>JARFIZ010000405.1:0-591474 GCA_036325965.1 Sinopyrophorus schimmeli
CTTCTGAAACAATTTCTGGGATATTCAAAAATGTAAGTTTTTCTAGTTAGAAAATGTTAATGATTTGAAAAATCTTACATTGTTAAAACAAGCTGAAAGGATGCAATATTTGGTTTGGAAAAGAAAATATGGGATTATATCTAAAGTTAAATCTTAAAATTAACTATTCTTTGTATTAATAACTATATTTCATACTTTCAGCAAACTTAGTTATTAAGAACCATTGTTTATGTTTTATAATTTGTTAATTCGTTTATGTGTGCCATAAAATTAAACGTGGCTTTTGCTCTTATGAGAACAATCTGTAAAGGAAACGAAGCACCTATTGTGTTCTGCTTTAATTGTCTTATTTAATTTTCAAGTCGTAATTACTATCCCAACTTTTTAAACAAGAAAGTAATATGTTATTAGGTACTTATTTTAAAAAAGGCCCTTGTATTTATTTGGACATTGTTTCTTCGTAGATATAACTTATCGGATAACAGTGATGGTCCTTGTGCTGTGCCACAAGGTCTTTGCTGTTTGACCCTATTGTGTTAGGATAGATTTTAAGTATTTCTACAGACACAACTCATTTTATTTGAGGTTCTTATTAATATTCTTTGACAATTCAATTAACAAAATTTTTGATTTTAAATATTTTCTACAATTTAGTTTTTATAATTAAATTATGTTTGAAACATTTTTCTACATAATAAAGCAACATTTGTTGAATTCATTTTAAGGATTTTTGTTAACTATTAAAATTTTACAAAATCGAAATTACATAAAATATTATCACACGTTCCATTTAGCTGTAAGGGTTAGGGAAACTATTATAATTAGAACGAAATATAATGATTTTTATTACTCTATTTGGGTATATGATAAGGAACAATGTCTAAAAAATATTTAGGGTTGCATTAGCACACATAAGCGAACTTTGTATCCCTATAGGTGGGACGAAGAAACGACAAAGAAGATATGTAAAAGATAGTGTTTATATATTTCTTTCTCTCGACTTCCAAACACACACACTTAAATATTCTACTTTTATTTATTTTAATTACTTGGCTTGTAGTTATTTCAAACTCTTGCTCTCGCTTTTAATTTATTTTGTTTGTCTATATACTTATTATTCATTTGGTTATTGCAATATTATTTTGAGTTTTTAATTATTATTAAAAAATACAGTTATTGTTATAGCTTTTCGACCACACTTTAAGCACTTTCTTATTATTTACTTTTACTATAGTTTTTAATTATTTATAATTGTACAATAGATTGTAGTTTTTTCATTATTTTTAATTTTGCAAATTTTAACAACTTGTATATACGTATTATTAAGTTAATCTAAGACTTTATTATATTAATCGTATCTTTTAATATTAATTATTATTAAGAATTGGACTTTGAATAAAACAACTCTTGTTAAATCTGCACATTTAACAAGAGTTGTTTTATTCAAAGTCCAATTCCTGTTAACATTCATTAATAACTTCATTATATGTCTCCGGTGAGAAGGGGTTGTTTTCGATTAAAATTTTTGCCTTTGTCGGTTGTATACATTAATTACTCTTCACATTGGATGACATAATGTTCAGTAAATGGTGGGGTGTTTTAAGGTTCTGTAGTCTTAAAATATCTCATCAAGGGCTGTACTCTGATAAAACATATTTGAGTTCCTCTGTTAAGTATGTTAATTACATGTAAAGGGGGATGTAAGGGATGTTGGTAAATAAAAAAACTATTTACTACCTGTTGTTTCTTTTATCACGTAAAATGTAAGGGGAATGTGTCAACTCGTAACAGGGACATAGAAGAAAATTTCCAAAAATGTATCCTTCCAAATCGCGAGTGGCAGTGGCGAGTCGGCCGAGTCGGCCGAGGGTTTATCTTAGAGATTTTAAAATATTTTCAAATCACGAGTATCCTACGGTCATTCGTCATTCGTCATTCGTCTCGTTCGGCTCGTTGCTCGTTGGATTTAACTTAAAGATTTTTAAAAATTTAACTTCGACTGGTATCGAACTCGAGACCATTTGAACAAACAACCGATCTCCAACCATCTGAGCTATGGCGTTGTTATACGAAATGCGTGTTTTAAACCTTATAAAATACACGTTCCTATAAAACTACCTCTTGTTTCTTTTAATTCGCTTCTGCAGTTCAACGTAAAGTTTTAAGTAAAGTATATGAAAATGCTTTAAAAAATAAATTACTGTTGTTTCTTTACGCACTAAAAATGTAAGGGGAATGTGTCAACTCGTAACAGGGACATAGAAGAAAATTTCCAAAAATGTATCCTTCCAAATCGCGAGTGGCAGTCGGCCGAGTCGGCCGAGTCGGCCGAGGGTTTATCTTAGAGATTTTTTAAAAAAATTTTTCAAATCACGAGTATCCTACGGTCATTCGTCATTCGTCATTCGTCTCGTTCGGCTCGTTGCTCGTTGGATTTTACTTAAAGATTTTTAAAAATTTAACTTCGACTGGTATCGAACTCGAGACCATTTGAACAAACAACCGATCGCCAACCATCTGAGCTATGGCGTTGTTATACGAAATGCGTGTTTTAAACCTTATAAATTGATATAATATTAATTTAAAATTTATTTTTAAATGTTCAAGTAGTTTAGTAATATTATATACTGGTACTTTACAAATTATTTTTGATTTAAATGTAAACCCTCCTGCTTTAATTCTTATAACTAATTTTTATTAAAATTCGGATAACGATAAAGACTATTTATTGTATAAACGTAAAATGTGTACATTTTATTTACAAATGCTTATTAATTAAATAATATAATAAAAGGAAGTGTTTTAAGTGTGTGTGTGTGAAAAGATATAATAACAAAATGTGAGTGCGGTGGCTGTTTTATTCTATAAAAGGAATAATAAATAAAAATTAAGTGCCCTTCAAAATGCTACATAAATCAAAGGGAAGACAACAAAAAAAGGTAAGTATTTGAAAGATAAAAAGGTGAAATATTAAAAAAGTCCAAACAATAATAAATTAAATTATAAAACAATGAAAAGTAAGAAGTGATAATTTTTAACAAATTTTAAAAAGTCTAACATAAGTCAAAATGAATGAATTTTGCAATATAATTCAATTGTTGAACAAAGTTCGAAGAATAAACTAGACGGAAAAAATTAATAAGATTTAAAAATAAAAAACATTCAAAACGCACGGTCCGATAATTAACTAAAAAGAGGGTGGCTTTACTATTATTAAGAATCAATTAAATATTCACAAAACAATAGAAAAGGAAGCTACAAAATGATGGTGGGTATATATAGTGCAAACGCAAACAAGTTCTAAAAAATTACCTAAGTTAAAATCAATAATAAACTAAAAATTAAATAAAATGTGTGAAGAGAATAGAAAAATATACAAAATACTAAATAAAATTTAAAGAAGAGATGAGAATTAACGCCATCAAAAGATGAAATTTAAAGTAAATATTTAAACTTATGTAAGGATAAACAAACAAGCCAAAGTGTGTTTTGTATAACTTAAAAACTATCCTAATACAATAGGTCAAACAGGGCCTCTCCTGCACAGCAGAAGAAGTCACTACTGTTATCAACTAACATAAATATAAGCAGAAACAATGTCTAAGTAAACGCAAATATATCTGTTATAAGTTGATTTATAACACGGTCTTTTTGACTCAAATAAGACTATTTAATTAATTATTTTTGTCATAGAGGAACCCCCTTCAAATTAAATTTAAATTAAAACGCTTGCTCCAGGTATTTTTAAAGTGCCATAAATAATTCTAATGTATTTGATTAAAATTATTGCAATTTTTTAAAAATTAAGATATCCAAATAGGATCTTAAACCAAAAACATATATAAATATTATAAATTACTAAATTACAAAATCTGGAGCAAACGGGCAATGAATTATGGTGTCACAAATATTAAAGAACTAATAGTTGGCCGATAGACTTTTAGCAGTAGTCCCAGAGGGTCCTGGAAGAGGCTTCATTAGTCCAAACAGTCCTAGAACAACTGTCCTGTTTCCACACTGAAGATTGAAGGTGGTGTGGTGTAATGCATCCTACTTCAGCATTTCAATTTCTGTCTATAAAATAAAGAAATAATTATTAGCTGAAATCTTTTACGAAATGTGTGAATTTTAAAAGAAATCGTTAGAATTACTATTCACTTTAAGTAAAAAGTTGTAATGAGAATTAGAAGCACTAATTTATAATAATAAATAACACAACCGTACCACTTCGTTGTATATTAAAAAATGATTCAGAAATGGAAAGTTTTATGTAAGTGCTAATATAAAGAAATTCGCAGACCCCAAAACTAAGTTACCTGGTATCAAAAGCGATAAAGTCAACTGAAAAAGCCCCGATTATTTTAAATAAAATTATCGATTTATTTTGTTAAAAGTTGCACTTTTAAAATCAAATTTAATTTTTCAAAAAGGCCAAAAATTTCTGTTTTAAAGGGAAAGCGTCGGGAAATGACACCACCTATAGTTAGTAGGGGTACGTAGGAACACCCCCTTGCAATATAAAGCAATTCTATTTTTTTCATTTATTTGTCAAAATCAATGGGTTAAAATCCATGCTTTTTCAATTTTAAAAAAATTGTAGCGCCGTTATTTGTGGACGGATCTTTAAAAACTATACAAATTCGGATTCGGCAGCCTTTTTGGCTTCGGATAGGCCTAAGAAACCATAGGCGTGTTATTTCAGAGCTTCGCAAAAACGTTTTGAAAATCAAAAAAGCATGGATTTTAACCCATGGTTTTTGGCGATTTTGGCCGATGTTGAGGGTTTTGAGTTAGGACCGGATTCTGGCGTATTAAGGCCTAATACATTCCAGAATAAAAGATTTTCGGGCGCTGCTCAAAGATAAAAAAGTTATTGCGTTTTAAAAGTTGCACTTTTAAAGTCAAATTTAATTTTTCAAAAAGGCCAAAAATTTCTGTTTTAGAGGAAAGCGTCGGGAAATGACACCACCTATAGTTAGTAGGGGTACGTAGGAACACCCCCTTGCAATATAAAGCAATTCTATTTTTTTCATTTATTTGTCAAAATCAATGGGTTAAAATCCATGCTTTTTCAATTTTAAAAAAATTGTAGCGCCGTTATTTGTGGACGGATCTTTAAAAACTATACAAATTCGGATTCGGCAGCCTTTTTGGCTTCGGATAGGCCTAAGAAACCATAGGCGTGTTATTTCAGAGCTTGCAAAACGTTTTGAAAATCAAAAAGCATGGATTTTAACCCATGGTTTTTGGCGATTTTGGCCGATGTTGAGGGTTTTGAGTTAGGACCGGATTCTGGCGTATTAAGGCCTAATACATTCCAGAATAAAAGATTTTCGGGCGCTGCTCAAAGATAAAAAAGTTATTGCGTTTTAAAAGTTGCACTTTTAAAGTCAAATTTAATTTTTCAAAAAGGCCAAATATTTCTGTTTTAGAGGGAAAGAGTCGGGAAATGACACCACCTATAGTTAGTAGGGGTACGTAGGAACACCCCCTTGCAATATAAAGCAATTCTATTTTTTTCATTTATTTGTCAAAATCAATGGGTTAAAATCCATGCTTTTTCAATTTTAAAAAAATTGTAGCGCCGTTATTTGTGGACGGATCTTTAAAAACTATACAAATTCGGATTCGGCAGCCTTTTTGGCTTCGGATAGGCCTAAGAAACCATAGGCGTGTTATTTCAGAGCTTCGCAAAAACGTTTTGAAAATCAAAAAAGCATGGATTTTAACCCATGGTTTTTGGCGATTTTGGCCGATGTTGAGGGTTTTGAGTTAGGACCGGATTCTGGCGTATTAAGGCCTAATACATTCCAGAATAAAAGATTTTCGGGCGCTGCTCAAAGATAAAAAAGTTATTGCGTTTTAAAAGTTGCACTTTAAAGTCAAATTTAATTTTTCAAAAAGGCCAAATATTTCTGTTTTAGAGGAAAGCGTCGGGGAAAAGACACCACCTATAGTTAGTAGGGGTACGTAGGAACACCCCCTTGCAATATAAAGCAATTCTATTTTTTTCATTTATTTGTCAAAATCAATGGGTTAAAATCCATGCTTTTTCAATTTTAAAAAAATTGTAGCGCCGTTATTTGTGGACGGATCTTTAAAAACTATACAAATTCGGATTCGGCAGCCTTTTGGCTTCGGATAGGCCTAAGAAACCATAGGCGTGTTATTTCAGAGCTTGCAAAAAAGTTTTGAAAATCAAAAAGCATGGATTTTAACCCATGGTTTTGGCGATTTTGGCCGATGTTGGGGTTTTGAGTTAGGACCGGATTCTGGCGTATTAAGGCCTAATACATTCCAGAATAAAAGATTTCCGGGCGCCGCTCAAAGATAAAAAAGTTATTGCGTTTTAAAATTTGCTCTTTAAAGTCAAATTTAATTTTTCAAAAAGGCCAAATATTTCTGTTTTAGAGGGAAAGCGTCGGGAAATGACACCACCTATAGTTAGTAGGGGTACGTAGGAACACCCCCTTGCAATATAAAGCAATTCTATTTTTTTCATTTATTTGTCAAAATCAATGGGTTAAAATCAATGCTTTTTCAATTTTAAAAAAATTGTAGCGCCGTTATTTGTGAACGGATCTTTAAAAACTATACAAATTCGGATTTGGCAGCCTTTTTGGCTTCGGATAAGCCTAAGAAACCATAGGCGTGCTATTTCAGAGCTTGCAAAACGTTTTGAAAATCAAAAAGCATGGATTTTAACCCATGGTTTTGGCGATTTTGGCCGATGTTGGGGTTTTGAGTTAGGACCGGATTCTGGCGTATTAAGGCCTAATACATTCCAGAATAAAAGATTTTCGGGCGCTGCTCAAAGATAAAAAGTTATTGCGTTTTAAAAGTTGCACTTTTAAAGTCAAATTTAATTTTTCAAAAGGCCAAATATTTCTGTTTTAGAGGAAAGCGTCGGAAATGACACCACCTATAGTTAGTAGGGTACGTAGGAACACCCCTTGCAATATAAAGCAATTCTATTTTTTCATTTATTTGTCAAAATCAATGGGTTAAAATCCATGCTTTTTCAATTTTAAAAATTGTAGCGCCGTTATTTGTGGACGGATCTTTAAAAACTATACAAATTCGGATTCGGCAGCCTTTTTGGCTTCGGATAGGCCTAAAAAACCATAGGCGTGTTATTTCAGAGCTTCGCAAAAACGTTTTGAAAATCAAAAAAGCATGGATTTTAACCCATGGTTTTGGCGATTTTGGCCGATGTTGAGGGTTTTGAGTTAGGACCGGATTCTGGCGTATTAAGGCCTAATACATTACAGAATAAAAGATTTTCGGGCGCTGCTCAAAGATAAAAAAGTTATTGCGTTTTAAAAGTTGCACTTTTAAAGTCAAATTTAATTTTTCAAAAAGGCCAAATATTTCTGTTTTAGAGGAAAGCGTCGGAAATGACACCACCTATAGTTAGTAGGGTACGTAGGAACACCCCTTGCAATATAAAGCAATTCTATTTTTTCATTTATTTGTCAAAATCAATGGGTTAAAATCCATGCTTTTTCAATTTTAAAAAATTGTAGCGCCGTTATTTGTGGACGGATCTTTAAAACTATACAAATTCGGATTCGGCAGCCTTTTGGCTTCGGATAGGCCTAAGAAACCATAGGCGTGCTATTTCAGAGCTTCGCAAAACGTTTTGAAAATCAAAAAGCATGGATTTTAACCCATGGTTTTTGGCGATTTTGGCCGATGTTGAGGGTTTTGAGTTAGGACCGGATTCTGGCGTATTAAGGCCTAATACATTCCAGAATAAAAGATTTTCGGGCGCTGCTCAAAGATAAAAAAGTTATTGCGTTTTAAAAGTTGCACTTTTAAAGTCAAATTTAATTTTTCAAAAAGGCCAAATATTTCTGTTTTAGAGGAAAAGCGTCGCGAAATGACACCACCTATAGTTAGTAGGGGTACGTAGGAACACCCCCTTGCAATATAAAGCAATTCTATTTTTTTCATTTATTTGTCAAAATCAATGGGTTAAAATCCATGCTTTTTCAATTTTAAAAAAATTGTAGCGCCGTTATTTGTGGACGGATCTTTAAAAACTATACAAATTCGGATTCGGCAGCCTTTTTGGCTTCGGATAGGCCTAAGAAACCATAGGCGTGTTATTTCAGAGCTTCGCAAAAACGTTTTGAAAATCAAAAAAGCATGGATTTTAACCCATGGTTTTTGGCGATTTTGGCCGATGTTGAGGGTTTTGAGTTAGGACCGGATTCTGGCGTATTAAGGCCTAATACATTCCAAGAATAAAAGATTTTCGGGCGCTGCTCAAAGATAAAAAAGTTATTGCGTTTTAAAAGTTGCACTTTAAAGTCAAATTTAATTTTTCAAAAGGCCAAATATTTCTGTTTTAGAGGAAAGCGTCGGAAATGACACCACCTATAGTTAGTAGGGTACGTAGGAACACCCCCTTGCAATATAAAGCAATTCTATTTTTTTCATTTATTTGTCAAAATCAATGGGTTAAAATCCATGCTTTTTCAATTTTAAAAAAATTGTAGCGCCGTTATTTGTGGACGGATCTTTAAAAGCTATACAGATTCGGATTTGGCAGCCTTTTTGGCTTTGTATAGGCATAAGAAACCATAGGCGTGCTATTTCAGAGCTTTGCAAAAACGTTTTTAAAATCAAAAAAACATGGATTTTAACCCATGGTTTTTGGCGATTTTAGCCGATGTTGGGGGTTTTGAGTTAGGACCGGATTCTGGCGTATTAAGGCCTAATACATTCCAGAATAAAGGATTTCTGGGCGCATTATTCCTTTGTGTGTTAGAGGTCATGATATTTCTTAGATGTTGTTTAATAATACCTAGATTAAAATAAAACACCCCTTCTTTATTTTTATATTTTCTAATTACAAATATCATAATTTTTTTGCCACCCTCTGCAATGTGTATTGTGTTTAATTTTAAATTTGATTGTATCTTTTTACTAATTAGATTTTTTTTAAATAAGTTCTAAACTGAATATAGTTTTATATTAATTTCAAATGCTTACTAAAAACGTCTACTTTCAATTAACAGAAAACAATTTAGAAAAATAAATTAAAACCAAAATAATCTCAAGTATTTTAAAAGTGTGGTGTGTAATGAACTTATGAACTACCCTACAACAATGGGTCAAACAGTGGAGCCCCCGTGCACAGCACAGGTAGCCACCGACTGTCTTCAGCTAAGAATAAACAACATCTAAGAATATACCATGACCTTATTACCGTATACGTTATAACCTCTTATAAATTTTCTTTAGTTAAAATGGAATTACCCGTTTAAAAAAATTTCAAAAAAAAGTACTGTTAAAATGACATTTTAAAGAACTAACCTCGGCTCTTTTTCAACTTCAATAAATATAACGTCGACACACCAAGGAACAAACAGTTACAATAAAATAACTTACTAACTAACAATAAAATTAATACAAATACAAAATAAAATTATAAATAATAATGTTATGGTCTACAACAGCATAGACTTTAATATTAAACGATAGATCTTAATGACCTGATTCAAATAATAAATAATTTTTTTCAAATGGCAATAGAACCCAAGTTAGTCTAATATAATAATATTTGGAGAAGTGGTGGTAGAAAAAAAATAAAATTTAAAATTAAAATTTTTCGCAAAATTTACACCTTGAAGGACTTAATCGCGTTATTCTCCAAAATTTAATTTAAAGCCTTATTAATGTTTTCGACTACTTTTCTGCTGATTAAAGCATTCTTAAAAAATTTAGTAGCCCCTACTAAAAAAATAATTAAATTCAAATCTGATTAATTGATATGTAGATTTATATTTGTTTTTCAAATATTAATGAAATGTTTTTAGAAAATAATAAAACAAAAAATTTGTTTTAAAGTTGTGAAAGTAATAAAGAGTTGATACACTAATCAATTTTAAAAATCGGTGTGACTTGAAGAATTTAAAAAAAAACGAATTTTAAAATTAATCATCAACTATGGCAACTTTAATTTAACTTTAATTTAACAAAGACTACCCATGGAGGAAAAAAAATAAAACCTTCATACTTACATCGTTTCGAAATCAGCACTCTTTTGTAGGCTGGCTGTCTGCAAAACTTTACATCCAAAGAGGGTTGAAGGTGGTGTGGTGTAATGCATTTAAATGTATTTAAATTCCTCTCTGTAAAATAAAGAAACAATTATTAGCTTACTCAATGCCATTTGTCTTCATACCGAACACTTAAATGACTAAAGTTTCGTTTGCATAAAGGTGTTTGGTAAGCAATGCGTAAGCCCCATATCTTACCATAAGGTCCACAGAGGTGAGCTCTGCTTATTATCAAGCGTCTTTTAAAAATTAAATTAAATTATATGCGTACAGGATGCTAACAAATAAACAACAAATCATTTGCAAACACTTTCGTTGACGAGAAAATGTGCGCTGAAATGTTAATTTGAAAACTAAGTACAGCTATTTCGCTTAATTACAAAGTAAACCAATTAATTTCGATCATTTACAAGTACAGCTTTATTAATATCGAACGCAAGAGATGTTTAATATTAACATATATTAAGAAATAATTACTTTAAATAAACTTTACTTACATATATCGCCGCTAAAATTAGTTTAGCAAAAAATTATTAATATCGGATTCTGCTTTAACGTAACGCTCGATATGAAGTCACGCGGTTTTACTACGAAAGGAATGTTGCGCAGGTCGGTATACTATTTTTCATTCATAACACCAAGGACGTCTACACATCGATGGCCGCCGATGACGTCACGTACGACACAATGGTCAATTAGAAGAAACAAAAACCTAACCTTTTTGTCCTATTTTAGAGTGGTACAATTATGAATTTATAAGAAGAATAAATTATATAAAATGGTATAAATAAGTGTGGTTTAACTAAAATGCTAGCCTTTAGTTTCCAGCAACTTACAATGAAGGGAAAGGTTTTCTACGAATTAAGGCAAGAATCAAATGAAGGTTACTCGGGGGTTAAAATTTGGTCGCTTTTGAGGAAATGCCTATGGACATGGTTGTTGTAGCTTTTAGACGTCCAAAACATGCAGACTGAGACTATTTCACAATTTAATCTTTAGAAGTGGAGTTTGTAGGTGTTTGAAACATTCTACCGATGATCGGTGTAAATGTATTCAATAACGTTAATACAAGTTTACTTATAATAAATTTATAGGATTGATTTGGAGCAGTCTTTTACTTTTTATGACTTGTACAACTTTATGGATTGGATTATTTGTATGAGTATATACAACGGAACAAATGGGCAAGATCACTTGCATACATTACATGTAAAATAGATACATATGGAACTCAAGAATTTATATGACGATATGCAAAGTAAAATTGCAATTTCTATATTAATAATGTAGCCTAATTCCTAAATGGTCTCCATGGATAACTGAATTTAGTTCTATAAATTGGAAACTAATTTTCAATAATATCGTTAAAATCTTGAATTACGTAGCATTATGAAATACGGTTTATTAAGAGATTTGTATGATGTGCTAACTAAAACTGTTAAAAACCAATTTGATTATAATGTGTGTGAGCGTATTAAGATTTAAAGTATGAAAAGCAGACACAGTAAAAAGAAAAGGTCCAACAAGTTCTAATGGATAAAAGGGTTTATTTTATTTACAGGTAATTGAATATTAATTATATTTCATTAATAAATAATATTTATTTGTTTAAGGGACATAAGACTAATGGTTTTTTGGACAAGCTTATAATTGCTTTAAAGCTTCGAACTGAAGAACATAAAAATGGACGACTTTAAATGCTCTTTAAAGAACTGTTCTATTCACCTGAGTAGTCAATTTGGGAAACTATGAAATGTATCTGATTTAATATATGAAGAAATCTCTAAATAATTAGAAATAAACAAAGTTGAAACAATAATGTGACTATTATTAAACAGCCCTTGCATAAAAATACAATAGATATGACCCTATTTACAAGTTGACACCACCAGCCCAATATGTAAGTTGGAGGTGATGGTGTAATCTAATTTGTTTTAGATAATGCTAGAAAAAATGAACGTTTCTCAATGCAAAATTATCTCTAGAATACGTTCCCGTATAGTAAATTCGATTATTTTCAAAAATAAAAAAGTTAGCCCGGTTTAAACTTTTGATTTTGAAAAATAAGTAACGTCTAATTAAATCGAAAGCTTCGACATTCTAAAGCGTCAATTATTTTTAAAAATCAAAACTTGAAATTGTTCTAACCGTTTTATTTTTGATTATTTCTCGCAATCCTTTTATTTCCGATCGTATTGGACCTTATTGTATAGGAAACCGGTGCTAACTCAAAACCGCGCAATTGGTAACATGTTTTCAAACCAACTCAACTATGTTTTTTTTTTCAAATGGTGTGCCAATCAGGATTTAATTTCGAAACGATGGCAAAAGAGGAAGGTAAAAACAACCCAAAAACTGGGGACCTACCTTTCACCGAAGATTTTCATGGACTGCTTTAGAAGACATTCGATAAGTTCGATATTTCCAAAACTGACGTCGGAAGAAGGGTGCGATGTAATGTAGCACATCTTTGTTCGTAGATTCCTTTCTGTAAAAAAAATGGAAAAAAAACATGTTAACACAAAACCTCTACGAAAGCTGTAAGTTTTAATAGAAACACGTCGACTTAATATTCACTTTGTTTTAAGGGTCGAAACTTAAATTTGAAGAAGCACGTATTTAAAACACAACTATTCAGCTTGATTATACATTTAACAATGAATCATAAATCGAAAACGTTTCTAGAAAGTCGTTAATCGTCATATCAGTTATCCCGAAGCCCATGTAAAAAGAGCTTTGATAATTTTAAATAAAATAATTGGTTATTTTATTTTCCGCAAACAAAACGATAAAGAGTGTTATTAAAAATGTTAGTTCCTACTAAAATTCAATCAAGGCTTGTACCTTATGCCTCCCTTTCATTATGACCAGATCTAATTGTTGCTAAATATAATTTTGAATAGTTATTCATTAAAAAGGGACAAACTTTAAACCGAAATTAATTTTGAATCGTTGAAATAAAGCCTTTTTTAATTATAGAATCTATAAGACATAAACAGTACACCCTTTTAATCTATAATATTTCCAAAAACTATTGAATTAATTTTAATTTGCAACTTAATGTATTTAAGAAAAATATAATTCTAGGGGAAGCTTACTTATTGCCAGTTTAGAGCAGTGCCAATTTCAAAATTACGTATTTCTTGTGCGGGGTGCCAATTAGTTCGATTCCTTCGGCTCATCCGAAGAAGTGGTTAATAGTTTCCCTCCTCACGGAATGCGTTCTTTTC
Organism: Sinopyrophorus schimmeli; assembly: GCA_036325965.1. NCBI lineage: Eukaryota > Metazoa > Arthropoda > Insecta > Coleoptera > Elateridae > Sinopyrophorus > Sinopyrophorus schimmeli. The sequence goes on from JARFIZ010000405.1 coordinate 13,301, forward strand.
CAGCTAAAAATTAAAAAAAACAATTAGTATTAAAATGGTCGTTACAGAAATGGACAACTTACCCTTGTAAAATGTGTTGGTGATCGTTAAGTTTAGTCGCCTCTTACGACAGGGCCTGACGAGCCCGTGGCGCTATTCTAAAGCCGGCCACCACACGGCCGATCGCAAAGGCCACGGTTGCAATATAAAATTTTATTTTTTTTCTCAATTAATTATTTGATTCACAAGCTCTATTTTCATTACTTACAAAGCCTTTGCATTTAGCTTATAAAATACAAATTAGTTATTATACAAAATATACATAAATTACTTAATTAGAAACTATTTAATACTTGTGTACTCTATAAAAAATCTCTTAAGTTTATTGTGTGTCATGGAATTATTGTTATTTTTAATTGTTATAGTTCTTAGCTTAACAAGTTGATCCGTCATCGTTCTAGGCACTTTCAAAGGCACTCACACCATGCGCAAATTTGCAACTGCACCATTCAATTTTCGGCTAAAGACGTAATGCATTTTTTTTATAAAAAATTAGTTTGTAATTAAAGCGGCCGTCCGGGTGGGCTGTATTACGTGCAAACGAGCAATCGCGGAAAAAATTGAATCTTGCAGATGTATCTCTAAGTACTTCGTTCTACCTGCTACAACATTATAAAACTTTAGTAAAGTTGCACACCTATATAAATATTTACACGATTCAAAGACAGAATTAAAGTCACGGAATTAGTTGATTTACTACCGGGGCTCTCTTAAAAGGCAGCTTTAGGAGAACCCGGTTTACATTTGCCCTTTTTTTCTTTTTAAAACGTAAGTCTTAGGAACACTTCAATACAGAAATCTAAGTTACGCTTAAAAGTAATAGGAATGTTATATTAATTTTTCACGACTTTTCTCTTAGATTTGCCGGGCGATACGGATGAGACCGATTCCGAAGCCTCCAAAGTGTGACCAAAACGCAGGTGCTTCGGCCCCCTTTCGAAGTGGTTTCGAAACCACGAACAGTGGGAGATCATTTATAAGCCCAATCTTTTAATCGAATATTTTAAAACGGATTTTCGAAATTTTCCGGTTTGCTTAGAGAAGATAGAAAGTTTATGTGAAAAAAAAAGGGCGCTGCTCATTGTTTACGTTAAACAGCTCTCGCGTCAAGATTCAAATAATTTCGAAGAGTAAATTTTGTTTTTTTTTCTCCAAACGCTTAAGGTTTAGTTCGATTGGAAGCCCCCCTCCCACTAACAAAATAATATAAACGCACTAATCGATAACATAAGTCAGGAACAATAAAATAACTACAAAATTATAAAAAAAAATAGACAAAACAAACATATTTACAAAAACTAATTAAACGACAAAAATGTTGTCGAAATTTAAATAATTATCATGTATGTATGTACCTACAATGAAACAAATAGAGAAGTTCACTTTCATACATTACACGTAAACTAAGTACATTCAAGAATGTATATGAAGATATGCAAAATACAATTACAATTTCTATATTAATAATGTAGCCTGATTCCTAAAAGACCTCCATGGATAGCTTTATTTTGTTCTATCCATTGGACATTAATTTTCAATAATATGATTAAAAGCTTTAATTACGTAGCATTATGAAATATAGTTTAATAAGGGATTTGCATGATGTGCTAGCTAAAAGTATTAAAACCAATTTAATCAAAATGTGTGTGAACATATTAAGATTTAAAGTTTGAAAAGCAGAAACAGTAAAATGAAAAAGAGAAACACTTCCTTATAGACAAAAAGGTTTATTTTACTTACACCTAATTGAATATTAATTTTATTTCATTAATAAATAATAATATTTATTTGTTTAAGAGACATAAGGCTTTAATGCTTTAAAGCTTGGAATTAAGGAGTATAAAAAAAGATTAGCTTTAAATGCTCTTTGAAAAACTGTTGTATTCAACTGAGTAGTCAATTTGGAAAACTATGAAAAGTATGTGAATTAATCTATGAAGAAATTTCTAAACAATTACAAGTAAACAAAGTTGAAACAATAATGTGACTATTATTAGTGTGTAAAAAGCATAACAAAATTGTCAAATTATATATAAAGCATCAATATAAATTTAATTAATTCAAGCTTCCTATTATATTTCAATATTCGAAGCATATGAATAACATAGAAGTGATAATAAATAATGCACTAAGTAAAGTACTATTAAACAGTTTTAATTTATAATCCATAGGATAATATACTGCAGTTCATGCCTAAATTTAAAAACGCCACTTAGGCAAACACCCATACACTACATTAGCTGCGTATCATTTGTTACATAACGATCAGGCGCTACAATACAAAGTAGAGTTTATAATTAAGGAACAATTATAAAATACCTTATACGTAATAAATAAACAACTTTAAAAAACTCACGCCACATTACTAGAACAGGATTGGAATTGTTATCCTTTACGTCTTCGCTTAAAAGATGTCCATAGATCAGCAGTAATACAATTTAAGATTGAAGACTGCAAAAGATTTATGCTTGGGATTTGATGATCGATTGTATTTAACATGATTTGACAAACCATTATATTATCTGAACTTACAACAATTCTGAGCTACTGATATTGTAAAATAATAATTAAATAAAATTATACGACCTTCTTTCTTAATTAATGAATTATAATTTTTATACTGCGATAAGTAAACATACCTTAATTTGAATTTAAAGCAACCTTAATTCTTTCAAAGAAAATCTCACAACAGATGCCTCATCCAACTTTCTAGAATCTAATTAATATAAATTAAAATACCTTTGTGTTGTCCATAGACTTAGAATTAGGGCAAAATTAACGTCCTCCTTCCCTTAAAATCTTAAAACACCATTTAATCTCAATTATTTTCAGAAATTCTTCGTGGTCTTGTTTTAGAAGGTAGGTCTGTTTAATTCCACTGAGTACATTTACCTTGAAGTACCATTGTGATGTTTTACCATGGATGGGGTCCCCAATCTCGAATCCACTTCACTGTAAAACGAGGTTTAGGAGTATTTATCATAAAGTACTTTTAGTATATAAAAAATGTGCTGACTATAATATCAGTCATTCAACGAATTTTATTAAAAAACAATTAAAAATACACATCTTGTGTAGCAAAAATTTATATTTTAAATATTTTTCATTTTTGTAAACGGTGTAAATCGAAAAAGAAGTGTAGTTTATGTTAAATTATTAAAAACATTAATTAATTAAAGTGCTTTCAAAAAAAATTATAACTTTCTCACCATCAAAGCAGCTTTATCTATTCGGGAACGTCCTGGAAAAGGATTTCTGTAAGCCCAAAGGTCCATTGCACGTCCGATGCACACGAAATTACCTTTAAAACTAAAAGAAAGCAAATAGAAAAATATTCTAGAACATTAGTCACGAATTGTTATTTAAGCAATTTTATCAGGGATAACTGACTCCAGCAGAACGTCTTATACATGATAATAATAGAAAATTATCTTGTAGAAAATACAAATACGTGCAAAATATTAAAAATTAACTCTTAAACTATGTGAATTATAAAATTTAAAACACCCTTAATTATTATTTTCATTTAATGTTGAATAAGAAAATTACTTTTGTACTACTTCTACTAATAAAGCATTTAATAAAATTGGAAAATTACATTTCTTTGAATTCGTGATTTTTTTTCTTCATTTACTTTTTAATTATTTATAAATATTTGTGGGTTTGTTATTCAAAGAAATACCAACACGTATTTTAACAACCACTTACTGTTAGAATCAAAAACTATTGCAACATACGGTTTTTAAAAATAATGCTCAATCTTAATCACAATTTGTATTCAATTTAAATAAGCCGTCGTGTATGGAACATTAGTTTTGTAGGTGTAAATGCATGCATACTTGCTAAATCCTTAAATTTGGTTGTTAAGTACCTATTAAATATTAAAGTATTCTTTTCTTAAATTCTTTAAGTAGTCATACAATTGCGTAATTTATGACGAAACAATCATAAACCAATTAAACAATTAAAAATCTATTTTTGATGTAGATTTATTTGTATACATGCGTTTCGAGAGGCTCGCAGAATGGAAAAAATAAATCTGTTTAGCTTAAGTTAAATAATTTCACTAATTGTTCGACAGGTTTTAAACAATAAGAAATTAATCAATCAGGCTTCGAGCCAATCATAAAAAGATCATCAAGTATGCATCAGCATCATTAAATTTCAACTTCACGTTTACTAAAAGTTCTTATATAAGGATACAATGACCTTATTTTGACCAAATTTGTTTATAATTAAAACGGCAGTCATTTACCTTAAATGTGAGTGTTATATTGCCGCAATCACATTGTAAACATTATTAAAAGCACTGTGCGCCGGTAATTAAATAGATATAAAAAACATAATTATATATTATATCTCAGGGTTTTCCAAACTGAGAGGGATTTTAAGTTAGGAACGGCTTCCAACATTGGGACCTATTGATTATTTTGTCTGATCTTACGCTCTGATCAACAGACTTTCAGAATCTGAAAAGTTTTTAAACATTTGTTAACAAATAACCGAGCTACAATTACCTAAAATTGTTTTTCTTCAATTCGAGCAAAGGGGCTAAAATCGGCAAAAAATGAATAAAATAGAATTGCTTTATATTGCAAAGGGATGTCCTACGTACCCCTAGCAACTATAGCCAGTGTCATTTCCTGACGCTCTCCCCCTAAAATAGAATTTTTCGATAAAAGTAAATAAATCAAAAAAAATACCCCTCGTCTCACAAAAAAAATCGTAGCGCCCTTATTTTCGATGCAATCATTAAAAGCGAAACAGAATGGGAATTCTGAGACTTTTTTACACAAGATACATGTAAAATACGTATAGGGCGCAACGTAAATTTATCGAAAACAAAAAATTGCAATTTTAAATGCACTTTTTTGCACAATTTTGAACTTTAAAAAAATTGTAGCGCCGTTATTTGTGGACAGATTTTTAAAAACTATAGAGATTTGGATTTGGCAGCGTTTTTCACTTCAGATAGGCTTAAGAAACCATAGGCGTGCTATTTCAAAGCTTTGAGAAAAATATTTTTCTTTTTGAAAAAACATGCATTTTAACCCATGTTTTTTGGCAAAAAATGAAAAAATAGAATTGCTTTATATTGAAAGGGGATGTTCCTACGTACCCCTAGTAACTATAGCCGGTGTCATTTCCTAGCGCTCCCTCTATTTTTTTTTTTTTTTTTCAAAAAGCAAAGGGGTTAATCCAGTGTTTTCCAAACTGGAGGCGCGGCCTAGTTTCTAAGTAATTTATTTGCACTCAAGGAAATTTGCAACAAAACAGCAAACACTTCTCGAAAACTCCATTTAAATAAAATATTTGTACTAGTGTTATTTAAAATATGTGTATGTTTCTTAATTTATCCGAATTAATGATGAAGTATTTAACTTGTAAATAGTGCAAAGAGATACGAAGTTATTTCTAAACAAATTGCACACATTTAATTTCGAGTCCACACGAAATTGAATTTCCTAATAATATGGGCAAGTTGTGATTTATTTTATAAATAAAAGGAAAGACATCGGTCCGTTATGATGAAGCATAAAATGAATCGGAGAGAGCGCTCTGAAAATCTCTATGTAATCGCAAGGTTGTCCGTTCTATTGTAAAATTCTTTGAATTCGATTAATTTTTGCATTCATAACATTTACAAACAGGTTAAATTTGAAGGAATCCCGTTTATTTTTGACCCATCGAATTATTTATAAGGCGTTATAATATAATTCAGATTTATGCAAAAAATTTCTTATATAACATGACCTTTCTCGATTATTCGAACATTAAATCGATTTGAACGAATGTAAGTGAGATACGTCCGTTTAAAGTTGCAAATTTTTTCAATTTAGATTGCTATTTTTAAATGAAAGCTATTCAACAATTAATTTTAATGTTAATTTCGCATTTTATTTATAAATCTAGCGATTGCATGAGCGGACAGCTCCATTTACCTACTTTTTTGGTTTTACTTTTATTCCAATGGCGAGCTTTCAATCCTAAGAGAATCTATGTTGAAAAAAGTATGGGTTAGATGAATATTTATAAATCAATTATAAACAAATACAAATTGGATTAGATTTAATTGAAATATCATCAGTTATGCTGCAATTATTTTCAAAATGTGATAAATAATCTTTTGAAATTATTACTAAATTTTATTTTGTGTCATTAACTTATGGAAAATTATCCAAATAATAATTATTGGTTTTTGAGAATGTATTTTTTGAAGTTGGATAAGACAAAAAGGTAGAAAGTCCTTATTTTTCGATTAACAAATTGTTTAGAACAGGATGCTTTAATAATAATAATTTTTTTATTTTATTTTAAATGGAATTTTGTAAATAGAGGCGATTTGAATTGTAAATCTTGAAAAAGAAAAAATTAATTGAGAATTGGAACACATTCCACTTTAGAGAAGACCTTCCTGCTTTTTTTCTAATGCCCAAAAGCTATATTCATCATTAGCTAAAATGTCAAGTTGGTATTTACATCACAATCAAAAACACAATTTTATGAAGCTCATTATCTTTAAATTAAAATCACTCAGTATTTAAAATTAATTTTTAGAAACTTCTGCTTTTAGAAAAAATTTCCTGATTTTTATTCTCAATACATAAAAAGTTTACCAATAAAACCTTTAAAATCACGATAAATTTTATACCAAAATTAAAATGATTATTTTATGAAGTTTGTAGTGCTTAAAAGATTTTTTTAAAATTTTGAATGCTTTTTAATTTTAAGGAAAAATTTTATAATTTTTTCCTCAATGCCTAAAAGTTATATTCAACCATCCCTTAAATTAAAAGGATAGTATGTACACCAAATACAAACTTATAATTTTATGAAGTTTAGTGTTCTGAATTTGAAAATAGATAATACTCAAAATATTTTTTTAAAAGCTTCTGCTTTAAGAAGGATTTTCTTAATTTTTTCCTACGATAAAAGTATATCAGTCACTTCATGAATTATCTGGTTAGCAATAAAGTAATTTCGTTTTTTTTTAGTTTGAAATAAAACTGAATTTTTTTCTACAAATGATGAACTAAAGATGCACAATTTTTTTATTGACTTTTTGCCATTTTTTTGGTAATTTTATAATTACATGTTCATAGAACTTCTAGTTCTTTTTAATCTGATAGTGCATGGTCAGGGCCATACGGTGGATTGAAAGCAAATATCTGAATTGATCCTTTGGTTCCTTCAAAGCACCTAAAAATACACAAGATATAATATTTATAATGCCATCAAACTCATTAAATCCAGAAAAATTGTAACGCCATCGATTTGTAAAAACCGAAATTATTTTCTTGCTACCCCAATATAAAGTTCATAACTGCACGCCATCAAAACCTATTATTTTTTTCAATTTATAGTTCTGAGATTTGAAAATAGACAATAACCAAAATACTTTTATAGAAGATTCTGCTTTAAAGGCGATCTGCTAATTTTTTTTCTGTATATCTAAAAGATATATTAACCCTCTCCTCCAAAATTATCACATATGTATTGACACCAAATCAAAAACTATTATTTTACGAAATTAATTGTTCTGAATTTTAAAATGAAAACCACACAAAAAAATCAAAAAGTTTTCTCTTTAAAAAAGTATTCATAATTTTTTTCTCAATACTTAAAAAGTATATACAATTGTTACTCAAAATCTCAGGATCGTATTTGAACCAAAATTTTTATTGTGATTTTCTAAAATCGGGTGGTTTACGTATTAGTAACACCCTTCCTAATTTTTTCTCAATACTTAAAAACATACTTCAACCACTATGTAAAAAATCAGGGTCGCATTTGTACCAAAATAAAAACCATGTTTTTATAACCATATTTTTTTTAATAAAAATAATTCAATGATTGTAATAAAAGTAAGAATTTTACAGTAATTTACATACACGTATTTAAATTAGATTATTTAAAAAAAGGTACGTGTACTGATGTACGCGCGTAAAAAGTTATACTTCTTTGGCGTGACTGTATTAAATATAACCAAGTGTAAAAATTAATATAAGTAAATTCGTTAAATTTTCCTTAGCCGTGCGTGCGCAACTTCCGTTGCCTGCTAAAATAATTGGGGAACCTGTTGTACCTTGGTCCCTTTGTACTTAAGGCAACTTTATTTTTTTTAATATTTGCGGGCTTTCGTGACCCATAATTTTCATTATTTCAAATGCCACATTGGCAGACATTAACGTAAAGTTAGCAGCAGCTGGTCAATGTACTTTGTTAATGTATTGTTAATGTATTTTTACTTAAATATCTTATTGATTTTTATTACCTAATAACAAATGACTCATCGTAATAGAAAGATTATTTATTAATGTTTGCATAGTAGTGGTCTGATTTTGGCACAGCATAATCTTTAATTTTATTTTTGAGTTTAAACATAAAGGGTCGGTGTGTTGTACGTCGGTCACTGTCATTAAATTGTACCTTGGCACTAAGATCAACGTGCAATAAATAAAAAATTAGATATACCCTTGTTATAACTTCTTATTTTTTTTAATTTTGCTTCAGATAATATGCTTCGCAAGTCTAACGAAAAATTTAAATTTTTGCAAAGTTAACCATATATAAGTATGAGAAATTTTAGTATACGAAACAATTTTAGTGGCATCTCAAAGAAGAACATTAGTAGTTCTTATAATCCAAAAATGAATATATAGTTTTCATAGAACGATGGGTTTTATTTTGCTTAATGTGAATAGAGCCAAGGTACATCAGCTCTGTTGTACATAGGCCATAGATCCACTAATTTTTAAATCTTATACCAATTTGAGTAAACGGTTGGTAATGCTATCAGAATATTTTATGATAAATGCCTTATTAGTGCCCCACTACAATGCAATTCATTGTATTAATAAATTTTTACATATACACTACTGGCCATATTAAATGGAACACACAAAATAAGTATGATATAATAAATATACGTTGAAAACTTTCTTGTATATGTATTTTATAAATAATTATTAATTGGGTTTTAAAAAATCATAAGTAAAACGCAACTAATAATAATGTTTTTTAAATTTATTATATAAAATGGTGTATTTGCGTTGGACAAATTTAATGGAACAAGTATAGATAGCAGAATTAATCACTAATTAATTTGACAATTGGGTCAAAATCAGACGTGTTTAGCTAACCTGAAACGTCTTTTATTTACATGTGAATTTATTTATATTAATTATGCATCCTAAACAACTTATTAAAATTGTAAAAGACCTTTATGATCGACATCTGAATTACAGAAAAGTGTCAGAAATTAGTGGCGTATCGTTATCAACAGTGCATAGATTTATCAACAAGGATGAATCTAAGGTGAAAAAAGACTCCTAGACCAAAGCCTAAGCTCACTCAACGAGATGAACGACAAATTCAACGAGTTGTGCACAATTGCAGCAATGAGTTAAGGCGATGTACCAGTCGTGTATTCAAAATAAAGCTTATTTAAATCATGTCTCAACTAGGACAATTAAAAAGAAGCTTAATATATTCAATTTTAAATACAAAACCTTAACCAAACAGGTTCAACGCACGCAAGGACATAAGGTAAAGCGATATAAAGCTTGTCGCACGTGGATTCAAGTTTGCATTGATTGAAAACTGTTATATTCATCGATGAAAAGCGATTTTCCTAGATGGTCTTGATAATTGGTCGACGTATGTTGATCCTGATTGCAAAAATGTAAGAGATAGAGTTTGATGTGGGAGGCGGATACATGATCTGGGGCATGATGAGTTCAACCGGACTATTTTGGATTAAATTTTGAAAGACAAAGTTAATTCGACTCAATACATTTATGTTCTCAAGGAAGCCAAGGCTATTCTTGATGAAGAATTTGGTGATGAAAATTATGTATTTCAACAAAATAATTGCTCAATTCATAAATCTCAACAAACAACATGGCTAAAAAATTCCAATATTGAAGTCTTAGAATGGCCCACGAAGAGTCCCGATTTAAATATTATTGAGAACATGTGGTCACACTTAAGTCAGAAAGTGTACGCTACAAAAGTTAAGTTTAATTCAAAAAATGAATTAAAATTTGCTATTGTAAAGACAGTATCTGAAATAAATCATACAGGGTCAGAATATATTGATACTGTGTATATGTCCATTAACAAACGTCTACTTGACTGTTTTGAACGAAAAGGAGGTTTCATCAATTATTAAATAATAATGGTAGTGTAAAAATGTATTAAAAATAACTTGTTCCAAAAAAATTGTCCACCTAAATTACATTAATTTCATTAATTTAAATTTAATTACTTAAGTTAAATATTTGAAGATGTTGTATTTTGAATATCATAATATACGAATATTATATACCAAGTTTGGCCAGAATCTATTCATTAGTTTTTGAATTATAACATGTTCCATTTTATTTGGCCAGCAGTGTACAATTTAAAAAAAATTACAAGTGAAAAAAGGTGCAACGTACAACAGGTTCCACTACTATTTTTTCTCTCCGGGTACATTTACATTGAAATAGATGACTTTTGATTTAAAAGAGACATGATTAACATAGACAAATCCAATAAATACGAGGATGTGCGCATTCGAGCGAAAAGTGGCACATTTCCGAGCGAGGGAGGCAAATGAAGCGCGACGCGGAGCGGCGCGCTTCATTTTCCCGAGATCGGAATGTGCCACTTTGAGCTCGAATGTGCACACTCGATTTAAAGCGCGATTCACAATAATTAACGGACTTCCTAAACAATTCCAATTTTAAAACGTTTAATAGCTGGATTTTTTTAAATCTTAAATCTTATAGCAATTTGAGTAAACGGTTGGTAATGCTATCAAATATTTTATGATGAATGCCTTATTAGTGCCCCACTACGATGCAATTCATTGTATTAATAAATTTTTACATATACAATTTAAAAAAAATTACAAGTGAAAAAAGGTGCAACGTACAACAGGTTCCACTACTATTTTTCTCTCCGGGTACATTTACATTGAAATAGATGACTTTTGATTTAAAAGAGACATGATTAACATAGCCAAATCCAATAAATACGAGGATGTGCGTATTCGAGCGAAAAGTGGCACATTTCCGAGCGAGGGAGGCAAATGAAGCGCGACGCGGAGCGGCGCGCTTCATTTTCCCGAGATCGGAATGTGCCACTTTGAGCTCGAATGTGCACACTCGATTTAAAGCACGATTCACAATAATTAACGGACTTCCTAAACAATTCCAATTTTAAAACGTTTAATAGCTGGATTTTTTTAAATCTTAAATCTTATAGCAATTTGAGTAAACGGTTGGTAATACTATCAAATATTTTATGATGAATGCCTTATTAGTGCCCCACTACGATGCAATTCATTGTATTAATAAATTTTTACATATACAATTTCAAAAAAATTACAAGTGAAAAAAGGACCAAGGTACAACAGCTTCCCCTACTCTCACAACGCCAAAAGAAGTATCACTTCAAAAATCGTCCTTCTACGCTCTCCCAAAGCAATTACATTGAAATCAAAAAAAAAACAAAACGTCGCAAACTATAAACTCTGCCACTTCGCCACAAAACAAGCCAACTTCCCAAAAAGGAAGAACCAGCAAACTCGCCATAAATTCAGAAGAGTTGAATTTCCAAATGGATTACTTGAATGGTCTTTGTAGTAACCGTATCGAGGTCATTAATAGTATCTCGCGTTTATATAACACATTAAGCAACGAAATTAATAAGCAAAAAGCAAAGCGAGTGATCCCTCAAAAACCAGATTAAAAAATTAAGCCCATAAATCTGCACGAAGAGATGATGCCCGCTCCATGCTGCACGAACAAACAAATCTGCTACCTAAGGATGGCTGCGAAAAGAACCATCTTCCTTAAAAGATGCACAATTCCAATAAAAGTGGTGCGGGAAATTACGAAGAGATGGTATAAATAGGGATTTCTCCACGTACCATGATCCGAGTCAGTGCAGACGCATCATCACGATGAAGTTCTTGGTAAGTCCGCTCGTCCTACCTTTCACTTGGGGGCTAACCTTTGACTTTCTAAGGTATCGGTTTCTAAATAGTTACGTAAGGTGGATCGCACTTTCCTTCGCGGTGTGGGTGCGGATGATGGTTGGGATGGGTCGCGTTGGGCAATAAGTGTGTCGAAGTCGAATTTAAATTATTTGTCGAAGCAATTGCCGAGTTACGCAACCGTTTAATTAGTGCCATTAATTCATGTAACCTTTCGGCAAACTTGGCTGCTTTCTTTTCGCTGCCGGGGTTAATGGAATTGAACTTGATTTCGTTTTTTAAAGTCATTGCTACAGATTTTTCGTTTTATTTCGCTTTTGACCAAGTGGAGTTGAACTTGCCGAAAGTTGTACGTCTGAAGTCAATGTTAAGTGTATTGAACTTGGCGGTCGTGGATCGGGAGCGTTGAAGTAGGGCAGCGGTCGGGCAACCCACCCCAAATGGGGTAAAAATGAAATTGTTGATAGATTTTTCTAATTTTTGATTTTATAAACGTGGCAGTTTTTTTACTTGCCATTTCATAAATGAGGGAGTAATATCAACTTATACCAATATATTTTGGGGTAATAATGGCTAAAAAAGCTGGCCGACCCTTGAAGTAGAGCTTTCGAGATTTCTTTTTATTATTGACAACAGACATTGAGATTTTTTAGAGAAAAATAAAATTCAATTCAATTTGTAATGTTGGAAGCATCCATCCTTAAGGAGGTTGAGGTGGGATAGTCCCAAGCAAAAATTTGGAATGTTGTCATTGAGAAATGCTTTGTATTAAATGATTAAAATTCATTATAAGTCTAACTATATTTATTATGATTATCGAAAAAAATTTAATCTTATAAGTATTGTTTATTGAATTTTATAAAAATAATTTTAGATGAATGGATTAACGTTTGTATGTTTTGTACAAGCTTATGGGAAAAAAAATATGAAAAATAGGAGATAAATTATATTTTATAAATTTTGAAAAATTAGCAAAGCAAATGCTATAACAAAATTGAAAAAATTAAATAAATAATTTTAATAGTTAAAAATAAAGTAATAAATTCAAAATGAAAATTAAAAATCTCAAAATTCCAGTGTTTCAAAACGGCAACGCTTTAATGTAATTACTGTTGGCTCTACTGACACACTAATATATAGATATATTAAATTTCGCGGTTATTTATGATTACATATTACTTATTATTTCATATTAATCTATATTTGTTCTCAGGACAATTATTAAAATCTAAATATGAATATATTTGAGTTATATTGGATTTAAGTTTTACTTATTTATTTATATTGTTACTTTTCTAAATGCAATTTTCGACATAAATACTTTGTTAATGAAATAATTAAAACAAATACTTAAAATTTTTTATACCTATTTTATTAATAAAAACCAATATCACACATATCAAATGGATGTGTTCTCCATAAGACAACATGTATTGTTAATTTCGATTTATATTTAAATAAGCTTCCTAAAAGTTTTAAATTCTTCATAGGAAATTTTTTCAAACAATTAAACTATCGAAATAAATGTATACAAAATAGTTTTCGTATTTTACGTTTAACGCCTCAACCTCCTTAAAATTGATTTAATTTTGTATAATTAATGGGTCCATGATGTTAAATTTTGAAATATTTTTTGAGCGAATAAGTAGTAAATTGATGTACTTCTTAATTATTTGAACAGATAGTAACGACGCTATTGATCGGTTCCTGTTTTGCACAAGGACCGCCAGGAAGAAGATATCCACAAAATGAGGAAGATCAAGCTCCACCACAACAGTACCAAGAGAATAGACGGAACCCAGAATCAACAACATACATCCCCATAATACGATTTGATAAAGAACAAGGTTCTGATGGAAGCTACAAAGCCTTGTAAGTATTATAAAATGTTATAGATTTTATTAATTTAAATGTTAAATTGCTAAGAGAATTGGTATACTCCATCAAATAACAATAATATCACTGTCTCATTCTAAAATCCACCAACAGCCAAAAATAACATTTTTCAGGACGTCGAACCGTATTAATTGAGAACGTATTAAGTGAAAATTACAATTAATTATTTAAAAAAATTATTACATTAAATATAACTTTTACAACATTTATTAAGATCTAAATTGTAAAATAATTTAATTATTTAGTTTTTGACCAATTCAAAAAACAGTAGGTATAAGCTTTTACTTAATAATTTAAATCTTAATTTATTGAAAGAAATTAATAAGCGACTAGTTTAAAGGTTAATAAAATCAAAAAAATTTAACGTTTAATTATATTTCTTATTCAGATTAAAAATTTAAACATTTTTAATTATTAAATGATCGTGAAAAATGAAAATTAATTAGAAATTCTTCTAGTTTTATAATTTGTTTTTATTTTAATTACCAACTGCTTTTAATGTTGCGTAACGCATATAATTATTGGTTTATTTCAACATAAAATATTTTTATTAAAGTGAACAGAAAATAAATAGTGAGAAAAATTTTGTTGAAGAAGTAGGTATGGAAGCTTTTAATTTTCTCTTAGTTCACTTAAAATTGTTCCCAATTAATAAAAATTAAAATAATTAACGTTAAACAATATTAAAATGATAATTTTTTTACTTTATAAATAATCGCTATATAATCAACGCAAATAAATTATAAAAAAATAATTAATATTAAAAATGTGAACAAAATACCATAAGTGTATTCTTCAACACTTTGCTGCAATTCTTCAACTGAATTAATTAAATTTTTTGATTTTTTATTAACTTTCAACGATGCCCAAGAATTCTTTAATTTTTTGGTATTAATGAAACCAATTTTCCAATTATATTATCTTTTTTCAAATTAAATACTGAACGAAATTAATTTTGCATTTTAGGCAACCTTAGTTTATACTTTTTTTTAATTTGTCAAATACTTAGAAAAAAAGTGCAGTAACTCTATGAAAACGATTAATATCAATAAGACAAAGGCGAGGCTGTGGGTAAAAGGCCCTATTAAGAGCAAAAATATAGAAAAAATCTGATTTTGAAAATTTGGCTATTACTGGGTTTTAAAATGGGATAGACGAATATTTAAACAACCCAATACCATCAAAAATGTATTAGAACTTAAAGAAATAAAAATAATTTTTATTTATTTTTTTTCAAAACCAACAATATGCGCACCTTTAACAACAACATAAGAAGTTCCCCTTAAACTAGAAATCACACAACAATTTATTGAAGTCTATGTTTGTAAATTTATAGAAAATTATTGATTTAAAAACGCCGAAGTTTTCTGGTGCAAATACGCCCTCTTTCATTTTGAGAAATAATAACTGTAGTTTTGAAATAACAATAAAAAAAAAATCCTCCCTAATGTAGAAGCGATTTATGAATTTTTAAAATCTAATCTTTCTAATTTAATTAAAAATTGTTAATCCCAAATAATTTCTTATGTTCTTGGTATTTTAGAATATAATAGATTCATTTTTCAAAAATTAAAAACGACTTTTAGGAAGCCCTTCTTAAAGCAGAAATCATACTAAAATTGTGAACTCGCATATTTTCAAATCGAAATAAAAACTTTTGATTCAAAATAAGTTTCTGGTGAAATTACACCTTTTTTGCACTAAATATTAAATTAACATTATAAAGTTTTTCTTAAAGCAAAAGCGATGCTAAAAATATTTTAATCCCATATGCCTAAATTCAAATAAAATCTGTTGAATACAAAATTCTGAGAATTGTTAGTTGAGGCCGCCCTATTTTCGAAAATAAGACTACTAAATCTTGAAAAAAAAATTTTCGAATTCTTCCTAAAGTAGAAGTCGTCGAGGAACTTTTGAAACTTATATTTTCAAATTTAATTAGAAATTATTTTTGATTCGCAAATACAACCTTCCTAAAGTAGATAATAAGAAATGTAGGTTTTAAATATTGAGAAAGTAATTTGAAGACAGAAGTCATTTAAGAATAAAAATAATGATTCCTAATTTAAAAAGTTCGCAAATTCTTCTGATTTTACACAATAACAAAAGTACTGTTTAAATAACTATGAATAAATGCTCAGAAATTTTGAATCAAAACAGAACGTTATCCTAAAATTTAATAATTGCATTTTTTTAACTTTAAAGCATCGTAATATTAGTTATGGTATTCCTCACTTTACGGCCTAGATACGTTCTGGCAAAGTTGACCGTAAAGCGAAAATCCGTATAACGAAACATCGTGTGTCGTAAATCGAAAAAGTGCCACAATTTAAATAGGCTGTTATAGCGAAATGCCGTATAACGAGGTATAGATGTACTCCCTATTACTATTTACTAACAATTTGTAAAGGACCAGTAATTAGCAAAAGGATCAAATTTTTCTAGATGGGAAACCGGAAACAACATTCTTGCTCAAGAAGAAGGTTTCTTAAAAGATTTGGGACCCGACCCCGACCAAAAAGGGGAACAATTGGTCGCACAAGTGCAACAAGGTTCTTACACGTACACGGCGCCCGATGGACAAATTATAACAGTCCACTACACAGCCGACGAAAAAGGTTTCCACGCTTCCGGTGACCATCTTCCTACACCTCCGCCAGTCAGCCCGGAAGTGCAAAAAGGGCTCGACTTAATATACGCCGGAATTAAGCAACAAGTGAGTTTTTGATCGATTAAATTTAATGGGTTTGAAGGCGCTATTTACTTAACTAAAATTGTTTACCTAGGAGGAGGCCGAAGCCCGAGGAGAATTCCAACAAGACCAACAGGGAAGAAAACCAAATCAAATTGCTCAAGAATACAACAATCGTCAGCAGTAGGACGTTTTAATTTAGCGAATGCCAAACAACCCATAATTAATCCTGTGATTTTATTCAGATTTCTATAAATCGAAGACGAGCTTGAACTTTAACTCTGAAAAGCTCTTTACTAAAATGTCAACTCTTTATAGTATTAAGACATGTTCACATAAATGGCAAATGCTTACAATTTACCTAATTTTATGTACAAATATTTAAATAAACGGTATTCTGCCATTTACTTAAGTTTCTTGTTTTATTATATGACTGTATCAAAACTTATACAATCAAATCAAAATTTGTTAATAATTAAATTACTAAAAGAGCATTTATTTATAAAATTATTATATTATTTAAGCTGTCTCAAGCAAATGGGGGCGAGTAGTAACATACCCCCCAAAAGCAAGAAAAATTAAATTACTCACTAAATTAGAAATCGCTTTTAAGAAGAATTTTTTTTGTTCATTCCATAATTGTATTTTCTTTTATTAAAAAAAAAGAATTTATAGAAAACGAATTGTTATTTACAAGAATTTGGTTTATACTAATTGAATTGAGTGATAGTTTTTCATTTTTTGATATTAATTTTAATAAACCGTTGAATAGAAATAATTAAAACGCTTTTATATTAATTTATACTGCAAGTTTTAAATGATCAAAAGAGGTTTTCCATGCACTTAGCGTTATCTCTTCGAAAATGTTGTAACGACTAAGTAGTTTAGATGCGAACCAACAATTTTAAACAATTTCTTCTTTTATGCAAAAATTAATAACTACTATTTTGTAAAATGTCGCCAAATTATGATTAATGATTATTATGAGTAGTAATGAATAAATAAAACGAATTAAATTAATTTAACAGAATGACTGGCACTGAATGAAATGTCTCAAAAAATTAGCCAAACTATTTTATTTAACAGTTAAGAAAAGAAAATACATAAATAATGTATAACAGCAAAGCTTTCATTCAGAACCAAACCAATGGCTCATATAAAAGAAATACAAGTAATTTAATAACTGATATTAGACTATAAAAAGTGATTATAAAATTTTTGTTATACAGTATTGTATTCCAAAATTTTAAGATTTTTACTTTAATTTAGATATCGATTTTACTCTCATCTTTCATAATGTAAACAAATGTAATTTGTATATTTTTGTGGCAAATAGTTTGAAGCAAAAATGAGTAGCTTTACTTTTAAAACTACTTTATAAATATTTATAAAATCAAATTAGATTAGATAGGGTGAAACACCTAGTGAATGACCCCTACCAGTGAATGACAGTTACAAGAAATAATGTTTAGAACAATTAAACAAATTAATTTATATTTATTTATGCAATCTTATGTGTCTTATTTTTCATGTAAATGAAAGAAATAAAAGTACATATTGTTTTTTTTTAATTTTAAAAATTCAAATTCTTTAATTGCTATTATTTCAAAATTATTATGAGAGACGAGTAAGAATCATAAGATCTCATTTAATGTTAAAAAAAATTAAAGATACCAAAGATCAAAAATTGTTCAAAATATTAGAGAATGAATTTATGCATTCTGTCATGTTTTTTAAAGATTTTATTTTGTTTTGAAAAATGTATCTTTTTGTAATTATGATTTTTGCCCAATTTCTTTTCGACAACTTAATGTTGTTAAGATCCTATTTGATGTCAAGAAGCTAAGAATTCTAAGTACCAAAAGTTATTTAACATATTACAACAAGCAATATAGCTATAAATTTTTAATACAGTCAAACCTCGATATTATAAACATGTTGGTCTGAAAGATTTTGTCCATACTAATAGGGTACATACTAACGAGGTTTGACTGTAATAATAAAGTAAATAGCTAAAATAATTATATTTATAGGTACTTCAGTTTGCAAAATGTTAATATAATGCAAGCTTTGAAGGACGAATTAAAAAAATTGGGCGTAATCTTTCCAAGCGCTAACAAAACCTGTGATTTATAGAACATCAAAAAGACGTTTAATAAAAAAAACTACATAGAGATACATCTAAGCATAGTGTTTACAAGAAATTTTACAAAATTTCATAAATTACTCGTTTTTAATAGGCCAATTAATTAATCAGTCATTCACTGGCCTATATCCCGGTCAATATTTGCACAAAAAAGTCATTTACTGTACTATCTCATTTTGTACTCTTTATAGTTAAGTTTACAAAGTTTAGGACCAAATTGCGAAAGTGTTTTCATTAATTCATAAACATTTTGAGATTATTAATTTACTTACTATTTTTTTTACATCAAAATAGTTCTAGATGCAAGAAATCGGTCATTTACTGGGCGTTTTACCCTACTATTAATTTTCCCATCACTTTAAATAAACAAATTTCAAATTAGAAAAATTTGAACACCTAAATCTATAGCAAATAATTTTAATAGTTTTTGAAAAAACTTAAATTACTTCTGCGCAGATCAAAAGTAACATTTAAATTGGCGAAAATAAAATCAGGCAACAATTACAATATTCAACAAATCAATTACTAAACTAAATTGCAACTAATTAAGTGCTAAATAAATTATGTAACTATCATCTTAATTTTTATTTGGTAGCTGTCATCTCCTCTTCCCGAAGAGCATATAATTAAAGATGTGCTGATTAACTTTTAAATATTATTCATAAATAGAAGAGCATGTTATGTAACTGTGCATCTCCAAGAAATTTTATACAATGAGAAGAAAAAATTGTAATAAAATTGGTGGTCATCCACGCAAATGAGTGTATGGCATTTATTCTTGATTACGACATATTTGTAGACTATTCCTTGTCAAATTATACACCACATTAGCATTTAAGCATCTGAAGCAACAGTAACACTTCAATTTTCCAGAAATTAGGAAATATAAATTTTAAATTCGTTTCCTTCATAGCTAGGCTGCTGTACTTCAAAAATTTAACCTTTTACGTGCGAGACAAACCCTTTTTATTCGCCAAAAAAAATTATATTAATTATTAAATTTGAACAATAAAACGATTAGTGTAATAAACTATGCATTGTTGTGTAATTTGGGTGGCGATTGAAATTGCGTCATGTATTTAATACTTTTCGTGGATTTTCCGATGAAGGCTTCCAGCTTAAAGATTTTGACATTTATGAATATAAAAGTTTCAATGTCGAAGAGTAAAATTCTTCAAGCACTTCTCATGGTAAATTACGTTCCTAAACAAGTTTGATTCGTGATTAATTGGCGCCCGTTGTCTTTAATTAAGTGGACATCTTTTTTTTTTTTACTTAAATTTATGCTGCCATTGCACAACAGTAGGTGTTTCCTTGGTACAGCGTTTCTAAATACCAAAAATATTTATAATATTGGTTAAGAAATTTGACTATTTTATTTTGCAAAGATTAATACACGGTGAGACAATATGAAAATTTCTAATCTGAAACTTGCGCATTTTTTAAAATTAATTTATTCGTTTTGAAATGATTTTTCAATTGCATACAAATAATGTTATTATTAATTAATGTTTTTTTAATAAGATTTTAACCAACATCCTATTTGGGAAAAGTGTCAATATTTAAAAAGGAAGTTTAATAAAGATTTTTAATTTCTTATGCAAGAAATTGTTTAGTGCATGTTCGTTCCCTAAGGCAATCCTGTGTACACACTTGATTTTTAAGTTGCACAGTTTTTTTTTAAATTATTATTTTTATTCTTTTCAACAAACATTTTTAACAAACAATTTTAAGCAAGAATTTTTCAAAAATAATAATAAGGTATATTGTGAACCTCAAAAAGCGCTCAAAAAAATTTTTGTCTGTATAAACGGAGATAATTATTATAATAAATTAAAACTATCACGTCAATTCAATAGGCGTATGTAAAATTCTTTAAATAACAAGTCGTAACACCAAATATTAAGTTTTCGCAAATAAAAAAGGAAACCCCCTATTTTCGTAAAACTTTTCCACGCATTCAAATTGTGTTCTATCTCCTACAAAGGAATTTATGAAAGTGATATGCATAAAAGTAAATGAAAGCGATGTCATTAAAATCGCCATCAAAAACTATTGAAAAAAATATATATAACAATATACAGGACCGTAACTAGGCAAGAGCTACAGGTGCACGTGTCCAGGCCCCCAGACGGAAAAGAGCCCCAGAAAGGTCAAAAAAGTTTGCATTTTATTAAGAAAAAACTGCACGCCTTTCAAGAACTTTTTGGGTACCTTTTTTGGAAACCCGATACTAACAAAATAATAACTACCTATCAGTCATTTGTTTTTCTGGTTGTACTATTGGTTAAAATTATTTTTTTTAAGGGAAAATGGTAGCTTTATTTAATTCATAAAATTTAGTGTAGGGGTACTCAGTGATGTAGTCCCCAAAAAAGGTAGTTAAGGCCCTAACAATATAAGTAATGTTTTCAATTTGCATTGTCAAACGCTTACTAAAACTTTTTCCAAAAATTCAAAATTTATAAAAACTCCACAAAAAAATTGTTGCGACGCGTCAAATTAAAAAGATCAACAAGAAAGACAATAAATCTTTAATCTTCTATCAAGATATATTGTGCAAAATAAGTACTGTAGAAAATGATATAAATCAGTGTTTCCCAACCTTTTTTTTAACATGCTCCACCTAAGTCATTATAAAATTTAAATGCCCCCTTATGTAACATAAATATTTTTGAAGTTATACTTTGTTTTGGCGCTTTGAGAGTAAAATATTAGCACTGCTAACGAAAATTCGACAGTTGAAATAAGAAAGTGAATTAATACTTGTGAATGAGGCTTAAAACCGAGTGTGCACGTTCGAGCTTAAAGTGGCACATTCCGATCTCGGGAAAATGAAGCGCGCCGCTCCGCGTCGCGCTTCATTTGCCTCCCTCGCTCGGAAATGTGCCACTTTTCGCTCGAACGCGCACATCTTCGTATTTATTAAACTTATCTTTGCACATGGTTATATTTAATTTAGTTACACCAAAGAAGTATAACTTCTAATGCGCGTACTTAAGTACACGCACCGAATTTTTTAATTTTGTATTTAAAAATTGAATTATTTTATATATGGAGCCTAATTAGATCTTGTTCAAGCCACAAGATTTAGGCTTTAGAAAGAAATCACTATGAAATTATTAAGAAAAAACAATAAATAAATTTTCAACACATAACAGATAACTAAAAATCAAGTAAGTTTTCAAATTGAATAATGATATTGCCCCCCTGAACCTTTAAATTGCCCCCATGTGGGGCGTGGGACCCATGTTGGGGAACACTGGTATAAATCAATTTTCCATTAAAAAATTAGAAGAAAACCTCAGTAAAGTATATGGTCCATGTACCTTTGAATGATTAAAAATAATATTTAAAAAAAATTTATATCCTCCAAGTGACCACTTTGCCAAACTTTGTTCCTAAAAGATGGGCAAAAGAATAGCCCAAGATAGAACCTGTTGGAAGGATTTACAATATACAATATACCCAACAATGTATAAAAATAGATCGATCAAAAGAAATGTGTTTCCATTAAACACAAACGAAAACAACAAAAAAAAGTATCCAACCCTTAATTTTCAATGAAATAAGCTAGTAATTAATTTAACTTTCAATTAATAAGGAGTCGTGCACTTAAAAATTATCTAATTAAAAATCAAGAGTTGAGATTTATCGTAAGTAAATTACAAATAAAATCCTACCTTAGAGCCGATTCTTTGGGGCGACTACAGCTTCAGATGTCCAGAAAAACGAGCACCAAATCACAAGAAATTGTACGTAGGTACACCTTCGATTAAATCCAGGGAACTGAAAAGCAAAATAAATGCGTTATTCATTTTTGCAAAGTAAAAAGTAACGTGGGCGTGATTATGCGAATATGGTGCGATATCATATCGAGCCAGCTGCACGGCTGGCTATTGATAACGGTAGAAATTTCGCTTTCGAAATGCCTTTTAACGAAATTCATTTTAGAACATTCTAGAAGGATTTTAACAAAACTAAAATTAAGCCCATAAGGAACTTTGATTTTAAAAATCAAACATTGGGAATCGCTTTAATTAATTTTTAATTCGCCCACGACGATTTTTAATTTTTTCAACATGTTAATATTGACTTAATTAAATTTAAAATAATTGTTTTTGGGCATTAAAACAAATATTTTGGAAAATGTAAAAATGGTAATAGCTTTGAGAATTTGTTAGCTTTTAGTAACTTTGATATTATAGGTATTTTTGTAAAATCTTAATCCAATTAACATTATTTCTTTGTTTACAAGTAAAATAGTTTTAGAAAAAACAAACACAATTATTTGCAAGCATTTACAAGCACAATTATTTAACGATTCCTATTAATTATTTAAAATTGATTTTTAAAAAGCTTACATTAAACTAAATTTCAATTTTTAAAAATTCGATAATTAATAGTTCTACAAAAATATTTTTTTATTTTGTACACTACATAAAAAAATTAATTATTTTTACTTTAGTTTAAGCCGTATTAAAATATGCATAACGCTTTCGTCCTTTTTTGTATAAATTGTTTTAAAATATTGAAAAATTTATTATAGCGAAATCCGGATGGAAGCAACAAATTGTTTTTAAAAAGAAAACAAAAAATCTCATTAATATGGGGCTTTCGCCGGTCCAAAAAGGATTAAATTTGATTAAACCCGTGTCTCGGCGATTTATTTAAAAATAATTTTTTAGTTTTCTATAAGCGCGCCAAATTTTATGTGCAAATTCAACAGTGAAAACAATACAATTTTCTTATCACAAAAAAACCAGGTAAAAAAATATTTATAGCAAGAAGACAAAAGGGCCAATTCAAACGGGCTTTTCGCCAATCAAAAGATAACTAAATTTGCGTATATCAATTGAGCAGCAATCTTTTTATAAATAATTTTTATCATATTTTACAAAGAAGTTCAGATTAAAAGTACGACTGTCTAGCTCACATTTCAACTATTTTAAAATTCAAATTTAATTAAATCGCCATAAAGATAGCCACTTAATTATATTACACATAGTTGAATTATGCCTTAGACGCAACATAATTATTGTAGAAGATTATAATTCTGACATTTGACCTTCTTTGGAGTATAACTACCGAAATATGCGAATACTACGAGAAGCGTAGGTTCACCGGTGATATTCTCACAAATATTAATTTACTTATTATATCCGCGTTTGTCGTATCATGTATGGTAAACAATAAATTCTGCCGTACATCGTGACACTTGCACTTTTACATAACATTACAATCCAATAAACAATAGTTAATCTGATATAATACAAATTACCAAATTTAAATGGTATTTGCCGTGTTATATTGGCCAGATAATCGATTTCTAATAATAATAATAAATTTATATCGCCATTAATAATTCATAGGAATCATATTACATAAACCAATTTTATGTTTAAACAGCGTATAGTCTTTAATTCTGATTTCATCACAATTCTAAAAGTTCATAAGGACGAATGCAATTTCAACTTGGGTTACTAACAATGAACCAGCGATGAGATCTTTTTGGTAGGGATGAGAGTGCTGATTAGTATAAATAATACGAATTTCCTCTTAGGGTTAGTTCAATTCGAGAATCTCAACATCCTACTACAAACATGAAAGTGGTAGGTACACAAATCAAACTGTGAAGTGCTCTCTCAAAAAATAAAAAAAATTAACAGTGCTTGAAATTTAAAGGATCTCAGCTTTCTCATCCCTCAAAACTAATTAACGTATCAAAATTATGTGTTTAAAGCGCAAAATTTAAACTGTACCATTTCCATTTCAGATAATCCTAAGTGCCTTCTTGTTGGCTGCAGTCTATGCTGCACCTCCAGGCCAAGAAATCCCAATTTTAAAATATGAAGTGAACGGGGTCAATCCCGATGGATCCTACAGTTGGAGGTAAACAGCACGGATCTAAAAAGTAATTGGATTATAACTGTATTTCAAAATTTTAGCTACGAAACTGGTAATGGAATTTCGGCCCAAGAACAGGGACAACCCAAAGGTCCTGAAATTTTGGGCGTGCAAGGATCCTACCACTACACCTCGCCTGAAGGAATACCAGTCTCAATTGTCTACGTTGCTGATGAAAACGGTTTCCAACCACAAGGAGATGTGCTCCCACAAGCGCCCCCAATTCCTGAAGCCATCCAAAGGGCGTTGGCCTGGAATGCCGCTCATCCAGAAGAGGAACAGGACCAAGGACAACAAAATAACTACAGGCCTAGTCTGAAACCGGGATTGGCTGGTTAAGAGTACCAAAGTGACCAAAGCATTTCATCATTACATAAGTAATTAATTGTTGTCTATATTTATATATCAGCAAATTAAATAAATAAAGGCTGATTTACATAATTACGTTCTTGACTAAATCCTGTAAAAGTTTACTAATGGACGATATGCATATTATGTTAACAATTTTCCTCATTCCGCATTTTTGCCAAAAGAATTATGGCTTATAACAGAGAATGCAGTACTAATATAGAATTTTAAAGGATAGTTATTTTAAAGCTTCAAAGTATACAGTGTATATAAAAAATAGCTTTTGAAAAAGCTAATGAAACAGTCCTCATCCATAATATTACTTTTAAAATTCCAAAATATGTAAATATAATCGAATGCTAAAAAAACAATACATAAATGTACACACATAGAAAGTTGCAATTTACTTGTATAAGTTGCTTAAATTGATTAATTTGCACTAATTTCACTTTAAACACTGTTAATTTTCAATAAATTTAATAAATAATATTTGAGAAATTGACATTTGAAAAGTTGCGACAAGCAAATAAACTGAAGACATATGCCATCTACGGCAGAAATCGTGAACTAACGCGGCGGCCATTTGAATAAGGCGCTATATTTAAATACAAATTTATATGTAAATAACGCGCTTAATTATTTTAAGTGCTTGAACTTATTGCTGAGATTGCATTAATTATCTACAATATTAACTAAAATAAAGGATATTTCAAATTCTTCTCATAAAACCAATAGAAAGAATGGTTTTTCCTTCTTACTTACTTCTTCTTTTCTATAGATTATTGACCTGTTCTCCTTCGCTTAGTCAAGCCTCTTCCCTTTTTAAATATGGGTATTGTTACTCTCTTTCTCCAGTCTTTCGGTACTTCTAACTTTTGTATTATTTTGTTAAATAGTTCTGTCATTTCTTCTACTAATTTTTTCCAACACACTTGATTAGGTATCGTGTCCTTTTTCATAATTTTTCATATTTTTTTGTACGGTATATGTATAGATCCCTTTCTAACCCTTTCGTGAGATTTGGCCAATAATTTTGTTTTATTTTCTTAATCTTTACGTTTACTTCATTTCTTATTTGTACTATTGTGATCTATGTTCATCAGTCTTTTGCGATAAGTATTCTATGTGAGCTTTTCTTTTCTTTTCTGCTAGTTCTTTAATCTCCTTTTTACCATGGCAGGGAGCTACCCTACGCATGAACCCTCCTCTTTTCTCATCCGGGCTTGGGACCGGCAACGGCAGAGTTACAGAACTAATTTCTTTTAAAAAAGAACGTAAAATAATTGTACTGGATGTCATAGTACATGAATAAATTATCATTTGTTAAATATTTCAACAAGAGTTAGCTATTTCGACGACAGTAACAACTAAGAACTGTTGAACAAAACTACATAACTCGTTGATTTAACGAAATTATTTTTTTTCCTCTATGCGATGCAGATAATTGACGATCCGGATAGATGGAGTTCGGATAATTGGAGTTTTACTGTAACTTAATCCATTTTTTTTTAAAATACAATCAAAAATTGTATTTGCTTAAACATTTTTAATCTTACGTCGACGGTTGCCTATAAGAAATAGTTAATGCAGAAAGAAATGAAACAAATATTTATCTGTATATATTTAGAATCGCATAAACATTATATAATTAGGCTATTCGAGCGTCAAAGTTGACAGTAACTGACTTGCTTTGACAATTGAGTTAAAATATACACAGTTTACTGAACATAACTTCCTGTAGTCTTCTTGTGTATATATAGGACTAACTTTACTTTCCACTAAAACGTCCCTTTCATGCCAAAAACTAATATATTTTTTTTCTGCAGTAACTCTGCGTTCATTCGGCAATTAAATTTCAAATATAATTTATGATTTCCCATTAAAAAGAAAAAAAATAAAGCAATTACAAATTCTCATAACAGAGAGTAATTGGATGACTTAATTTTTATTTCAATTTAAAAATAACTCAAAAGTAAACACCGAATGCAAAAAGTTGTTATTTAAATTATAAAAACGTGCTTTTTGAAAATGCAGAATTTAATATAGGCAACACATTTGTCGCCAGTGTTTGCATTTGCTGAAGAAACTCAACTGGAATAAATAAAATAGTTTGAATTTTTAAATAGTAAATTTTCAGCACATTTCTCAATAATCAAATAAATTCTTGTAAATTACAGTTTCAAAAAATAATAACCAATTTTAATCGTGCGTTACTCAAAAACCCTCAACGATTAATCCATTAATTTATTATAAATTTTTTGTAAGAGCTTTTTTTTCAGCAAAAGAGATAAATACAATAAAGCACCGCCTTATTGCTTTCAGCTGACGAACTCCCTTAAATTAATTCTTCGGGTACCCTAGTTTTGATAAAATAAAAAGCCCATTCACGAGGCCCCCCGTATTATTAATTTCTTTATAATCCCTAACGGTTGGGTTCTTCCAGTTCGTGTTTTTCCAGCTTTTGAAGACGACGACTAATCCCCGATACACCCTTTAAAAACCATATTGTTTCGAATCTTCAGTTTAGAACTGATAAATTAATTGAATTAATTGGATCAATGTAGAAAAAGCTGTAAAAACTAAAATTCCTGAAAATATACAAGTCGGAATAAAATATAAACATTTACATCGCTGGCGACACAAACAAAACCAGCAGGGTGTCAAACGTTTAAAGAAAATAAACGATTTTCTATCGCGTTATTACATGAAGAAAAGCAACAGAACAAACCAAAACGAATATAAGCCAAACAAACATAACATAATGTGTAACCTAACACCGCTTTTAACAGTATAAACAAACATGAGAATTGAGTTTTGTCGGTCCATCAGCGTTTTATTGACTTTTAATAAACTTCCCAAAATTTACGAAGAGTTCAGCAACTTTGCAGCGAAACGCCGTTCTTTTGATCGACTTAACAAAGATTTATAACGATTAAATGCGAAATAAGAACTAATGTTAGTCATGTTATCAACATCCGCCAGAATTTTAATTTTTTTCTCTTCAATAAGCATGCCAAAAAGCGTTTCAACGCTGTCAGCATCAGCTGCCACCTGTCATTTACTTGTAACCGAGAGGAGATCACTTCGAAATGACATGCGAACGTCTATTTCTTTGGCTAATAGTTTTGAAATTAAAAATAAAATTCGAACAAATTTATATTTAACATAAATCACCGAGATTGCTCGATACGAATGTATCAATTTAGCTACCATTGACAATTTTACTCGCACGAGTCATGCATGCATTAATTAATTGAAAATTTATGTAAAACATACGGCTAAAGTACCAAAAACTTTGAAATAAATTTAGTTTCTTTGAAGTGGTCGATGAGATGAGAATGGGAAGTTGTACTTCTTTTAATTGAATTACAGTCGAACCTCGATAAGTCGAAATTGAAAAGAAACCAAAAATAATTCGAGTTATCAAAAATTCGGTTTATCCAGGTTTGACTGTATTTCATTCATAGGCGTACAAAGGAGAGAGCAGAGAAGGGCAGCTGCCCCTGGGCTTTTTGTGCCCCCTATATATTTAGCTGGTTAATCATGTGCCTATGCCTAAATACTCTTGTATTCTATTATATGCAATTATATGTGATTCATATATAATTATATAGGGCCATTTTCCACATATAATTATATATGATATTATATATAATTTTTTTTAACCGGGTGCCCAAAGTATTTTTACTGTACTTTATGAGATATCCAAATATTTTCGTTTTTCTTGTAAATTTTATAAATAAATAAACATTTTGGGCATATACTAAAAGGCCATTCGCTAAAGCTCATATATAAGACTTGTTTCATTTTAAAAATGAGCTCCCTATTTGTTATATATTGTTTTAAATAAAAACAGTCTAAACATAGATTTTTATTTGTAGAAATCTAATAATTTAATCGATATCTGCAATTATCTCATTGTTGAAAAGAAAAAGAATTTAAACATAGATTTTTCTCTTAAATTATTAATTACAACAAAGTGTTTTTTTTTTTAAATAAAGTTATACCACATGCCTTTAGAATTTTTATTGCGAGTTACTGCATTTTATTAAATATTCATATAGTTTCATCTTTGTGATTATTCAATACAAAAAAAAATTAAACTTTTAAGAAACTTCAAGAAGAAAGCCAAAAGTGAACAAAAATTTTCATTTTAATGATTTAATTACAACAAAATCATGTTTTAAACTAAAATTACATCATCAGTTACTGTATTTCATAAACTATCCAAATATATTAGTTGCATCTATTTTATGAGTCCATAGAAAGAAAAACAAAACTTAGATCACATATTAAAAATTGTTCTAATAATGAACATAATAGACTTGTTACATTTTGAAAACAAGCTTATTTATTTCATATGTGTAAATGTTTTGATTTAAATTTTAATAATTCAATCAAGACTGGAATTAACTCATTGTTCAATAATGAAAACCAGAAGTCAACGTTGGTTTTAGTTCAAAACTAACGAATTTCAAACTTATAATAAAAGTGACAAAGAACATAGCAAAATGAAAACGATAAACGAGCATCCAATTAAATTAATTGGATCACCTTGTATAAATAAATAATATTGCAACTTATTTATGGGCGCTCCGTGCTATTCATATTTTGATATAATATCCTAAGCTTTTCATCTTGAGAGAAAAAAAAACTTGAAATTGAACACACATAATTCAAAAATGAACTTTTTTATTTCGGCTCATAACTTAAACCGCTTTTAATTTCTTGGCAAATATATTTAATTACAATAAAGACATTCATTCATCCTTTCTGACGATTCTCTAATTATTAACTGTGGATAATTTCATACTACCTCTTAAGTAGTTATCTAACAACCGATCTATTTAGTACATTTTTCATAGAATTGGGCACTCCATAAACACTTTTAGATCATTTGCAATAAGACGAATCTCAAAATAACAAAACTCAATAAGTAAAGTACAGTGGAAACTCGGTTATTCGAACTAATTATTGTTGCAGCTCAATCGGATAATCGAAAATTCACGGCAATTTCATAATGAAAAAAGTAAACAAATTATGAAAAATAAGCGAAGCCCAAAAAAAACATTTTCAAAGCGCAACTGCGGTTTTAGAATTACTTGAATTTTTTTAAAGTAAATTGATCATTGTTAATCGTGGCGAAAAGCGGAGTGTGCACATTCGAGCTCAAAGTGGCACATTCCGATCTCGGGAAAATGAAGCGCGCCGCTCCGCGTCGCGCTTCATTTGCCTCCCTCGCTCGGAAATGTGCCACTTTTCGCTCGAATGCGCACATCTTCGTATTAATTGGATTAGACTATATCAATAACAAATCCTTAAAATGCAGATTTTGTATTCGGAACAAGTTTTCGCTTGAAAGTGCATATACTCCTTAATAATTGAATTTGCCTATCTTATTCTTCTCTCTTACAAATAATATTAATTAAATCCAACTGAACTAAATGTAACACTTCTAGCTTTTCTTTTAATTAAAAATTACAGTAGGGTATTTTTTACCAAAAACCACATTTCTAATTTAGTACTTTTAAACTAGACTAGATGGGAGAACTTCATCGTACATGAAAAAAAATACTTTAACTTTTTCCGAATTCTGACTCCAATTTCCCAACTTTTTTTTAACATACCCCACCCAAGCCATTCTAAAATTTTGATGCACCCCTATGTAACATATAAATACAGTCGAACTTCCATAAGTCGAACGCCGATAAACCGAACTTTTGATAGCTCGAACTCGAACCAGTTTCCCTATTATTCAACGTTAATATTTTTATGTCAATAACTCCAAATTTAATAAATCGAATTATTTAATTAGTCGAAGCGTTTTACAACTTATTAAATTCAATTTTCCATTAGTAAATAGGTCGATGAGTCGAAATTAAATTTTACAACTTTTCTAAAAATTTCTCTACCTGAGAGAGGATTAACAACGGCTCGGTTTGGTGTTATTGATGCTTGAAAAGCTCTATTGTTAACTACGAATAAAAGGTTTATACTACAAGAATGTTTTGACGGCGGCACTTGAATTGGATTTAAAAACTAATTTATGTTTAAATGCCTTATGAACAGTTATAAATTTTTGAGATGGTTTTACCGTTTATTTTACAAAAAAAGAAACTATTTTTGCATTTTAGTTTTCAATTTGCTAGTTATTTGTCGACTACGAAGACTAACAAATGTGTTTTATGTTCTTTATAGTTTGTAACATAGTATAACAGAAAATCTAAAAAAGTTTAATACTTTTTCTAAAATTATTTACGTATTAACATGGAGTGTAAAAAAAATTAAGAAGTTTAACCATAAGGGAGAAAATTAATCTTATAAAAGAAGTGGAACGTGGGCTCAAAAGAAAAAGGATATAGCTAAAGATTTTGGTATTCCGCAAACACTTTATCAACCATTTTAAAAACAGAGACCTAATTGTAGCTGCTGAAGATACAAATGACAAATGTCAACGTTGATAAAGATTTGGAAGTTGCTGAAATTCCTAGCGATGAAAGCATTATAAGTAAAGTGCTAGAAGAAAATAAGAAAAACTGTGAAAGTGAAAGTGAATATGAAAGTGATACAGATGTTACAGTAAACATCCCTTCAACAACTCAAGTTTACAATGCAATAGATACTATTTCTCTGTTCCTATGTGCTCAAGAAGATGTTCCTACAGATATATTATTATCGGTAAGATCATTGGAAAAATTTGTAGAAACGTAACATTTTGGAGCAATGAAGCAAAAGACAATTTTAGATTACTTTCAATTTAACAGTAAATAATATGTAAATAACTATATTTTTTAGGGTCTTAATAAAAATAAATAATGTTAATGATTGTAGATCAATTTTGGTTATTTTCTATAAAAACTGAATGATATATATATACAGAACTATTTAACTGAACTTCTTCTGGTAACTCGAGTTTTTGATATGACGAATTATTTTTGCTGTCCCTTCGACTTCGACTTATCGAGGTTCGACTGTACTTTTTTATATTTAAAAATTGAATTAATCCATAAATGAAGACTAATTACAACAGTGTATACAAAATGTGCCTTGAAACTAATATGTTTATAATTTTTACAAAAATGAAAATTACCCAAAAATATTTGGAGACATTAATTTTGACATATAAACCTTCAACAATCTGCAAAATATGATATAAAAATCAACTAGTTGATTTTTAGTGATCCACTTCAGAAAATTTGACTCATATACAATTTTAATTAATCAAAAATGCGAATTAGTAAACATTCAAAAGTACACCTGAAAATATTTTTATCAAGCTCGCTACAATTAGGCGTGCGGAAGAGCACCATGATAACTTATCAAAAGGAATAAATTATCTAACCTTTTTCAAACTTAAAATAAATCTAATTTATTCGATTTTTAATTTTTTGAATTCAAGAATAAATTAATAATATAGGCAAATCCAATAAATACGAAGATGTGCGCATTCGAGCGAAAAGTGGCACATTTCCGAGCGAGGGAGGCAAATGAAGCGCGACGCGGAGCGGCGCGCTTCATTTTCCCGAGATCGGAATGTGCCACTTTGAGCTCGAATGTGCACACTCGGTTTTAAGCACGATTACGAAGCGTCTCGTTTTAACAGGAAAAAACGTGGTCAAATTGTTAGGTATATGTTTACAAAAAACGCAACAAATGTTAATCACTAAATACCTAAAACAGTCGCACATTATCTTAAAATCAAAAAACACTGTTTAGTGCGAAATACAAAATAAAACATTTAGTAAGAAATACCGAAGTTTAATTTTCGCAACGAGTCCGAGTAACTGAGGTCCGGGTAATTGAGGTTTTACTGTACATCATTTGAAAAATAATTCACTTTTCATTGGATTAAAATATTTTTTATACCATTTCCAAATTCGCGCCTTGTCACTCTTCAGTTCTCTTTTCTTATTATAATTTAAATATTATTAGCCAGCTCTTTGATATTTCCAAAACCATAAATAACGGACTTAAGAATTCAACACAAACATTACATCAAAAGTAAATAGAATTATAAATGAATTTGTAAACTTGTAAGCCCCGAAGAGTATTTACGAATTTAAAGGATAATCAAAACGAAAGGCATTCGAGTCACCATAAAACCTACAATTTAACGTAATGAATATTAATTAATTGTAAAAATAAAATAATTTTCTTATAGATTTAGAGCGGTAAATGAAGCGCGCAGCTCGTCTTTCCTTAAAATGATTAATATTCGTTGGCATTTTGCGCGTCCCCCGTTCGAAGCGTCGCGCTATAGATTTTTCTTTTAAAAATAATAACGTTTGTACAAAGTGCATAGAAAATAAGTTACCGGGATCGCTATTTTGTTATATTTTTGTCGCCGTTTGCCGATTTAAGCACCCACGCCGATTCTTGTTTCGACTTTATTTATTTCTTCCTGTCTGTTTTATAGGTGGAGCGTAAAAACGTATATTTCTCTTTCGTTTTCATTAGCGTTCCGATTTTTATAAAAATAATTTTTGACAGATAATTTATAATTTAATAAAAAGAAGGAATTCGGACTCCCAACTATGTGGTAGCCGCTTTCTTAATCTTTAATGGTCGCGCGAAACGTGTAAGCACTTCGAAAATTTGTTGAACATTTTTATTTATTGCATGTGCGGGAGAGAAGGAGTTGCGCTAGATGCGAATAATAAAAGCGTCCTTTTATTTTTCTTTCGTAAAAAGCGATTATTAAAAATCTTTACGAAGAAAACCGAGACAAATTAAATGTCCCTAAAAAAGTGTTTCCGCTTCTTTATTAGTTTTGGACGGTGTTACCTTATGCCAGCGTTTCTCAAACTGTGGGAGCGTTCTCCTTGGTTTACGAAGGCAAGAGGAGTATTGTTTTTTTAAGCTGCAGTAGAAATCGGTTATAACGACATCGGTTAGTACGGCGTACCGCTCATAACGAACAAAGAAGTCGTCCCAGTTTGGAATAATTTTCTTTGATCTTATTGAAATTTGAATCATCAAATGAGGGCTAAATATCATGATGAATAACACAAAAATATTGTTTATTGATTAAAAGGAAATGAGCAAGAGCATATCGAATTAAAAATGAAGAGTTATCATAACTTTTTTGTTAACAGAGATAATTGAATTTTTTTTTCAAATTGCTGTTTATAGTTAATGAAAGCATCTAAAAAATTATATCAAATTTTTTAAACATGAGTTTTACAAACAAAAAACTTCATTTCAAATATTGATTTGAAAATTTGATAACGTTATACCAGAGTAACCATTAATTTTATTGACACAATTGATAGACATTTAAATTGTTAAATTAATAAAATTTTAAAAGTTTTGGTTACCCGAATATAATACGTCGATTTTCAAAGTTGAATTTTTTCTTAAATTAAAAATGTCTTATTTGAGTTTGAAAAAATGTTGCTGTTGCCAAATAAATCTTAATAAAATTAATAACAACTGTTTAAGAAAAGTGAAAACTAAAGATTTATTGAACAAATTGCAAAATGTGTGAATTGCTATACTGAAGAGAGAAAAAGGCAATTATTGACACTGAAATGGGGATTCAAGTATTTGAAACTTATTAATTTTTTTCCTTCAAATTATGTTTAAGAATAAATAAATTTATCAGTTTACAAAATTTAAGTTTTATCCAAACTGGTTTTTTAAAATTTTTTTGGTATTGCTACGCGTTTCACATAGCGGGAGATTGAGACAATCAGAGAAAAAAACGCCTAAAAATGAAAACGTTTGTTTGATTGGCAAAAACAACAATGCCATCGTGGCGGAATTTAAGTGTGGAACAAAAGTTTCAAAGAATTAACAATAGCCCGATAAGTAAACCAATTTTGTTGCAGAAAACTAAAACAATTACAAAAGAATCGGTAATTTTTGATTGTTTTGTACATGTAAAGTCAATAAATGGTATAGTAATATAAAATTTTTCTTTTTTTTTTAAATACCTTTACAACGACGATCGGTTATAACGTACAAGTTTGATTGGTTGCTATAAACGGTTTTTACTGTATTTAACCTTCCGCATACTAGGTAAGTAAATGTCACGTGCCATACTAGGTGGGGTTTGCAATACCCCGAAAATAAAATGAAATAAAACCACAAAATGATACTTTATGACGGTTAAATAATAAGAAATATATTTTAATAACCAATAATGAATAGGTCTAAGTAAAACATAATTATTTATGCATTAGAATAGACTTTTATTAATGAAAATACAAAAACTTAACTTTTCTTTAACTTATAAACTATTGAGTCTTTTCTTGAGTACTAAATTCTAATGACACGTGTCAATTAGGATACCGAATATTAAGAAAACCTAACAAAAATTTTATTTTTGCCTCCTTATTGAAATACAAATTAATTTCATGGTAATTTCTGAGTCGCAATAATTTACACCCATAAATTACACGAAAAATTAATTGCACAATTTTAATCGTTCCCTCTCACTTGTATTGACAAGATTAACGTATCTTCTCGCTCCTTCCACTCATTGCTATGGTAAATACATTTTTCGACTATAAAATCGTTATTTACTAAATTAAATTAAAATTTTTGTTTTGAAGGAGCACACGGTCAATTATACTAATATAATAAATACGAGGATGTGCGCATTCGAGCGAAAAGTGGCACATTTCCGAGCGAGGGAGGCAAATGAAGCGCGACGCGGAGCGGCGCGCTTCATTTTCCCGAGATCGGAATGTGCCACTTTGAGCTCGAATGTGCACACTCGGTTTTAAGCTCGATTCACAATAATTTAATCCAATAAATTAGACGAAAAATCAGTTCAATGATTTTAATCATTTTCCCTCGCTCGCACTGACCAGATTGTCGTATATTTTCGCTCCCTTCCACTTATTGCTATGATAACTACATTTTTCGACTATAAAATCGACATTTACTAAATTAAATTAAAATTTTTGTTTTGAAGGAGCACACGGTCAATTATACTAATATAATAAATACGAGGATGTGCGCATTCGAGCGAAAAGTGGCACATTTCCGAGCGAGGGAGGCAAATGAAGCGCGACGCGGAGCGGCGCGCTTCATTTTCCCGAGGTCGGAATGTGCCACTTTGAGCTCGAATGTGCACACTCGGTTTTAAGCTCGATTCACAATAATTTAATCCAATAAATTAGACGAAAAATCAGTTCAATAATTTTAATCATTTTCTCTCGCTCGCACTGACGCGATTGTCGTATCTTTTCGCTCCCTTCCACTCATTGCTATGGTAAATACGTTTTTTGACTATAAAATCGATATCTACTAAATTAAATTAATTTTTTGGATTTGAAGAAGCGTAGTTTATATTAGATAAATGAAATAAATACCAGGATGTGCGCATTCGAGCGAAAAGTGGCACATTTCCGAGCGAGGGAGGCAAATGAAGCGCGACGCGGAGCGGCGCGCTTCATTTTCCCGAGATCGGAATGTGCCACTTTGAGCTCGAATGGGCACACTCGGTTTTAAGCGCGATTGCCAAACGTCGCACTTTAACAAAAAAAAATTGTTCACGTTAGTTATACCCCACCTAGTACACGGAAGGTTAACAAATAATGATGAGAAGAAACCCCGCTGAGATTGGACGGATTAAAGTGCCGATTTTTATAATTTGTTTTTGTTATTTAATTAAAATAAAAATAAATAAATTTTTAAAGCCCAATAAGAGGGGTATATTAAGTATAAAAAAAGCAATCTTTAATCAAATTAACATTAAATGTGTCATCCGGAGACAAGTTCTTAAGAAACACCATGTATTATGTTAAAACTTTCTAACTTTTTAATGTTTTTAATCTCTTCTAATCTGTGTGCAGATTTGGAATTCAAAATTCACTCTTTTATCAACCAAAATCATATGTGCTATTACAAATCCTTTTGAAAATCAAATTAGACCCTAAAAGCTAGTATTACTTGCAAAAGGTTACATTTGTTAAGTGAAAAAATGATTTTGATTTGTAAAAGGATGAATTAACTTGTTAAAAAGTAAACGTGATTTGTAAAAGAATGAATTTAATTTTCAAAAAAGTGAATGCGGAGATGCCAAATCTGTAAACACAGTTTAAAGTGCCTTTAATAATGAATCCTTCGCTCAATCCTATAGAAAATAATTAAATAAGTTTTTTTTTTAATTAGCAATTTCTCGATCTATCAAAATATTGCTTTCCTCAATTTTTTCTATTTAAATTTTGATCAGTTTTGGTGTTCATTTCCAATCGTTAAAAAAGTCCTGTTCTAATTCAGGGTAAAATGTCACATTTGTGATCTCATTAATCGTTTCACTTATCAAACCAAAAAAAACATATCAAATTAAGTTCAATTCGCAAATTTTAGATGTAACGACATATCGATCAATATATGTAAATGTTCATAATGCAATCTTTTGAAAAATTTTGACAAAAATAGTTTATGCACGAATCCATATTTTGGAATAACTTTTTCTTTTTTCTAAATATTAATACATGAGATTCATGACATTGATAACAAATTATTTATGATTAAATAATACAATGTGGTAGTAAACAAATCGATTAATGAACCCCTTTAAATATGTTTCTAAAAAACTCACACTAACATTATGTTTTAAAAAATTCCCATATAACAAATAATAATAATCAATTATTGCTTAATTACTTTTGTCCACAATAAATAAATTATAACATCGAAACAACTCCGTATAGAACCGCAGTCAAATCAATAATAAAAGACTTGAATATAATCTATTGGGCTTTATCGCATCTTACGACAATTCAAAAAATTATCTTTAAAACAGCAATCATTGCACAGAGCCACATTGCAAAATTTTAAACCGATTTTCTAACAGTAAGTAATTTTAACTAACTCAAAGACAACCCTAAAAAAAATATATGGAAACCAAAAACCGAGAAAAAAATCTTAAATAATATTTCGCCAAATTAAAAGGAGTCTGAGAACATAAAAAAAAGTTTAATCAATAAAATACGAAGATAGGACCGTTTATAACAATTCTACTCGGTTTATTTTACAAAATTAAGAAATTTTAAACGCTTTGATAAAGAACGACACTCTCTCGACCAGGTGTTCAAATTAAAATCAACACATTTCGACATTTACTGAAAAATGTGTATTTTATAATAAAAATATATTTGTGACAACAAAAATAAATACATTTATTAAATTAAACTAGAATTACCTAATTAGTAAAATTGGAAAAGTGCGTTTATCATATTCCTATATATTTATAAAATACAATTTATACATATTTATATAAAGTATATATAATATAACCGAAGAAGACAAAATCATATTAAAACTCCTGCCGAAACGAAATTATAACAGTACAAAAGTAAAAAAAAAATAACCCTAGCGTATTCATAGTGGTAACATTTCCATTAAATAAATACATTTCTAAAAAATTAAAAATCCTATGGTACAGCACGAATGGCACATTTCAAAGAACCTTTCAGAAGCGGGGACATTTTTTATTTATGACACCTAAAA
The DNA here is from genome assembly GCA_036325965.1 of Sinopyrophorus schimmeli. NCBI lineage: Eukaryota > Metazoa > Arthropoda > Insecta > Coleoptera > Elateridae > Sinopyrophorus > Sinopyrophorus schimmeli. Next base: position 51,782 of record JARFIZ010000405.1, read on the forward strand.
AACGAGCAGCTGCTTTAAGTCGTTCTCATCATATCATATATACATTTTTTGTTGGATTTATCTAAAGAGTAGTTTTTCGTCTTACATTAAATGTTTATAAAATAAGATCACAACTGGTGGTTTAAAAAATCTTACCCCCTACCACGCTCTTCGACATTCAAAACACTTATATAATACTTTAATCGAATAAAACATAATTATCGTTCCCCACAAGACGGGAGATTGAAGATCAAAGAAAATCGGCACTCGGTGTTCGCCCAAAAAGGACTCATTTTGGAAAATAAAATCAGAATTCTGGCACCTTTCGGAGATAACCCACACGTGTCCCGCGATACACTAAAATCTGTGCAATAAACACAAAGAACAGCTCTCGAAAATTTCACACATGAGAATTCCAATCGCCTTCCATTCGCCACACACTGAAGGCCCTACTTAACTTTTCGTGTGCCGTATAAGAGCACACGTTCCCAAGTATGTCGTTATCAGAAGGAGCTTCGGGCGAAGAAGTGGATAAGATATGGCACAAAAAATCTATGTATCGAGTAGCTAATTTCAGCGTTTGGATTTTGGATAATTTATCCGACGGTAAAGTTGGAATGCTCTTTCTTAAGCTCGCGAAGGCTTCGTTCAAGCTCTGGGTCCGTTGCCTTTCGCGGACGTTGGCCATTATTCGTTGGTGCTGGATGTCTTCGAAGCTCTGCGGGGTTTTTCTTCTGGACTTCGTCTTCGATAAGCTATGGCAAGAGTTTTCGTCGTCCGATTCGAAGGTGGAGACTTTTCTTTTTCGGCCAGCGCTTCTCACCTTCAGAATTGGCTCGTCGTCTACTTCCACCTTGATCGATCGCTTTGTATAGTCTTCCGCTTCGTTGAATGAATCGGTGTGCTGGATTTCGTGCTGGAAATGCGAGACGTAGCTGTCGTTTTTATACTCTTCTTCGTAGGTGTTTCTTTGGTAGTTATCCTGAAAGAATTTGGCGTCGAGCGCGTGGTAACCAGCGGCGATGGTTCTGTGGTAGCTCGAGAAGACTTCGTAGGGCATCTGTGGACCATCGTGAGGTAGCGTTATGGGCAAGTACTTCTCGTTGGAATTGGTCAGGTCCATGAGGTGCATGGGCGAATATTGATCGTCATTTTGGGGAGAGAGTTGCCGGTAGATCGGCGACGAGGATTCACTACGCGACTCGTACATTTTCGAAGGCATAAAATTTGTTGTGTTTTTCATTTAAACAATGGACCGAACATAAAATATTTTACGAGCCGCAATAACACGAAACTTGCTCTGAGTTCACTTCTAACTACGGTCTCGCTAAATCCAGAAATCGACCAAAAACTCAAAGACAAGTTAAGTATCTTTCCGACCAATAAAACGTACGGAACGTTCCCTACCAGCGGTTCATTTGCATGGAGTCGGCTCATCTCTGAAGTTATGTTTTTGAGCGCACTGCTCTTCTGTCCTTATTTATCTTGTCTTTAATAGTTTTGTCAATGAATGCGGTTTTTTGCACAGCCGAAGGTTGCCATTTTTTAGTCTCCATGTTCGAGAGCTGTGGAATGGCTATCGATCATGTTATGAGAAAATTCCAAAATTAGAAATCAAAAAAATTTAAAAAGTTTTACAAAATTCACGTAAAACGAAAATAAAACGATATATTATTGTTAAAATCGCTGAGCGCGAAAAAGTTTAGTTTTTTCTTAGTCGATCGATGGAACGCTTTTTCCTGATCTCGTTTATCGAATTTATATCGGCCCGTTCGACAAACTTTTGAGATGTTCTCGTTGAAAAGCTGGCTTCGAAAAAACGACCGTAACTTTTGAGAACCGTATTAAATTTCAATTAAAATAATTTTATTATTGCTGAATTATTTTAGTATTTTCAATTATTATTTTTTAAAAGTCTTTTTTTAAATTTGTACCTAGAATCTTAAAAACATTTGATTTGCACTGCCTTAAAAATTGCTTTATTGAACAGTTAGATAAAAATTGTTTAAGATTTAAAAAAAAATCAAATTACGTGTTTTTTGAGTCAAATAATTTGAAATAAGTGCCTTTTGAATTCTGATTCTTATTTACTATTTGAAATAAATCATTTTTGTGTAATTTTACAAAGGAAGCAATTGTTGTTCTTTGATCAATCAATTATTTACTAATCTAAAAGAACTAATAATAAATTAACCCAAGTTATTGTATTATTTGCTAAATATTGTAATATATTAACTTTTTCAAAGGGCTACCTTTACTAAATCGGTAAAGCTTTTAAAAAATTAATCTTACATTGCCTAAAAAAAAATTGATTCGCTTATGAATTGTATTAAAGCTCATTTTTTAGTTTTTTTAAAACTTATTGTAACATTTTGAGTCAAATAAATTTAAAAAAAACAATCTAAAACTACCCTTTTAATTCTTGTTTACTATTGTTAACAAATCACTAAATTGAAGTAACTAAAGATTCTTAAAATGTCAACATCACTCTCTGTATTTAGCCCCAATTTTACAAATGAACTACTTTTTGTAATTTGTTTAAAAAATTATTGATTAAAAGTAGTACTAATTTAAAAGGAATGCAATATTAAATAAGTACAAATCATGGTTTTAATTGTTAAATAGTATGCATATTGAATTTTCCCAAAGAATCTTTTTTTTTCATTAACCTTCCGCATACTAGGTGAATAAATGTCGCATGGCATACTAAGTGGGGTTTGCCATACCCCGAAAATAAAATGAAATATGTATTTATAATCCACAAAATTGTACTTTATGACAGTTAATTACTAGAAATATATTTTAATAACCAATAATTAATACAGTGGTTTCCAACCTGTGGGGCGCGCCGCCCTAGGGGGGCGCGAGACTGTTGTAAGGAGGGCATGCAGCTGTTTCCAAAATATCATTTTCGAATACAAACCAAAAAAGGCGAATAGGTATCAAAAAAATTTTATGTATATTTTTACACAATATTGTATATTATTTTGTAGCCCATTAAATAAATTATATCAGTTGAGTATTTATGAAATTAGATTGTTAGAAAAATTAAGGGCGCAACAATTTTTTTTTAAAGGGGGCACAGGTACATAAAGGTTGGAAACCACTGAATTAATAGGTTTAAGTAAAACACATATTTATTTATGCATTACAACAGATTTTTATTAGTAAAAATACAAAAACTTAACTTTTTCTTCAACTTATATACTATTGGGTCTTTTCCTGAGTACTAAATTCGAATGACACGTGTCAATTACGATACCGAATATTAAGAAAACCTAACAAGAATTTCATTCTTGCCTTCTTATTGAAATACAAATTAATTTCACGGTAATTTCTTAATTTTTCGCAATAATTTAGACCAATAAATTACACGAAAAATTAATTGAATAATTTTAATCGTTCCCTCTCACTTGCATTGACAAGATTATCGCATCTTCTCGCTCCCTTCCACTCATTGCTATGGTAAATACGTTTTTCGAATATAAAATCGATATTTACTAAATTAAATTAAAATTTTTGATTTGAAGGAGCGCACGGTAAATTATACTAATATAACAAACACGAGGATGTGCGCATTCGAGCGAAAAGTGGCACATTTCCGAGCGAGGGAGGCAAATGAAGCGCGACGCGGGCGGCGCGCTTCATTTTCCCGAGATCGGAATGTGCCACTTTGAGCTCGAATGTGCACACTCGGGTTTAAGCTCGATTCACAATAATTTAATCCAATAAATTAGACGAAAAATCAGTTAAATAATTTTAATCATGTTCTCTCGCTCGCACTGACGAGATTGTCGTATTTTTTCGCTCCCTTCCACTCATTGCTATGGTAAATACGTTTTTTAAACATCAAATTGATATTTACTAACCAAAATTTTAATTTATGATTTGAAAGAGGGAAGGATGAAGTAAACAAATTTTATAAATACGAAGATGTGCGCATTCGAGCGAAAAGTGGCACATTTCCGAGCGAGGGAGGCAAATGAAGCGCGACGCGGAGCGGCGCGCTTCATTTTCCCGAGATCGGAATGTGCCACTTTGAGCTCGAATGTGCACACTCGGTTTTAAGCTCTATTACCGATCGTCCAATTTTAACAAAAAAAAATTATTCACCTTAGTTATACCCCACCTAATACACGGAAAGTGCCTACAAGCCCCTTTTAAAGTTCTATTTTGCACTTTCTTTTGAATCAGAAAATAATGTAAAACCACCCTTTAAGAATTGCATTCTAAAGTTAATAAAATAAAGCAAAACTAAAAAATTGAAGCTTTCCATCTCATTTTCTAACTTAAATAATGTAATTTTTTATTAAGTTACGTATTGAAATAAATAAATTAAAGAAAATTGCACATTAGAAATACATTTAACATCTGTCATCGGCAACGGCGCCAAAGCAACAGCTGCAACAAAGAAGATGTAAGAATTACCAAAGATCCCGCGGGAGCTCATCATTTCCGGTCCTCCGACGTCATTATACATCCTGGAAGACGTGAATACCGAATCTATGTTTCACCTTGTCTGATTTATTATGTATATCAAAAGCAGATCTATTCGTTCTTTGAACTTGGTCCAATTATATTAAAATAATACCTTCAATTAATTATAATATAAATTCATAACACTCCCTTAAATCCACAACATAAATAAGAACCTTAGGTGTTTATTACTAAAGAAAAATAAATAAAATTTTTGTTATAGTGATTCGAACCGATTTACTTTTTTTTATTGTTTAATTTAAAGCACACACAGAAGAGCTAAAAACTGTTACCCCCGCAGCGTTACGAAGTAGGGGTGGTCTTCAAGAGCATAAAGAACATCCATCCCAGTCAATTTGATTCGGTTAAAAATAAATATTAAAAAAAGAAAACGACTCTTAATTTGTGACGTGCCCTGCGTACCCATTCCCCAAAAATTTTAGCAGTAAAACAATAAAAATTATTATAGTAGAAAAATATTTGTAAACATTCAGCTGGCTGGCAGGTGAGAAACCGAGGGTGCGGCGACTTAAAAGAAATTTTTGCTAGTTTTTATTACAATTGCATTAAATAATTTGGCTGCTCTTAATGGAGGTATTGTTATTGCACTTGTAAAACGTGCCTATGCAAGAATTTGCAGATTTATAATAATAAAGCCGCAAACAGGTGTATTTTACTATTTTACAACAAACAAAATTTTAAGCTGGCAAGTGAAATATACCCTTTCGAAATTGCCTGTCGCTTCTGAAACGAGATATCTTATTATTTAAATTAAAATTTGGGCGCAAACAAAGTCGGTTTATAAAGTCTCGTCAATCGAAAGAAAATTTAGAAAAAATATTTATTTACTGTTAAAAACAACATGTAAGCTGTAAGTTATGGCCCTAACAGAAAGATTACATTATGCAGTAAGGGTCGGGAAGCTTATGAAGAGGACACTCATTAAAAGACCAAGGGTTGCTACCCTAAAATCTGCCTTTTCGTTCAGAAGAAAAATAATAGACCTGTAAATGTCATTATTTCGTCTTTCACAAATAAAACTAACATTATGGATTTGTATGTAGGACCCAAGGGTTTTTGTGGACATATTTTAAGGAATACTGACACTTAAATTCTTTCATTTTCTCAGAAGTTTCGATAAAAAAATAGCATCTATCGTTACCACCCTCTTTTAAAGGATCTTATTTAAAACCTATGTTAAAATATATTGTATAAGGGCTTAATTCTAAATTAGTTGGACGATAGACAAAATTTAAGAGGATCACCACTTTGATTGGATCTAAAAACTACTGATATTAATTTTATTTGTTATTTAATTACCTAATTAAAATATGATTAACCCCTTGACATACAATGACGTCTAGGAGACGTCAATCGTTTAGGGTGTCATTGTAGATTTTGACGTCTCTAAGACGTCAAGATCTGTATTCAATTTTATGTTCCGAAAAAGGTTTGTTTTTAACAATAATTTTGTTAAAAGGCATAAAATTGGCGATTTGGGAATTTTGTTATTAATATAATTCTGTAATATTTAATTGCGAATTGTCAGAGAGTAAATTAATTCTTGTAAAGTTGCTTAAAACCGAGTGTGCGCATTCGAGCTCAAAGTGGCACATTTCCGATCTCGGGAAAATGAAGCGCGCCGCTCCGCGTCGCGCTTCATTTGCTTCCCTCGCTCGAAAATGTGCCACTTTTCGCTCGAACGCGCACATCTTCGTAATTATTCAATTTGTTTAAATTACTTTTTGGATTTAAAAAGGAAATAGCAATGTATTCAAATAAAACGACATATGCGCAGTAACATATAGTTTGATAACCACTGGTCTAGCTATACACAAGCGCAACATAGCGCGTTGTTATATTTAATTTAGTGCGCCAAAGAAGTATTACTTCTAACGTGCGTACATAAGTACATGCACCAGTTTTTTTTTACATAGAATGAAATTCAGTTTTAAACATTTAGCAAAATTATTAAAGTAAACTCAAAGAATAAATTATTTTAAGTTTTTAGACAACTCAAATTAAATAACTTGGAAAATTTTTAAAATATATTTAAAAACTTTGGAAATTTTTAATTATCAATTTTTTTTGTATAACACAAATTGAATAAAACAAAACTTTATTCTGTAAATTTAAAAGAAAATTTTGATGAAAAAATTATTATGTATTTCCAGAAAACGCAAATAGAGTAAATACAGACTTTGTGGTTTTTCAAAAAACTTTGAAGATCATTAATTTACGCAAATAAAATTAATATTGGAGAAAACTCAATAAATAAATTATCTTAATTGTTCAGAAATATTAAATTTATAAAATTAAATACAGTCAAACCTCGATAGGTCAAATTAATAGTTTTTTTTGGACTCATCAAATTCGGTTTTTGTATGTCAAGGCGTTAAAGAAAGAATACGTTAAGTTATTAAAAAATTAGAAAGTACTAGAAAATATAATCTATTCAGATTAAGGAAATACAGTGGAACTTCTCTATAATGAACAACTATGATTTCTTTAAAAAAAAGCACTACATATTATAGCATTTTTACATATTGACGCTATTTTGTGAAGTTTTATGAAAAGTATTTCAATTATAAACCGTTTAATAAAATTTATACATGCATATGTGTAAAAAAAACAAGATATAACAAATAAAAATTTATTTATGTAATTAAACAATTTTAATAGTTAATTTAGACGACGTCAACTAAACGATTTTAAACAAATACAATTACAGTAAAACTTCCCTATAACGGACAACTACGAGATATGATATTTTGATCGGGAGAAGTGTCCACTAAAGAAAAATTGAAAAGAAAATACAGTCGAACTTCTATAAGTCAAACGTCGATAAGCCGAATTTTTGATAACACAAACCTGTTTCACTCGGACTTGTCTATTTCAACGTTAATATTTTTATATCGATAACTCGAATTTTTGATAACTCGATTTATTTTTAGCTTCCCTTCAACTTCGACTTATCGAAGTTCGACTGTAACAGATTTTCGAGGAAAATATCAATCCTTAAAAGTGCCTATAGTTGGATCTATGTAACTTGAACGGTCTCAATGTTCATATCGATAAAACTTGACATTGAAATTTTTTAGCGGTAAGACCGTCCAATGGAAAAGAAAACTTAGTTAACAAATTCCTTTAATATCTTTTGCAGTGCTCTTAGAACTTAGAAACTAAGTTGTTTTCATTCTGATGTCCGTAACAGAAAGAAGTGCTTCAAAGAGAAGTGTCCCTTAGGAGAAGTTTCACTGTAATGTGTTCTTTTCAGATGAAAAACCATTTTTTTACATTACTTTCCAACTATTTAGTATTTTTTTAATAAAGTAGTCTTAATAACATATCCTTCCAATTAAATAACGAAAAGAATGTTTTAATCATCAATTTTTGACCCAAAACAGTGGTGTGCTCCCCTTAATTATCCTTCGAAATTTGAGCCTTTTTGTAAGGCGTTCGCCATACCAAATCTCTGACGAAAATGATGATAGAAAAGCTAACATAATTACACTTAATGATTCTTTTTCATTGGTGGAACATCCAGGTAAGCTAAGAGGTATAGGTGGAGCATAATACCTGCTTTTATGTACAGGTATTTACCAGGTAAATGGACAGAATAACAGGTACGAACTAAGGATCTGTGGCAACCAAACCTTTAAACGAATTTTAATCAAAAGTCATAAACGTAAATTTGACTTCAAAAATTATAAAATAATTCATAAGTACAAGTCCATAGGAAAAAATTCACCACCCAAACTTACAACAGTTTGGTGGACCATGACGAATGGCAAAAGTAACCGTATCGTAATATTTCAAGATGACTGACACAAGGGCTTCTAATTATCATCGCTCACACGCAGTTTAATGATCTACTGCCGACTCTACAGACATATTTTGTTACTTTTCCAATGAATAGCGACCTTACATACTTCTTGAACATCATTACTCTTATTACAAAATACATTCTCTTATATCTCTAGAAAATATATGGCAAAACACCTTAATTGATTGAACTTATTTGAAAATATTGTAAACTTATGCTAGAGCTTTGCTTTAAACTCAATAAGCCTAATTATTTCCATAGTTCAACAAGGAGATGTTTTGTGACTTATAATTGTAAATGTTTACTTTTTGAGTAAACAACCAAAAGCTAGTAAATGTATACAGACCATCTTTCAGTAGGTGAATAAAGAAAATCTTAAGACTTTTTTATTTAGTAATACAACATGTAAACTAATCAGTACTAAATCTCTCTAAATTTTGATCATGCAAGTTTTTAGTAACCAAACAGTGCCCAAAAATAGAAGATTGATTTTAATTTTTTACGCCCTTAACTAACAAAAAATTAAGATCCCTTCCCCAATTTTTTTAATTGCATAGAAAATACATAGAATCTGTATATATATTTTTTTAATAAATATATCTAATAGAAAATTAAAAAAAATAACTTGGGGCCGCCCTGAAAGTTCATGTCCCAAGCTTTAGTTTTAATAACAAATCCGGCACTGCTAAAAATACAAAATGTTAATATCTATTTACATTAGATATAACAATTTAACAAAATCTTAAGTTATTTTTTGAGAAAAATCGAAATTAATGTAAGAACATTAACATTTCAATATACACTCAGAAATTAATACGTTTCGAAATAGATTAAAAGAACCCATTTCCGGCGTGTGCTAATTAAAACTCAGATTTCGTCAAGATAATTAGATTTTTTATATGTGACCCTAAAACCAAATAACCTTGCTAGAAAGAATATATGCCAACTCTGAGAATATGGATTCCGACATTTATGGCTTCTATTTCCTATTGAAACTTACGTAGATATACCTACAATAAATATAACTAGAATATTAATAAATTAGATTCGTAAAAATCCAATAATAGAAACTCCGCATTATATTTTAGAAAAGCGCTACTTTTATTTGTAAACAATCTAAGATTTTCTCACTGTTAGCTTAGTTGTGCTTTTGTATTTTAATTATCAATTTATAATCATCCAGAAAATCGTGTTTAAGCATTTATTATACTTAAATACAGTTTAATTCAATTGGAAAATCAAATTTCAAAATTTGGTAAAAATATAAAAATTAAAAGATTTCTAAAGACACACTTTTCAAATTGATTTTTTGAAGAAATACTTTTCTCAAAACCAAAACTCTTATAAAAATAAGTTTCCAAAAACTCTAATTTTAAAGTTCTACTATAATCTTTTAAGTTACTATTTTTTAAAATGCTATTAATTTAAAAATTGACAATCTTTTTGAGAATATATCTCTCATTTTTTTTCTTGTATACTTACAGGAATAAATTTAAACAAATCTTATATTGTTGCTAAAATAAATTGCAAAAAAGTATTTTAAATCACTCGAGTATTTTCGAAATAAATGGACTCCCCTCTAAAACTATTTTAAAGAAACAGAGTTACATTTTCATAAACTAAAATATCGGTGTCTTCATTATTTTTTAAGATATCACTAAATAGTTTCTAGATTTAAAATCTTTGGACTTTATGGCTTCACATAAACTTGATAAAATATTAGCAAAAATGATCGAAAGAAGTCATCAGTGTGTTCGTTCTCAAAATAGTAAAAACTAACTTTGTTATTGTTAAATTACGTTATTAATTATTTTACAATAATTTATTTCATTGTATTTTTTTTTAATATTATTAATTTACATACAATCAGTGCACATTCGAGGTTTTCCACAAACACACCCATCAACATTGGGCAATCTATCATAATGTTCAAATTTGATTAAAGCTCTTGGTTGCGCCAATTCGTAATCAGGTTCAACTTTATTACGCTTTATCCTTAGTTCAAGAGGACAACCGTGGTCCATAACAGAATAATAACGATGCTTATAATGATTAGATGGATAATAGGCAGCATAAAGCACTTTATCAACTGTATATAACTTAATATCAATCTGATCTTGAACCAAAACTCCTCCTAACAGCATCCTTTCTAAAATCTAACGAAGGATCTAATTGTTACTTTAAAAACATTAATATTACTTACTTTATTTGTGTGATGATCAAATTTATTGCCCCAAAAATAAAATAGTCGCAACGTGTACGGTTTTTTAATTGAATTCAAAATATCAATCATTCCTTCATTTTCTATATGATTGTCCGTTATATCCAATAATCTTACCCTTGAAAAGGGCATACCTAAGCTTAAGGCTCTATAAAACAATTTTAGCAAAAATTTAATTTAATTTAAGTAAATTAACGAATTAGTTACCTAGCCCCTTTATTTCTTATATTGTTACCAGCAACATTTAAACCAGTTAATACTGGACGTGTCTTTAACCATTTTGCTAATAATTCAATTCCGTGATCCCCAATACAATTAAAACCCAAATCTAGAAGAAGCAACGTGTTATTTCTTTTCATCCCAATTAACAACAATTCTATGTCGTGAGCATCAAATTGATTCTTTTGAAGATGTAACTCCACTAACGAGGCGTTCATCTTTAAATTATAAAGTTAGAAAAATATTGTTTAAAGCAAATTGTAATACCTTAAGCATCTCGCCCACATTCTCTGCGAGATGGGCAGCTTCATATTGGTACATTTTAGACATTGGTATAAAGCGAGAAAAATCTAATACACGTAACGAGCTGTTTGTTCCGATGTCTTCACGCAAGGTTTGCATGAAATATTGTACAGTGCTCAGAGTTTGATCTGTATCTCCTACATCTAAATTTAACAACGATGGGCATTTATCAATTAATTCGGATACAAGTCGTCCTCCCTAAAAATAACATGTCTTTTATATTGGACAAAGATGCTAGTTTACTTGTTACTTCAAAACCCAATTTATTTCCGTTGAGTCGAAGGGTTTTAAGTTTTAATGTTGATGCTGTTGATAATAAAGATTCTATCGCTTTTGGTCCCAAGTTACAATTACCCAAATTTAGATGTAATAACGTATTATCGTTGTTTATAAAATACTCTTCTACTAAAGTCTGAATTCCAACATCTCCTACTTCGTTGTAGCACAAATCAAGTTTAACAATAATTAGATTGTTTAATAGAAACATAGTAACTTTTTTCATATCTTTATCGTCGATCCGTTTCCTATAATTAAACTTGTTAATTTTTGTATTAAAACAACTTTCAACATAACAACCCTATCCGTTGCGACAAATCTCTTCCTTTTAGTCTCAAATTTCTAGTTCCATCCGAATTCTTTTCACAAAATAATTGAAAAAATGTATCTGTTAATCTACACTTCCTTTTCTCGCAGTGTGAATACATTTTTTGTGTAGTCTGAACTGAAAAATAATTTGTCAAAAAATTAAAGGAACGCATTGCCCCAGTGATTAATTAGATTATTGTGCATACTGAAAGGTAAAGTAAAATAACTACCACTGTATCTACAATTATATATTTAAAATTAATCAACCTAATGTTTAACACAATAATTTTTTATTAACGACGAATAAAAGAACCAACGTTTCCATTACAATCAAAGTTCCCTTTAAAAATACTTTTTTTGTTAGTTTTTATAAGAAGCTTATGCAGTATAAACTTATTTATACGCAAAAGCTTGTATAATAATTAATTATTCCATTATTTGTGGTGATAAATCCAAATTAAAGCAGTACGAATATTGGCCAATGTAACCCTTCGCAAAAAACTAGAAATAAGTAAGTATTCAGGATATGTCCTTCTGCCATCTTTTGAATTATCAACAGTAAAGATGCCCATATCTTTTAGCTGATTATGCAAACGACCTTCGCACAAAACTTTAGTTGTTAAACATAACAGCCATTGCAATATCTAAAAATTAAAATTAATGTCGTCGAAAAACAATTTAATAAAATTACCTCTGCATTAGAGGGTATTTTACGATCAGTCTTTATCCAATTACTGGGCGCCCATAAATATAACTGTAACACATTCGCTGCAATTTCTGGACTTAAACGCTATAAATAACATCATCAAATTAAGCCGAAAATTTGCCCAACAAATATAAAACAAACCTTCTTAGGATTGCGCTTTAAAAGATTTTTAATTAACGACCTAATAATAATCGGAATTTCCTCAGATAATTCAGGTAATTCCTCTTCTTTATAAGTAGTGTTCACCAATTTCTTGTCCGAATTGCCATTGCAAACATAGAAGGGGTTACACAAACCAAATATTTCGTAAGCAATCGTTCCTGCAGCCCATAAATCAGATTTGCTGTAATTTAACACGCTAAAAGTTCCAGGTGTTTGAGTTATAATTTCGGGTGCCATCAACGCAGCATTGCCCCCTAGATTTAAATTAATTTAATTAAACCTCATAAGTAAGCAATTAAATCCAAACCTTTATCAATTTCGTACGTTGAATAAGATAGTTCTAAGCCACAATTTTTATCAGCAAGACAACAACCAAAATCGCTTATAACAAGAATTGGAGCATGTTCATCAAAATTATCCAAAAGTAGATTATCTGATTTTAAATCCCTATGTGCAATACCATAAGAACTCATGTGAGTAATACCCTCTAATAATTGAGCAAATAAAAGAACAGATATTCTAAGAGATGGTTGCATGTTATGCAAATAATCACTTAAAGTACAATTGTATCTAAAAAATTAAATCTTACTGTATCAGAAAATTAGTTTCTTAAGACTAACCGTTTCATAATTAAAAATAATGACATATTTCGGCCCTCGCCATCGGGATATAGTCGTCTGGGCAGAGCAGCAGGGTATAAACCTTTAGCATCTGTAAGCTCTGGAATCTGATCTGCAAAAGCAGAATAAATAGCCACTACATTCGGATGTGCAGGTAAATTTACTCCTTTGTTTGTCCACCTATTTTATAACTTATAGTAAATCACGTTATTTCATGTATGAAACAACTTACATTGCATCTAAAGCAGTAACATTGCTAATATTATCAAAATGACGTACAGGAATGATCTCTTTATACATTGCTTGTAAAATAGCCATAGCATTTGATTGGATGTCATAATTAAACATTATTTTGATTGCTAATGGATAATCATTGATACTTTTAGAAGATATTAAAGTATTAGTTTTCTCAGTAACAGTTTGTGAAGAATCATTTTTTAAAGCAGCTTCATACACCACAGCATTGGCACCTTTAGCAATTGGTTTTCCAAATGTAAAGTCATTTACAGATAAAGATTCAGATTGAAAAGTAGTTTCTGCGATATCAGTACTATTATCAACATTCCAATTAAATTTACAAACAGCTTCCTAAAATGATAATTGTTTAAAACTGCTCTAAACAAAAATCAGCAAAAAAAATTCTCATTGTACATTTTATTAGTTTTTTAGTTCAATTATTTTAAATAATAAACTTCTAAATGTGAAAACAGTTTAAAATACTTCAATAGAAATTACATGAACTACAAATATTTAAAAAAAAATAAAATAAGATATTTTTTTCAAGATCTATGCTTTAAACTTTCTTATAAAGAATCATACTCGTATTTCCCAACAAACTCCTTCAAGCTCTTCTTCCTTAGTTAAAATTCCTGTACCAGAAGCCAAACTAACACCAATGAAAGCAAAAAAGGGACCAGAATCCCCAAATAATATCCTATAAAACAATAAGTTTGAGTAAATAAAGTGCTTATTTCCTAATGTAAATTTCTACCTTCTAGCTGTCTTTTTACGCAATTCAGCTGCTAAACTGTTAGTAACTCGATTAAGAACATTATCAATGAGTATTCGACGAGCATGTAAAGTTAATTGTACCCCAACATTCCTTAAGGCGAACCTTTGAGGTCTTGTTACAGCAGTATTTGGAGCAGCATTAATTTTCTCCCCAATGTTGGAAAATGTGTAATCTCTTTTACAAAGTTGTCGAACATAGGTCTGACCATGTCTAAATAATCGGCTTCCAAATGCCCGAATAGACATTTTGTTGAGTTATTAAAACTCAGCCCTTCGAAGGGATCAAACTATATAATTAGATTAATTTTAATATAAATATAATGCGCATTTAAAGTAAATATAGACATGATTTCTATATGACATTTTACACAATTACAAACCAAAACACAAACATAGAAAAGTTTTAAACTAGTATTGTGGTAACACTGTTTTTCTAACCATATAATTTGACATTAACCAAATTTATCACAAATAATGATAGGATTTGTATAATTTTACATTTAGTTAAAGATCTGTTACGTTTTCCAAAAAAACAGTGATGGTAATAAATAATAATATTGAAAAACTGGCTGAAGAGTTGGAAAAGCAAGAATTACAGGTATATTTCGAGAATCATACTTTTTAAATCGCCTTTTAATTTTAATCTAAAGCTCAAAATTTGTACTTTTTTAGGCTCCAAATGGTACAGCAGGACCACAGGTGTATGCTCAACTTTTAGCTATTTATTTATATCAATATGATCTGTAAGTAATCGTTTCAAGTCTAATCAGTCGAGCAATAATGTTATATTTTAGTTGCAATGCAAAGTATTTATGGAAGAGAATACCAGCAAACATTAAAACCTCAACTAATGAGTTAGGACACATCTGGGCAATAGGACAGCATATGTGGAAAAGGGATTTCCCAGCTATCTATAAAGCGTTCAATGGAATAACATGGAGCGAATCAGTTGCAGAAATTATGAATAAATTACTTGGTACATTTGAATACTTTTTGTAAGAGTATCAAAAAATTAATTATGTGTTTTAGACAAAGTTCAAAATAGAGCAGTTGATTTAATCTCTCAAGCCTATTCTTCAATAACGCTGGATATGGTTGCAGCAATGACAGGTTTACCTCCGGATGTTGCTGCAACTGCTTGCATTGAGAATGGATGGACTATTGAAGCAGATACAAATATTGTGCATCCTGTAAGACCTAACTTACAAGCCTCGGGAGATACTTCAAGCGAGGATCAACTTTATAAACTAACTGATTTTGTATCATTTCTTGAAAATTAATAAATTATTATACTTATAATTATAGTTTTTATAATATTGAAACTTATTACTGTGATATTTTTTTTATACATTATTGAAATAATAAGTTTCAAGAAGTATTGTAAGTAATTAAATTAATGTATGAACAGAGCTAATTTATTCCAAGCAATTATTGCTCTTAAAATATTAAATATGCATGTAATTCACTGGTAAGTTACAGAATATTTTGTCTAATTTGATTAAATGCTTGTTTTTGATATTTTAGATTATTGTTCTTTTAATCTAGCTGTACGTTATTGTTTCAATTATCCACAAAGTATATTTGAATAAAACATTAAGACTTATTTATGAGCTTTTAAAATGTTATACACGAACAATAGAAATTATTGATCTCGAAACAGGTGCACGAGATTACATGCACCCTTTAATAACGTTTAAAAAAAATATATATTAAAAATGGGATTTCAATGACAAACTTTGTTTTCACCAGATATTTAAATTATTAAAATATACAAAACCACGTCAGTTCTGCAAGCTGTTCGAAAATTATTTGGAATTCTTTACGAAGCCTTATTTCAAATCATTTGCATGCAATTTACTAGTTAAATAAATAAATAGTCCATAAATTATTCTCTTATATGAAAAAACAAATTATAGCAATTTTAGGTATAAGTATCCTTTTTTGAAATTTAGATTTGATCCATTTGAATTTATTTAAATTGTGTCAAGTTTTGTTGAGTATAGGGACGTTCATAAATCAAAAAAGCCTTTTTTCAAATAAATTTGAACTTCCCTCCACTAAATAACGTTTTATACACCCTTAACCCTAACTCATATTAAGTAACGCAAGAAATAATGTTTCATAAGAAATAGTAGCAACTTTTATATATTAGATTAACTTATTGTTGATGGTATGCTAAATATTATTTGATTAAAAAATGTTAGAAAGCCAAATTTTGAATTTTTACTTTAAAAATTTAGGTTTAGATAACACTATGGCAACAGCGGAGTTGCCACACCTACGCAAGTGGTTGAAGCAGTAGGCAGGTACATATATCAGGTGGCCTGTGACTTAATGACAGATAAGATTCGTAATGTGTTGGTGTGGTTTAAATAAGCTGTTTGTTAGACATATGTGATAGTGAGTCTGTGTTTGGTTTTTAGGGGGGACGGGCGTTGCAGCAAAGGCAATCACTTAGTTTTATAAGAATATGCATCGATTAAATAACACAGAGCTGTGATTTCGATACGGTTGTGATCTACCTCTACATTGATTGCCCATTAGTTTTATGAGAAATTCAAATGACAATGGCTCTGCCACTTCCCATTTCTTGTTCTCAAAGAGTAAAAGAAGTCTTAACAAACTCGAGCATCGATCAATTGGAAATCAGTGCCAGTATGGCTACGAAAATATTGGCCCCTGTCAAAACAGAGCAACAAATACTGGAGAATTCCATGCTGGAAGACGACCCCAATGCCAATTGTGCAGTGACACCCGATGAAAAAGTACGACCTCGATGGGGACCTCAACACAAAGGGGCTCAAGAACTTGCAAATCTTTATACTACTGGTAAAGAATGTTTTATGCAATTAGTTTTGCAGGAGCACATATTATGTAAACTATGTCCATGAATCAAAAATCTACTTCTGGGACGAAACTAAAGATACTATATTTAACCCCTTAGATTATGTGCCAACTTGTGCAAAGGAAAAATGCATTAACTCCTCAAATTTGCATATTGTCTCGCCCAGACCTAGATTTATAATTATATCATTTCACAATGATTAGGAGATTAATTAATCTGAGATTGTATAAACTGAGGACTTTATCAAGGAAGGAGTTGAACTTGTAACTGTTAGCTGATTGCAATTTTAATAACCAGCTTTCTGCAAACAAGCCAGAGATATAAATCTTATGTTATGTAGCTGATTGATGATAAAAGATTTAGCAACATACGCATTTACTATTTCATTCATATATTTTATGCTATTTTTATATTTTTTCTATTTTCATAAAAATAGTTTCAGTGTCACTGGTGTGTTATATTTTTAAACGATGAATGCAAATTAAAGACACTTGAATTAATGCACGACCGTCTCGCTAATCTAATATTTTTCAATAAGTATGAAATCGGGGATGTGTATTTGTCTGCTGATAAAATTTATCTTCTTTCTGCTTTTAGATAATGATATGAATAATATTTTGTCCCAGAATTCGCTTCAAAATATTGAATTAAAGCCATAAGGATTAGTTTCCCAGTTATGAATATTTATACAAGGACATAAATATGCATTAAGGATGGTTATTGTTTGTATTACGATTATTAATTACTCTACGACCAGTTGGAAGAACTTTTTAATTTTGCTATTATAATAATTTAATCAAATTTTGTTTTTATTATCATTTTAATTGTGAGCAAAACGCTTAAGATACTATAAATTAAAGAACAAAAGGTAGATAAAGCTTTGAAAGGCGTTTTTATACGATTTAAGTTCACATAATTATTTAAAAATGGAGGAAATAATTATTTATTGATTGCTTTTTATGACATCTGATTTAAAAATTCATGTAATCGATCAATGCGAAAAATAATGAGTTGGGCGTTGGTTCATATAAATTTTTTATTATATCAATTGAAACAGACTTTAATTCAGAGCTCAATTTGTTATGGAAAAATTAAGTAAAATAGTCTGATCAATTAATATTATTATTAATTCATTGTACAGAGATGTCCGCTTATAACGAACCTCAAGGGATCGACAAAGACTGTTCGTTATAAACGAAAGTTCGCAATAAGCGGATTTGTTATAAGCGGACATTGCTGTATTTAATAAAAAACATTTTGTCTTAAGCTTAAATTAATAATCAAACGATAAATCTATGCTTGCAACATTTTTTAATGTCAGTTTTGTTGTAGCCATAATCCTAGGACCTGAATTGTGGGAGAAGTTTCAAAATGATTTGATCTCAATTTAAAGCGATGCACTTTATATGATATCTAATAGAAAAGCTGTTAACCTCGGGCTTACAAGGTTAATAAATTCAAGTACCAAGTTTTAAATGATCTTTTTAACACCGATGTAGTCATTTAATTTTGTTATTTTGAATCAAAAGTACAACATTGCAACTTATTTGTCCACATTACTCAAATTGTCAGCCTTTGAATATGATGTCAATATTAAAAAAAAACTTATTATTCATTCGAGATCTGTATAAAAGAATACTTAATGTTTAATAAGTGGTGGTAACATAATTTGAATAATACTTTACATAAAATACATGTTTTGATTTAATAATTTTAGCGTCCGATGAATATATTAAAAGTTGTTCAATTACATCATTTGTAATTAAAGATAATTTTTAATGACCGTTTGTTGGTGTCTGAAATTAGGAATTAATTGCAAGGAAAATATTTGTTTTCCGTAAATACTGTTTACCTTAAAAGTTTAAAGGTCGTTTAAATTTTTTATACCTTTTTCTAGATCTGGACGAGAAAGTCCATTTAATAATGTAAGGGACTTACAAATTCAATTCTTCAATAAAATACTTTAGTTACTTTTCCTAATATTAGTGTACTTATGTAATTATTTTTTTTAGGGAAACGCACTCAAGAATTAATTTGTGTGGGGATCTGCATAACACTGATGGCTGTTAACTTCTTCTTCATTATCATTAACTTTCGTCTCCAAAATGCAAGTGCAATTATAACTGCAGCTTTATGTGGAATAGTAACTGCAGATTTTGGATCTGGTTTGGTTCATTGGGGAGCTGATACTTGGGGATCAGTAGAATTACCGATAATTGGGAAGGTATACTTGTTATTTCTATTATTTCTTTGTTAAGTCGGTTTATACTTGTGAGAGCCAGTTTCGAATTCACAAGTAAAAATAGCAATCGTTTTTGACTTAAAAAAACTAAATTATATGAAGGTTAAAATTAAATTGAAACTGGTGCTAACTTCCCTAAATATATTAAATCATTTACGTGGTAATACGTAAATGGCAATTATTAATAATTAGTGATAATAATTGGGAAAAATGTAATTCTGTATATTTACATAATCTTTGTACCTCGCGAGGTGTGTATTTTGATGTTTACATAAAAATTATTAAAAGATTAGAAAAATCAGAATTAGATAAGTTTTTTTTATCACTTATTGATTAGTAATTGCTTATTTTAGATAACATTCTCCGTTATATATTTTTTAAATATTTTATACCAACACAGAAAGATTCGATTTTTTTCAAAATGTGGGTCATTTAAAAAAAATGTCCCAGTTTTAGATCATGGACAATAATTAGCCAGCTTTTAACTGCTTTTGTGTTTCGAAAATTAGCCATTTCTATCTGCACCAGAAATACAAATATATGTATGTTTAATAAGTGGCTTATATTATTTATTTAGAGCCCCTACACTGAGGGGAAATTAACTAGATTTGGAAATAAGAAAAACCCAACTATTATCTAACTCTTCACATGAGTTTAGTTTTTTATTTTAGCTACTTTAAAATTATTTAAAGCTTTAATAACGCAATTTTCTTAATTATTATTATGTTTTAAATATTTCTAATGACTCATAGAGTTAAAAAGGGGTTATTTTTAATAGATTTTGTAATAATTATAAATTTTTGATACAAATTATTTTATGTATTTCTAATAGTATTTCTTATGATTTAGAATTTTCTTCGCCCATTTCGAGAGCATCACATCGATCCAACTTCAATCACTCGTCACGATTTTATTGAAACAAATGGAGATAATTTTACGGTTACTATTCCATTTTTGGCTCGTATGATATGGGATTTTATAGTTCTACCTGATGAAGAAGTTCAAAAAAAGTTTATATGGAATTGTTACGTATTTCTTCTTGCAATTTTCGTGGCCATGACTAATCAGGTGAATGTCTTAATTTATGCAGTAAAAGACAACTTGAGTTTAACTTTGTTTTTGTATTTTTAGATTCATAAATGGTCACACACGTACTTTGGGTTACCGGGATGGGTGGTTTGGCTGCAAGAGCACCACGTCATCTTACCACGAAGACACCATCGTATCCATCATGTCGCTCCACATGAAACGTATTTTTGTATCACAACAGGCTGGCTTAATTGGCCTTTAGAGAAATTACATTTTTGGACTGCCATGGAATATATAATTGAGTATTTTACAACTTATAAGCCGCGCGCTGATGACCTAAAATGGGCCCAAAAACGCACGTGATATTTTATAGAGATTAAGAGATTAACAGTCGCTTATATAATGTGCATTAATTAATTTTTACAGTGTCTTAATGAAACTTATATGTGCCTAGATTTATGTGGCCAGCAAAGGAATTTTTATAAGCTAATAATTTATTTCTACACTGATACGACTGAAAGTCGATAGCATAACAACGACATTTTGATAACAACTACTTACAATCTTTTGTGATTTTTTAAATTTGCTATTTATGATAGAAAATGTGCCTAGTAACCGGCAGGAAAATCTTAAGACATATTTCAAGCATTGGAAAAGTATTACTTAAATTGTGCCTCTTTGTTTTTCTTTTATGTGTAGAAATTAACTGCACCAGGCAATCCTGCCCATTTTCACTCAGGTCTAGCTTTAATATAGGTTCGTAAGTGCTTCACTGACTTAGTTTCGTTGTACAAAATGTTCTTGATGAACATTATTTATGTTAATTAATTATTATTGTTACTTAATTCTTCAAGAAGAAAAATTTGTAGATATAAAGCCCTCGTTTGTTAAAATTTAATTTTTACATTATTAATGATAGATAGATCTGTACTTTGTGTTCTGCTAGGAAACGTAATTGAAAGCTGTCTGAGACAACTTAAAAATGTGATGAATTTTGTTGATTTTTAAAATATTGTGCTACAAAAGCCAAAGCTTATTCTAACTATAAGATTAATTTGTAAAACCAATTTAAAATAACTTCTAATAACGAAATTTAAGCAATTTTAAAGTATTCGTTTATGTAAATGTTTCAGGGACCACAAATGCGAATTGTATCATGCTTAATAATTTTTTAGGGATTTGTTAATTTGAGACGTAATTCTATATAAAAATTCTTATTCTAACTAGGAATTTGGCATGGGCCAATCTAGACAAAAATTAGTGTGTTCAATGGATTTTCATGAATAGCACTAAACTAAAAAAAAATTATTTCTGAACTCCATTAATTTTTGCCAAGCTTGACCAATATTAACTTCTTAGTAAAACTACCAAATGTTGGTCACAAATAATTAATTTAGAAATAATTAGTTGATACGTTATTGCAATAGTAGTCAGTTAGAAGCTCGGATTTACTTTGTTACTTAAGATTTTAATTAATGCTTATTTTGTAAAGTAGAGCAGCAGCTTGAAACTGTAGAGAACAAAGGGGCAATATAATTATGATAGATTATAAATTACAAATCAAATGTAATGAGTTTAAATGAGCTGCTGCTGTTAAAAAGAGTTTGATAACAGTTTTAATTATCTATAATTGCTAATGTAAGATATCCCACATATATCATTAAATTGTTTTATTAATTTATGCACAAGAACATAAAATAAGAGCTGTAAGAATACTATTCTAAGGAAGCAATTTAGAAGTTATCCAAGTTATTTAGATTTTTAAACTAATACCATACCAGTAATTCATTATTAATTTTAGCATAGATTACCATTTTTAAATATTAAGACTGTCGGATTGCCAAAATTACTTGATTAAGATAAAAAACTTGCTATATACGGAATTTAACGCGTTCTAATTGATGTATACTTACAGTATTAAGAAATTGATATGTTAGTTTCCAGATTATACAAAATTTATCATCAGATTTAAGTCTGTCGATAATTACTTATATAAAAACATAGGAAATCATTGTTATTGTGCCATAGACATTCTTTTAATTCTTATCATATAATCATATTTTATATTTTTATTAATTATACGCGATTATAGCTACAATTAATTCTTTTGAAAGGTAAAAAAGACTGTTGTCAGACTCATACATAAAATCTAACTAAGCTAATTTTATATATTTATTTGCTTAATGATAATAAATACTGAATAACTGATGATTCAATAACAATGTCAAATATTTTATATTTATTAGAGTTACCTTTTAAACTTTTTATACATGTGCCTTGTGTGTAACTTATAGAATTGCCTTAAGAATTTGCAAAGCTTTAAAACTTTATAGAATTTTATTTATATATTAATGTTATTGCTCTAATTGTAAGTATTTACTAAATTATAATAACAAAACGTTGTATTTCCACTTTTCAATGAAGGTGGAGACATTATTTTAAAACTACTCCTAAATGAAATGAACATTACACTTTATATATGTATTAGTTATTTTTGTTATAAAAGTGCCATTTTTGTTGTGTTCAATATTACATTTTGGCAATTTCAGAATATGTAATTAATATAATTATAATTTTTAAGTTTACTTATACATAAAACTAATTTTTAAGTCTTTTGATAAGTCTGTTAAATGCTTTGAATGTGTGATACAGTATTTAGCTTGCAAAACACCATATTTTGTAATAAAACTTGCTTATATATATACCTTATTTTAATTCTTTTAATATCTTTGCCTTTTTATGCGCTCAATTATAAAAATACATTTAATTTACCGCCATTTATCGATTAATGTTTGTAACAGCTAGGAGAGGCGCTAGTAGTGTTTCGAAAGCCAACTTATTTTATAGGTTATGTGTGTTTTCGAACAATTTAATAAAGAATATTGTTAAAAAATGGTATTTATTACTATGCATTGATTTATTAACATATAAATAACTAATACATTAATTGTAGCTTCCATTATCCTTACTACGAACTGCTCAGAATCATCCAATGGTATCAATGATAACAATTACAAAAAAGCTTTATACTAAATTTATTATTTTAGCTCGTTGAATTAAAGAATGGGGAAACATACAATGGACATTTAGTTAGTTGTGACAACTGGATGAATATTAATTTGAGAGAAGTAATTTGTACTTCACGTGTAAGTATTTGATGTTCTATTGGACACATTACTGGTCTATGCCAGAGTTAAATGCAATGGGAGTTAACAAAGTTATAACATTTTGTAAAGAATCTATAATTTTATTCAAAAGAAAATGCAGGGCCTGGTAATAGATTCATAATCTAGTCTTTAGATTTAACTGTTATTGTTATTTAAATTTATATCGATTTGACACATTTATATTTAGGATGGTGATAAATTTTGGAGGATGCCAGAATGCTACATAAGAGGAAGCACAATTAAATATCTTAGAATACCAGATGAAGTTATAGACATGGTTAAAGAAGAAACTGCAATTAAAAATCGTGGAAGAGACAACAAAGGTGGAAAGAGCCAAAGAGGAAGGCCTGCAACAAGAGGTTTGACTTATCAATCATTTAAAAATTGTATTCTCAGTTTATTTTTATTGCAGGCAATTTTGGTGGACGTGGTGGAAAACCTGGTGGAAATATTGGACGAAATATAAACCAGAAGAAGCAAAATAAATAAACGTAAATTAAATAGGTAATAAAGTATGTTTCTAATCTATTTTAAATTAAATATAATTTCATTAAGGTAGAAGAAATTTTTCAATACTTTGGTTTTGTTTAATTTTTTTTAAAATGTATACCTAGTTATTTTTTTAACAGAACATAAGCAATAAAATAATTGATATTCATTTGTAGTCTTTATAACCAGGTTTTAAAAATAATTTTAAAGAATAAAATGGTATTGAGAACGGATTAATATAAATTTTCTTAATACTTATTGAAGATAAACTAATCATAAAGGAATAAATTCACCCCAAATAATATAAAGTAATAAATAATATTAATCATTTTCAGCATTTATTTAAAAAGATTATGTACTTATTTGTAATCTTATATTAATAGGAAGATCTACTTTTTTATTTAAAAAATTGGCATTATATTAATACAGCCATAGTAATGATAATGGCTAGATACATTTATGTATTACTATAATAGACTAGATATATAATTGAAAGTGCAACATTAATATGCCTATTGTTATATACAGTGTCTATAAGACATTACAACAAGTAAGTATCAGTTCTCGTCTATTCTGGTCAACTATAACAAGTATTCATATAAATTTTACATTAAGTTATTTTTAACAAGTTAATTAGTATTTTAAGACAACCATTTCTTTCAAATATGACAATGCCAAATATTTATGCAAGCATTAAACCACATTTGTTTTTTAGTTTGGCTACCAAATTATTTTCATAAATAAACTATACAATATACAAACCCATTACATAAAATCAGCTTAATTCCAAATTCACAATGTACAATTTTGTCAAATCTAATAAAGTGATGTCTATTTTCTATTTAATGTGAGTACTAATTCGGATTAAAATGACGGATGTGGACGTTTAGAATTAAGTTGACTTAATAACGATTGAATTTATTAACAAAATTAATCTAACAGTCTCCATTGTTATAGAGAAAAATAAACAATATTAATATAATTAAAAGTACTCTTAACTAGGACTCTCTGCCATGTCTTGATCAGATTTACTTACAATCATTGCTTCAGGTAGAGGTGGTCTATTTGGAGATGGACTATCGATTAATCTAAAATTAAAGTTCGGGGAATCTGCACTAGACAAAGATTCTGGCGTTCCTACTGAGCTAAGTGACCCAGGCAAAGGGCTTGATGTTGTTGTAAGAAGCCCACCACGATCTGAAGTACCAAAACTGTTAAATCGTTTTACTCTGTGATTCAAATGATAATCTAATTTATCATCGTCCAGTTTTCTTTTCACTCCAAGAGGACTGGGTCGTAAAACTGGACTGGCACTGCGTCTAATAAATGTACGACATCCCCGAGTTGGGCTTTGAAAACCTGGTGAATTAAGTCTATTTGGAGATGGAGAATTACACAGAATTCCTCCACAAGTAGGCAAACTAACGTGTAATGGACCCATCTTGCCAGTTTTACTTTCAGTTGGAGATTCAGTTACTAAACGTAAGTCTTCCCATGATTGTGATATTTGCATTGTGTGATGTACTTCTCTTTCGTGAGCAAGCTCTCTGAAATTACTCGTGTCTGCCCATTCTTCTTGTCTCAATTGGCTTATACGAGGTGTTAGGCGAAGACCTGAACTCTACATAAACAATTGTGTACTCGTTACAGATTATTATGGCTTTTAACTTACAGGTGAGCCAGGCAAAGGGCTGAAGCTGGCACTAAACCTTCTCGTTCGAGGCTGGTTTATACCACTAAAAATGTTTAAAGCTGGTTGCTCCCTATAAATAAACGGAGGTGTAATCATGGCTTGAGAAAAAAATTAAAAGGCAATGGAGATCCATCACTATCAAAATTATTCAAGTACCTGGAAGATGAATTGGTGGTAGGTGATGTAGACATTGTCGAATTTGTATCATTAATTGTTGGTGCACTGGAACACCTTTTTAATACTCCCGCAGGAGAGTCAACGTCCATGGCTGTTACCGGATTTATTGACATTCATACGATGTATAAATACCGCAAGAAAAGTATTGTAAGGCACCATTTGCCAACACAAAAGAGGTTATAAGAAGTATTTCGATTTTATTGCTTGTAAGTAGATATAATCACATAAAGATTGATAAACAATTTAATACTTAACACTAAATAAAGTTTAAAAAGTAAAGCGCAAGGTCGAACAACTGTCAAAACTTAAATTATACGCTTGCGTATGGATTCTTACGTATATACAGTAGTCCTCAATACCCAGACCCTCATTGGGTAACAATAAAAAGGGGGAAATTCTGCTGAACTAAAATCAATTAGTATTGATTAAAATATTCTGTTGTATTTCAAACAATTAATTAAAAATTAAAAGAATAAAGTCCTGCCTAACAAAAAGCTAATGTTTTATCAAAAGACAAAAAAACGATCTAACACCCCCCACAACGTTGGAAAACCAAAACGTGCCAATCATAAACCGCAAATTTTTTTAACGCCCTGAAAAAGACCTGAAAAAAATGATTAGTATTCATTAGTATATTGTATTGTATTTCAAAAAGTAATAAAAAAAGCCTGAAAAGGAATGAATTAGTTACACAATAAAATATTTGGGCGCAAGACGCAAAAATCGACTCAAGAGAAACGACCTAACACCCCCCACGGTACTAGAAAACGCAATTTTTTGAAAAAAAATTATCAATTACGTGTCCTACCCCTATAACGCAACATTTTGTTCTTGAACCCTTTTCTTTCTGGTCTTAAAATTAAATAAACCTGAAAATTGGGGATAAATTCTAAGCCACCCTCTTCTGCAACCTTAAACTCGAATCTAAGTTCAATGTGTGATAACAACGAAACAGAAACTCTCGTTTAAGATTGCAGCATTCAAAACGCGAGTAAAGAAAGGTGCCCCAATACCCAGCCAGCGTGGCATGGGGCGATACACAAATATACAAAAAATACACAAATATCACATTTGTGCAACAACAGAAGAATGACCAGTCTCAAGATTGAATTTAAAATGTCATTAATTATTAAAATTAACAACAATTTACTGAGATAAAGTTATGAGAAAAGAAACTGGCCTGTTCAACTGCGTTGCACAGAAAATGGATTGAACTCAATAAATGGACTTGTTGCTCTCCTCTCGAGTTTTTAGAGTTACAAAAAATACAATAAAAATGGCGAGGGGGCAAGGGATCCTTACGAAAGATAACATCACCAAAAGCTCGAAATTTGAGCAACTTCCATTTGCAAAAACTTAAGCGATTAACGCTGTTTTTGCAGCTTATTGAGACAATCAAACAATAAAGAAAGAAAAGCATCGTGAAAATGCAGCTCGGGAAGTTTCCTTTGCACACACATTCACTTTGCTCATTTCCAAAAGTAAAAAAATTGCAGTGGTGTTTCTGGTTTACGTCAAATAAGTTGAGGTTCCTATAATGTTCATTGACTTCGGTTTTGAATGAAAATAAACTTTAATAAAATTTATTTTGGTAGCAGAATTAATTGCAAAAATTTGAATATTAATTCAGTAAAATTGCAAATAACAAAATAAAAGAAATGACGTTAATAACAACGAACTGTTGTCATATTATAAGTAACTTTCGTAGTAGTGTTTTTTTTAAATAAATAATTAAACTAAACAAATACACTATATTTAATTTCAATATTGTTCTTCCATCTGATAGTTGATTTAAGTTTCTTCGTTACTTTCCACAATTAAATTTGAGATAATAAATTAATAAAATTATTACTTAATCTCACGTCGTACTTTCATTTTTGCAAA
The DNA here is from genome assembly GCA_036325965.1 of Sinopyrophorus schimmeli. Lineage (NCBI taxonomy): Eukaryota > Metazoa > Arthropoda > Insecta > Coleoptera > Elateridae > Sinopyrophorus > Sinopyrophorus schimmeli. Next base: position 79,416 of record JARFIZ010000405.1, read on the forward strand.
TAACAAGACAAAATATTTACCTCCAATATGTGCTATGTTTTATTTATTGTAGTAATAATGCAATTTCCCAGTTTACAATTTGATTCTGCTTTGTAATGTGATTTTAACCCAATTATTTATAATGAACTTGTGCCAATTTACATTTTTTTAAACTGTAGTTAAAATTGAACAACTTTTGAAAACGTTCATAAGATAACATTCATAAGATATAAAACTAAACTCAAAGAAAATTGAAAATAAGTTAAAAGAATAAAATTCAATGAGATTCTTCTAAAACCCTTCTAAATTTTATTGAATTGGGCGCCCTTAACTCAGCAAAAATAAAAGGAAAAGAAGAATCTAAACCAATTTTTAACAACAATTTAAAACTTAAAATAAAACTAAGAAATTCTTTAAAATAAACCAAAATTTGATATATTTAAAAAAATAATTAAACAAATCTCAAAAAGCGCAAGCCACAGAATCAAAATTATAGATTTTAAAAATTTACAATAAATTGATTAACTTTAAAAGTGAATAAAACAATTTGTAATATTGTTTAATTACCATTCAAAATGAAAAGTTTGAACATTATAGAAACTGAAGGAGAACAAATTAAAAATATTAAAAACCGACAGGAGCCTCAAAACTGCAACCCTAAGTGTGTTTCAATTTGGAACAGTTCAACAAATGGCATTTTGCAAAAAGTAAATTAAATTAATCAATCGTAGAATCAAACGTTTAATAATGCCATTCGCCACAACCAACTTCCACAAAGTATTTTAAGTGTATTTTTTCAAAATTCATTCAAGTCCTTTAAAAATATTAATACCAAAAACTTATTTTAATTTTTATGTGTAAGTTCGAAAAATGATTTTTTTTTCAGTTGAATCTAAACAATTGATCTTCCAAAAAGGGCGCAATTAGGATGATTTAACGCTAGCGGCGTTCACATTCCACTCCCGATTATCCCGAAGCCCGTTCAATTTCTGGAAGGTAAACAAATCGCGAGCTAAAAGTTTTAGAGACTCCTGAATACCAGAAACACCATCTGCAATGGTAAAGAAAAATCACTTACCGGAAAGCGTCTTCCTCCTCTTCCAACGTCCCAACGCTGGACGGACCTACCTGATGTCCCATTTAAAGATGACTTGACCAAAGGGGGGTTGAGGCTGTCCCCAGTGTGATCCTCCACATCCTCCTCGACCATCAGGCACTCCCGATTGGACCCGCACTTTCAGCAACTTCATCACAAACGAAGAAGTATTTTTTAAAACACAACGCGCGATAATCTTAATTAAAGGGACCACTACTTTGACTGGGAGGGTAATCACTCGGTTAAAAGACTACGACAAAAATTCGGTTCGCGCACTCACTGACGACGAAGCTTTTAGGCAGTCCAGCTTTTCGCGACGATTTCCACGAGAAACGTAAGAGCACCGGGCCCTATCGTGCTGAAAGAAAGACCCAATTATCTGGAAGAAGTGGTCAACTTCTTTCAGAAATAACATTTTGACTGGAAGCCCAACAAGTAACTTTGTTAGCATACAATCTACCTCAACCTGAAATAAAAGTTATTAATTTTTCAGTTAATTGCATTCTGAAAGTAAATCCTTGAGCGGCAACTGTAGCTAGAACATTTATAAAGATAGTGAATAAGTAAGAAGTAAAATCTTTGATTAATAATGCTAAAAAGAACATATGAATTATAAAATATGTAATTAAAACTTGATCCATCTGCATTCTGGTACCCTATTAAGCAAATTAGTCTCCAGGAATCGTAGAAGTCCTGAAATAAGTATAATAAAAACATTTAAATAAGGAAAAATGAAACATATTTTGCTATTCCACAGTATATTCATGACTATGCTCATGAGCAATAAACACTCATTTAATTAGAGCTTATTTTATTTTGCCACAACCTTATATCGATTAGTTTAGGGCTGCAATAGCAAACTATTTTCAGTTTCCCTTTATGGAGTTGATATGTATATATGCTTTCTACCATAAAACCCTATTAAATGTTCAAACAAAATGATGTAATATTTAGAAGGACAACCTTAGCCTTTAAATTAAATTTAAGTTTTCAAAACTTTATGGTTCAAAAAACGTATTAAATTCGTTTCCAAATTATTAAATTTAGGTTTTTAACTTCAAAATAAATTTCTGCAAATGGAAGGTCCTCTCAAATATAAGCAACCATTTGTAACATCTCTTGAAAATAATCTGTAAAACAGCATAAAATTAGATTTTAGGATACTTTACAGGATAACAAAGGATATTTTTCTTTAATTCTTGTTAATAAACTGCAACATTAATTTTTAATAATAAAAGAACTTTATTATTAAAAATCAAGAATGAATAATCAAAATTGATGAAAATCTATTAAGACTATCATGTTGCTTTTGATTTCCTGTAATAGTTTGTTGGTTGTTTGTTGAATACTAAAAACATAGACAACATTAATAAACTTTATAAAAGAACCTCTTACGATGTTGCGATTAACTATGGCTATATAAAATTAAAATAGTACCTAAAAATGCTTGCTTGAAGTGTGTTGGTTAATTCTGCCGCTCTAAATCCACATGCAAAGATACAAATATCCAATCTGGCAGCAACTCAGAATCAAAATTTGCTTCTAATAGTCGAGAAATAATTACAGATCCATGTACACATCCAGTTCAAATAAGCTTCCAATAAACTTAAAATGCAATATTAAGTGGAAGTTCCAGATACGATCATTTCTGAATTACGTCACAATACATAATATCCATAAGAACATCATGTTATTAATAAAGTTAAAAAAATTGATCTCAAATCAATACATAGTGTATTCCTTAACTTAGAATCCCAAATAATGATCACATTCATGAACAAGTCCAAGTACGAATCCTAAAACAATAAACAAATATTTATTTCTGATTTTATGAAACTATAAAGCAAAACAAAGCTTATAAGCTAAACAATAAATATTGTTATGCAATTTAAATACCTTAATCCAACTACTGTATTAGTTCAAGAGCACTCACAAATATATATATTAATCAGTTTTTTTAAAAACCCATTCTTAAACAGTAACGACAAAGCAAAGACTTTAAATCCCAATCATACTCCAAATAAACCAAGTCATAGCTACACTACATTAACAAACACTATTCAACCATTGATCACATTTAAATTATAAAATCTATTAGAGATTGAATTATTAACCTTCAACCATAACAGTTAACCAAAAATAATAATATTGGTGACTTACTCAGTTAGTTACTTTCAGATGTCAGTTTTTTTCCAATTCTTGCCAACATAGAACGAACAATTGAAGTCGGACCCAACTTCACTAGGACGCCATTTTTCAATGACTGGCGAAAATTTTCCAAGTTGATTTTCTTCCACGTAACCATGATTTCACAAAAGACCAATTAGTTCCATCGTTTTCCCCGTATGTTGAAATGTAAATGTGCATATTTTCAGATTGGAATTTTAAAAGTTCGCGAAGCAAAGAAACAATGTCGTAAGGTCGCGAAGCAAAGAAACACAACTTCTAATACGAACCCAGGACCACTACTAAATGCGTTCGGCAACGATCGCTTTATATATTTGTTATATTCGGCAACGTTCGTTGGCTTATTCGTCTTTCATTTAGCGCAATTTATGAAAATTTGAATTTACCTTAAATATGTTATTATTTATATATGCTAATATTTAATACACATAAATTAGATAATTAAAGTACTCTTCTAATTATAAAATTATGTAATTATTGAAATACTCAAAAGTATTTAGATAACTATCTTAAAATGATGTATTAAGCATTAAAATCTGAATCAGATTTAAAAGCTCGGTGAACTATACAAATGTGTTCGTAAATAAACTTAACATTTCATTTGCTACTCTTCAACTAATTCTAAATTCGATTCGTTTTTTTTACTGAAATATCAGTGTCTCAAATAAAGCTGTTGGTGAGAGGACAATAAGCTGAAGCAAAACTCTGTTTTATTAGATGAATATTCAACTGTAATTTGAGCAGATCCTTCCAGCTTTTGGGACCACAGCAAACGACTCTTTGATGAGTGCTTTTATAACTATTTGATTCTCTTTTACCAGCAAAATAGCAGTAATAATTTTAAAAATAAAATTACTGGGTTTATTAGCAGTGAGAGAAGAAAACAAAAAAAATTACATACAAAATCAAAATTATAATATATGAGTCCCTTTTTATTGGTAATAAAAGAATAAATTAAAATAGATTTATATTCAGAATCATCTAACAATTAAAATAATTTTATTAGTATTAAAAACAATGTTAAAATTAATATCTAAAACCCAGTATTATAATCAAAACTAGCTTACAAGTTTTGGTAACAATACCGAGTTTAATTGAACTATAATTTCATTTAAAATCGTTTAAAAATATAACAATTACATAGATTTATAGGAATGTATACTTGAATCACAAAATACGATATGGTTCTAGTTATAATATTGGCGGACGTTAAAATTAAATAGTATTAACAATAACTTGCCTAAAAAATACTGATTCTTCCTTATTGCAGTCTTACAAAAATATCTTTTAAATTTTTAGTGGTAACAAAATTATTTAACTTACAGAATTTACTACAATAACATAATTCTTCAACTTTATTATTACTATTATTACTAATTAATTGTAGTTTTCTCTTGAAGTATTTGTTGATAGCAGGCCTACAAAAACCATAATAATTCCTATTTAATTACGATTAAATAACCACACACCTTAAGTGTAATAAACATGATGCCTAATTCACCATTTTCCAAACTCGGTTCCATAAAGTCTTCAATAAAATGAATTTCAGATCCTAATTGTAAAATTCTTGCCCTTACAACGACATATAAAAAGGCTGGAAATAAATCATCCATGGACCATTTATAATCGTGTCCCAATTGTCCTTGTACAACAGAAGTCATCTTCTGAATTGTTTGTCTTATTATTAGTAACTTCTCCAATGGCGAGAAAGTCGTTTTTAATAGTTGTAAAGTTTCTATTGCTTCTAAAAACGTTTGTTCTTTAACAGGGGATGGAACAAAACCGTCCTGCGTCAGTTTACCAAGAAATTTCCTATAAAAAAAAATGTTGCGATAAAGTGAACACAAGAGATTTGCTTCTTACTGATCCACAGATAAGAACGCCATCAACGTAGAGTCTGAATGTTTGTTCCATTCTATTAGGCGCTTCCAATATTGCAAATCTTGAGGTTTGTTGTGAAGTGTGTATAATATAAATAAAGGTTGATGGACTTTCGGTAAAATTATTGGATGGAGAAGATTTTGGTAACTTATGGTTTGGCTACAACATAGATATATTAGTTAATTAATTAAATAACTAATTAAGCCATAAGTAAAAAGCATTTTTTAAAGAAAGAAAATCGTACCTTTCGTCATAATTTTCGAGTGGAATTTCTTGATCATAATTTGGAAGTGCTGGAAATAATAATTTGATAATGTCGTAGAGTCTTTTGGTTATTGAATGCAATTCAGCGACTGCATGTGTCAATAAAAGGGGATGCGAATGTAAGCCACCATAAGTAGTTGTGTAAGCCACAGTGACATCCATCAATAAGGAACCCAAAGGATGATGAGGACTCTCAAATGCCTAAAAATAAATATAAATGTTTATAATTAAATATCATAAGGTGTTAAAAAAATATTTGTTTTGATTTTGTGGGTTCTAAAACTCACTTTAAGAAGGTATTGTTTAACTTCTGCGTAATTACTACCATCCATCGTACTTCTTCCAAATTTGGGAATTGTATCCAAGTTGTTAATAGAATTTTCCAGACTCCTATCGTTTTTCTTTTTCTTAATTGTACCCTGATGTGAGTTCGATATTAAAACAGCAATGTTTTGCCATATTCTTTGGCTGTCGGGAAGCTTTATATTGCTCTTTGTACTATTCTCTGGAACACCCAACATTTGGTAGCATTGTCGAAACAACAGCTTCCACTTTTGACCAACTGATGTACACAATTTACCAAAGAACTTGGTTTAACACATATATCCATATTAGGAATTTTCGTCAAGTTTAATAATCCACTTGAAATTTTAATTCCATCTGCCAAAGAACCACTTAGGTTTCCTTCAATTGTGTGACCTGAATTTAGAGTTAAGGTTCCTTTACCATTTATGTTTCCTGTGCCTTTAAAATCGCCTTCGTAATGGGTTCCATCTTCAAGAATCATTAATCCATGTCCCTATTAAATTAATTTTATTCAATTTGACATTATCACCAATCTTAATTAAATTTTTTAACTTAATCAAAAACTAATGAGCTAAAGATGGACAAGCAAAAGATAAATGAATAAATATCGCCCAAAGCCAATAATTACCTAAAAGTGTTTCAAGAATATTCAAGTTAAATTTGGAAAATGAAAAACACATGTAGAAGTTATAGAAGATTTTATTAATTTATTTATTTTTACGATCGCTTACTAAATTGTTTACTTTATCTTTTAATTAAATATGCATTTTAAAATGTTTATCAAAATTTCGGACTAGAGATAGTATTTTAAGTTTTTACCGTTAACAGATCTTGGCTAAAGGTTCCTTCATAATAGATTCCATCAGATGTTACTATTAAGCCATTTCCATGCTTTTTATTATCAGACCATGTACCTAAATATTTCTCGCCAGTTACGATGTCGTCCATAACTCCATATCCACTTTTGCACCCATAAACCCAATCTCCAATATAAATTGAAGCAGCCGATGCCATAAAGCTACCATGTTTCAAAGAACCATGCCCGTGAGGTAAACCATCTTTAAAACAACCTTTATAAATATCCCCATTTGAATATTTTAAAATTCCAAAACCATTTTGTTGGTTTTCTTTCCACATCCCTTCGTACACACCTAAAAGATGAATTGTTTAGATTTAATTCGTATTATAACACTATTATCGAACCAATTGCAGGCATTTCCATGCGTCCAAACCCATGGATTTGATTATTACTAAATTGTCCTATATAAACTTTACCATCAGTCCATTCCAATCTTCCGGAGCCATGCATCTTTCCACTAGTCCAGCGTCCTTTGTACTTAGCATCTTTGTAAAAGCCAGTTTTTGTGAAGGTATACTCAGCACTCCTAACACTGGGTGGTTGAATACCATTGGGTTTATTTAGGACTGCTTTGATGGCATTTTGTAACGACTGCAGCCATTCCGCTTTTTGTTCAGATTCGATGGTGCACAAAAGTAAGGTTTCTTCAGGCATTTTCAAACAAATCTGATTTTGGTTGTAGCTATCGTCTGTCGGGGGCTCAACCCAAATAGTTGTTAAGTCATGTACATGCGGGGTCGATCCGTTAACGTGGATGAGGATGTCGGTCAATAAAATAATCCAATGCGAAGAGAAACGTCCAGCATTCTGTAATTGGATGGGATGCCTGTGACTTTCGCGAATTAGTCTCCTGTTTGCTGTTCGAAATTGTTCGACGTTTTTACCGGAGTTTAACCAAAAGTCTTTGGTTTTTTCGGCTTCTATTTGCTTTTGATGTTGTTCTTCTATTAAGCTGGAGCACCTATTCAATAGTTCTTGCAGCTTTTGTTCTTTCTTTGAAAATGTTAAGAGAATACGTATTAAATTTGGATATGTACTCAGTCTTTGGAGTGGCAGTGTGAGTGCTGCTTGGATCACATCCTCTCCTTTATTTTTACTTAAAATATTATCACCTTTTAATTTATAGAACAAAGAATTTGTATCAACTACTTTGGATATGTGTGTAAACGCTCCTAAACTAATGATATCATTAATCGCGTTCAAATATCTTTTATAAATATATAAATGTTCATCTGAGTGTTTAACAATAATAATATCGACATCAAAAATTAAGCCATTCGTAAAATCTAATAATGATTGCACATTAGCTGCAGTGAAGTACAGTAATTCGGTGTAGGACCTCGTTAAATCTTCAAAAACAGACATATCAACGTAGACATTCTTCTTTAACATAGCTTTAATTAAATTCGAATGCACGTTCAGCATTTCTTCCAAAAATTGTTGTTCATTGACAACAAAATCGGCAACATAGTTATAATTAACATTCAACCCGTTTAGGATAAAAAATTCTGAAGAAACTAAAATATTGTTCTTCGTCTTATCATTTATGTTAATCATTGCTGCCGAAGAGCAAAGATTAGTGATTTTATCGGTTTGAGCAGAGCTACGTCTTCCAATATATTTCAAACTTAACTGACTCGAAAGTAGAAGAGTTTGAAAAGTCCCACAAGCCAAATCTTTTATCCTTTCTAAGCCATTAATTTCAAAAAGCTTTGGAGAACTTTGATCTATGTTTGATTCTGTCGTAACTTGATTGTAATCGTTTCTTCCCCAGAGATAAGCCCGGCCATCTAAAGTTAGAATAGCTGCATGACTGCTTTGGACCGAGGCCTTTTGTACTCCCACGTTTGATAATTTTGTTATAATCATCGGCCTTTCTCGTTTTATACTGTCACCAATGCCTAAAATAAAAAGTATTATTAACAAATTTATCAAAATTAAGGGTCCCGAGTACCAGATTTCGTGCCGTATACTTTAAATGTAAATTTAATATGACTTCTATGGCTGGATTCTTTGAAATACGGACGTGAGAGTCATATTAAATTAACATTTAAAATATATAGCATAAAATGTGGTACCCATGACCCTTAAGGTCTTAGAAACCTAATTGTCCATGACCGACGTTTCCCCACGTCCATACTTCGCAATTTATTAAATTGGCTCCCAATTTAGTAATGAGATTAGAACGTTCTTGAATGTCGTGTTCAGAAAAGTCCCTCTCCGAAGTTCCTTGGCTTAAAGACCACATAAATTCATCTTTGGAGGTGATTCGAGGCAATGGAATGTCTTCAACCATATCTAAGACATCACAGTTATCAGAGCTACCGCTGACATGTCTCGATAAAGTTACAACTTTATCGCCAACAGTCTTAACACCTTCGTATACTAAGCTAGCTACGTTCGTTACGTTCTCTTTAATGATACGTGTTGGTTTCTCCGTGCATTCGGCCAAGTATTCTTCGCCAGCAGAGGACATCCAAGAAAACTGTCGAGTGAGAAAATCCCGAGCTGCTTCCGTGTTCCTAAAGATGATATTTTTTTCTATTCTCTCACTGCCATCACTGGACTCGGTTAACTCAGGGGTTTGGTCATAATGTAAACATTTGCTTGGGTCATTGGAAGTGGTGCTGGTCGTATCATTTTTACTGCTTGTAGAGTTGCTGTCAGTATCCCTCTTAACTGTAAGGTGATTGATATAACAATTTTGCTGTAAATTAGGAGATGTAGATATGCAATGCGGACAACTTGGAACAAACACATCTTCCTCACATTCGTCGCTGTCTGTGTCCTCATTTTGGGTCTGTTTACTGACAATAACTATTGCAAAATCGTTGCCAATGCTTACAGCAAGAGTAGTTCTATTTTCAAAAAATATTACTCGTTTTGGATTTGTACTATTGATGGATATTTGTGGCATAGTTCCCGAAGCCCACAATTGACCTGCATCTGTTACATATAAGCTTCCAAACTCACCAATTGATATCTTATCTACTTTCATCTTAAATTTAATTGTACTATGGCCATGACTGCACATCTTTGAATCTTCCATTAATGCGATTTCATTGATGGTTTCTAAATTTTCATTATATTTAAACAGTCTTCCTTCCAAATCTATTGCAAATAAGTATTCATTATAAGAATCAATATCACGGTATTTGCTATCTGAAAATTGGTTTAATTCTAGCTCTTGTTGTTCTCCGTTGGATTTAATAACTCCATGAAAGAGGTTGTAATTTAGAGTAAGTAAATAAAGGTGCTTATCAATGTTTGCTATTTTTATGATTGACTCCTTAAGCTCGTTGAGTATTTCAATTTTGTGAATACCATTCCATAATTTTACATTACTTAACATTGCTTTATTTCTTCATGAGAATTTTAAAGGAAATCATAGATGTGTGAGAGTAATTTAGGAATCATGTCATACATTTATAGTTGAATTGTTAACTTTGTAGTATTGCTTGTTGTGTAGTCTTCCAATTTAACCATTTGGATTCTAAAATAAAATTCATAATTGCTGAAAAAACACAAAAATTTCACTTGAAATGTTGCTGAATGAAGTATTAATGAATCACAAGTGCACCAAGACTGAGGATTACGTTCAAGTATTTTGTCATAGATGGCAGCTAAATGACCATTTTAAATTTAAATACACAATTAGGTTTGCAGATTTTTATTTTAAGGGTTAAAAGAAAGTTAGTGTACGTAAATTTGTTAAAAGATATTTCTAAACATATTCATTACTATTTAAAGTTTTATTGTTATGACGTTTAAATCGCCGATCAAAGCTCCCAATTTTTCCAATAAGACTATGCTAATAACATGCAATTTAAAAATTCCTAAACTTTTTAATTAAACAAAGTAAACGAAAGTTACCCTACAGTATTGTTTGTAATAATGTCTTTGAGTTTTCTATAAAGTAATTAAAATTAGCTCAAAAGTTTGCCATTGTATTTTAAGTTCAGCAGAGTTTTCATAGATGGCATAGGCATACACTTTTCTTAATTAAATTTAAAATAAATAGAAGTGCTATTATAAGCCTCTTTGAAGTTTTAATTACTTCTAAAATAAAATTTGGGTCTATGTATATTGCATGTTAATACTTATTAGCGTTTACAGGCATTAAAACTTATTAGAAATTAAATTTTTTCATCAGTCAATACTGTTCCTAGTTAGTAGACTTTGTTTAATTAAAATTGATTATTTTGATAAAATCTTTGCTTTATTACAACTACATAAACTTAAAAAAAGTGGTTTACTGTTGATCAATAAGAAATACATATTTAGTAATAATGTAAATAAAGTAATGCTTTAGAAAGTATATATACTTTAATAATTCACCTTGTTTCATCATATAAGTGAATTAAATCCTTAAAAAACAGTTAAATAATCAATTTTTAATTGATGTAATGGACATCCATTTTCACAAAGCACCTTATTTAGTTTTTTAAAGTAATGTCTTAAGAAACAAATAATTTAATCAGTAATATCTATATAATTCATATAAAAATTTTAACAGAGTGACTTATGTGTTAAAACGCTATATTGTTAGAAAAAATGGAATGAACGAAGACAGGAATAGCCTAAGATCTTGTGTATTTGCCCCAGATGTGTAGCATAAATACGGAAGCAATAAAAAGTAGAGACATGACTAAAACTGGCACAGGACCACTAAAACAAAACTTAATTAGTTCCAAAAGCTTAGCTTTAAACGTAAGTAGCTTACACTTTAATTCCTGGAGAATCGTCGGTATAAAATCTCCACATGCCACCTGAAGCAGCTGTATTGCGAGATCTAGGAGCAGAAGCTGTTGTCGTTTTTCGTTGTCTAACAGTACTTCCACCACTGCTACGTGGTGCAACAGCTTTTGATGGTGACCGACTGGAAGATCCTACTGCTGTTGAACTTGGTGAAGCAGGCTAAAGAAATTAATATTAGTAAATAAATCCTAGTTATAATTGGAAAACTATGAGGGAAAGCTTACCATTGTCTTGTTTTGATATTAATGGCCCTATGTAAAATGCACGTTGCTGAAGTTCTCTGTTATGGATTCGTTGATAAAGTAACTTAAAATAACCCACTTTATAACTTGAAGTGAACGTCAGCAGACACGTTGACTGATGTCATCTGATTCTACGTTACCAACGTAAGAAACTTACTAAAGTGTTAAAATGTGTTGGTCGTCTGAAATATTATTTATTTTGATTCGTGAAAACGCCATAAAATCTTGACAAGTGACATTGTGGGTTTGACATATGATTTTTTTGATTGACATTACTGTAAATTGTCATGATAATGTATTATTTAGCTAAATTTTGCAGAATATGTATTCAAACAGAAGGTAAACTAATGGATATCGAAGCCTTAGATTATGATTCAGTCAAGTTTAGTGAAAAATTAAGAGTATGCACACAAATGGTAAATAAAATACTTTTTTTATTGATGACAGCATACCATATTGATTTTCTGTCACAGGTAATCACCAGAGAAAGCATTTCAACACAAATCTGTTCGTCTTGCGTTAATAAACTAAGAGTATCCTATCAGTTTCACAACATGTGTAAGAAATCGACCACAATTCTTCAAAAATACCTAACAGAGTTGCTAAGTATGTCTGATGATCTTGCCCCAGAAAAATTTGAACTATCTGAACTTCATATTAATATTTCAACAGCTCCACCGAAGCCGAGAAGGAGAAAACGAGTAGGGAAAGATGAACGCTGTTCTTTACTGAAGAAATTGCTTTCGAAAATAACACACGAACAGTTTCTACATAATATTCATATCAATGGCTTAACAAAGCTATGTGACAACATTCCATTAGTTGCAGATCATAAACAGACTCATCAACCATCTATAAATAAGAGTAGCACAGAGACCATAATCAGAAACAAGCCTAAAACTGGGGGTTTAAAGAATCTATTAAATTTTACGAAAAGTTATGATTTTGGATACGATATTTCTAATAAATCTACATGTTACAAGAATGTCGATTTAACGCCTTTAGAAAAATTAGCCAAGTTTACAGAAAACTTTTTCTACGACCATTTCTTAGATTACAGAGAAACAATTCTTTATATGAATGATACTTTAGACAGCGACAGTGATGAGGACATGTTTGAATTGTTAGATGAATATACAGAAGTAAATGTTAAAGAAGAAATAGTTATAGTTGAACCTGATGTGACTATAAAAAAGGAATTATTTTGTGATGAAATTGAAACTTGTTATGCTGAGGAAGCACAAGAAGAACCATTAGTAGACTATCAATTCTCTTCAAATTTTGTACAAGTTTGTTATGATAATTTAGATATTAAAAAGGAAATAGATGAGCGTTTGCTGAACAGTGCTTCTGATACTATACACACATCTAACACACAAATGTCAGCTTCGTCAAGTTATATGCAACCAAACGTTTCAGTAGCATCTAATTTGGTGCCTCATTGTTTACTCACAAACTCAGATCTCATAAAACAATTACAAGTACCTTTGGGACACATCTATAGAAAACCTAGGACGTTATCACCTTATAGTGTTAAATGTAGAACTAGAGGTAATCCTTTTATAAATCCACAATTAAAAAAGCAATTTCAAAATCGTAATTTTAAATGTGCAGTATGCAATCGAAGATTTAAGAGCTTGGGCTATTTAAAAGCCCATTGCAGTAAATTAAAACATTAAACAAAAGAATTGTGAAATGCCTAATGCAGAATTAAAAACTTTTTTTAAAGCTTTTACAGTACTATTAATTATAATTCAGTTTATTTTATATTTATGATCTAAAGTACAATTTTAAAATAAATTTATGTGATTTGTTAGGTTTCAAGAACGTATTTAATTGTTAAAACAATCTCTTTGTTATTAGATATATTGATGTATTAATGACTGCCTTTTCAGAGTTTATTTATGTGTTAAAACTGTCGATATTATTAATTAACTAAAACACAATCAAAATAAATTATATCGCTCTCAAAGAGCTTAAACTAAACTTCATTTTGTATCCAATAATCATATTATTTCTTTATTAGCGTTAGTAATAAGTTTTTTGTATGTAAATATGACTAACATGCGAACATTATACAATTCAAAACAGATTTAAATTCTTTTGCTATACCGCTCTGTTACGAAAATATCCGATTTCATATTTGACATACGTATTCAAACGAATTAACAAAAATAAAAGTTAGATTGTTGTACTACATTTTAGTTTTTTCTCTCGTATTTTCTATATTTAGGAATATGGAAAAAGCAAATGCTGTAGGAGGAACAGTTGGAGCAACGGTTGGGGTTACTAGAACTACTAGAGTGATGATGGAAGGTGTTGGTGCTCGTGTTATTAGAGGGCCTGATTGGAAATGGGGTAAACAGGTTAGGTTTTCTCTCATAATTTATAGAACTTATTGTTTATAAGGGTTTTTAATAATTTAGGATGGCGGAGAAGGACACGTAGGAACAGTACGTAATTTTGAATCACCCGATGAAGTTGTAGTAGTTTGGGATAATGGTACGGCAGCAAACTATCGCTGTTCTGGACAATATGATTTACGTATCTTAGATAGTGCCCCAACTGGTGTTAAACATGAAGGCACAATGTGTGATACTTGTAGACAACAGCCCATATTTGGAATTAGATGGAAATGTGCTGAATGTGGGAATTATGACTTATGCTCAATTTGTTATCATGGTGATAAGCACCATTTAAGGCATCGTTTCTATCGTATTACGACACCAGGTAGCGAACGTATTTTCTTAGAAACTAGACGCAAGAGTAAGAAAATAGCAGTGAGGGGGATTTTTCCTGGTGCCCGTGTTGTACGTGGTGTGGATTGGCAATGGGAAGATCAAGATGGTGGTAATGGTCGACGTGGAAAGGTCCAGGAGATACAAGACTGGTCAGCTGCTAGCCCAAGATCTGCTGCTTATGTTGTGTGGGACAATGCCTCTAAAAATTTATACCGAGTTGGCTTTGAAGGAATGGCCGATCTAAAAGTTGTAAATGATGCCAAAGGACAAACAGTTTACAGAGATCATTTGCCTTGCTTGGGAGAGCAAGGTGCTGGACGGTCAGGTCCTCCAGGAATTAAGATAGGGGATCAAGTTAACGTAGATTTGGATTTAGAGATTGTACAATCTCTGCAACATGGACATGGGGGTTGGACAGATGGAATGTTCGAATGCTTAAGCAATACAGGCACAGTCGTGGGTATCGATGAAGATCATGATATTGTAGTAGCTTACAGTAGTGGTAATCGTTGGACTTTTAATCCTGCTGTTTTAACAAAAGTAGCTACACCATTAGTATCAGAAGGATTTAATGAAACACCACAGCAACAATTTGCTGTGGGGGACGTAGTACAAATTTGTTCTGACTTAGAACGGATTAAGATGTTGCAAAGGGGGCACGGAGAATGGGCTGATGGGATGGCCCCTGTAAGTATTAATTTACTAACATGGGTCCAAAATATTTGTCACCTTTAGTTTTTGAATTATGTCCCAAAATAATTGTTACATTTACAAAACAATAAGATAAAATATTATGTGTATATTAAATAACAAATAACTGTAAAATATTAATTATTTAAATATTTTCACTGCCACAAACAATTTTTGTATTTTTCAATTTTAAATGGTTCTTGATTTGCATTTATTACAGCATGCTATCTTACATGATTCAAATGGAGAATTTTGGCAATAATTGCCTAATTCCCGTTTTTTATTTTTTGTACATCATGTTATATGCCAATTGTGGCCAATAATGGCATAGTACAGCGATGGAGAGTTTATTGAAAAAATAATAATTTATTCACAAAATAGCAGGCAGCCTATTTAAAAAAAATGGAACATGGTTAAAGTATGCTGGTACAAGTACCAGTTTTTAGTGGTAGTTAATTACAATACATTGCATTACCCAATTGGATTAAGATTCACAATAATTTAAATAAAAAAGATCAAATGTGACAAGCGGTTTAGGATAGAGCTTTATAGAAAATAATAAAATAAATATACTTTCAGACACTGGGGAAAATTGGGCATATTCAACAGATTTACAACGATAACGATTTGAAAGTCGAAGTGTGCAATACGACTTGGACCTATAATCCTCTGGCGGTTACAAAAGTAGCCAGCAAAGATGGAACCATGCACGGAACGACCAGCGGCGAGCGTCTCGGTGCTTTATTAAAAAAACTTTTTGAGACCCACGTTTCTGGGGACGTAAATGAAGAACTGGTGAAGTCGGCCGCTAACGGCGACTCTCAGAAAGTAGAAGAAGTTTTAAAACAAAGCAATACTGCCGGAGCTGGCATCGGGCCTGATGTGAATGGGGTTTTTGCAGGCCACACAGCTCTACAAGCCGCAAGTCAAAATGGGCATTTAGAAGTCATCACTGTTTTACTCAGGCACAGTGCCGATGTTGAGATTGAAGACAAGGATGGAGATCGCGCTGTCCATCATGCAGCTTTTGGGGACGAACCTGGCGTTATGCAACTTTTGGCGCACGCCGGAGCCGATTTAAATGCACGCAATAAGAGGAGACAGACTGCTCTTCACATTGGGGTAAACAAAGGCCACATTGGCGTGGTGAAGATGCTGCTGGATCTTGGTTGTCATCCCAGTTTACAGGTGAGTTATTTTACTACTTTACTCGGTCTGGGTATTTTAGCTATTTGAAACTTGAAAAAAACGCTTAGGGGATCTAAAGATTTTTAAATTACAACGAAGCCGGAAACTGGTGGCTGTAAAAAATGGTTGAACGCTATTAGCATAAACTTTGCCACTTTTAAAGTAAAGTAATAACACAAGTCTCAGTTTTTTAAGTTCGAGCTAGAAGACTGACAGTAATTGATCGCTCACAACTTGTAAATTACAAAAGCTAGAAGCTTAGACGTTTCTTTGGGAGTTTTAAATGATTATTTTGTGATTTAAGCGTTTAATTTATAATTTACGAAATGAAGTCGAATTATTTATTAAATTATAAACTGGGATCAGAGAGATTTGAGAGTAGGAGTTTTTTTTTTCTGAATCATAGTGATTAACTATGCGTATTTAACTAACAACAGAGCACCCCCGAGCTCTGAGGACTGTGGTAAAACATAAAGCTCCATTTACGTAAGCACAGTTAATTAAAGAGAATTCCTTTGCTTCCGACTTGCGTTTAGGGAGTGACAAAGTATAAATAAATAATAAGACCTACTTCATACGTAAACGATTCAGGGTGTTTCATTCAACGAAACTTCATTCATGACGAACGTTATTCATAATCAGTTTGCCATATTTTAGCTTGCGATCGATAATGGTTTCTTATCTCAATTTCGACCGACTGGTAATTACAAGAGCTTTTCTCTTATTCACTAGAAATGTAATTTCGTGTTATAAACGTGGAGTCCATTAGAATCTCCATTTATATATATTTTTGCAAAGTACGCTGCCGTTAAGCAGAACTGAGTATGCAATTTCCTGGTAATTGTTGTAGTTCTTGAACACAGGCAGCCGGTGGTTTTTTCTATTTTTCAGAAGTAAATTGAACTTAAAGAGGTGCATTGAATTCCTTAAGCTTACAACGAGTTGCAACATTAAAGCACAATAGTTACAGGATTCCCTTTTTTCTCCTAAGCTTCCACTGATTTTCGAGGAGTGTGTACATAGGAGAAGGAAATTGAAACTGTTAGATTTTAATTAGATATTCTGTCAGACTTCCAGAGCTTATTGTTGTGGACGGTACCGAAACCGAGACGAAGGTGTGTTGTAATTACAATCCTTTATTGTCTTTCTAATCATTTTTTAATCTAGGATCCGATCCATAAGTCATGTAATAATTGGTGGAAATCCTTGTGATTGAAAATTTGGAACTTTTTAGTTGAAAGTTTAATTTGTTAGAAGACTACGAATCTCGATAATTAATTTTGGGAAAATCTCCTTTTGTTAATTCTAAAAGTAAAGAAATCGATACAGTTTAATCGAATTTACGATTAGATGAGAGTTTCCTCAATGAAAATAGATTAAAGTACCCTTCAAAGCCTAATTAATTAAAGGAGTTAAAGGATGGCTATAATACAAGGCGTTGAGAAAACTCGATAAAATGATTATAAACCTCAAAAAGTAAATATAATTTAATGGATTTTTTATATTGTGTTGATCTTTATGTTTAAAATGTAATTAAAGAGAGTCTTTAACGTAGGTTTGATCACATATTACTTTGCTTTTTGTTTTATAAGAATATAATATCAATGTTTTTATTCTAAAACTTTTTGATTTATGATTTTTTTTTAAATTATTAATGGGATGTCTAATTGAAATTTTTATCGTTATTGCGCCCTTAGAAAAGGAAAGGTAAACCTGTTTGTTCTAATATTGCTTAAGAAAATCGGTTTAAAATTGAAGATATTACACTTGATTTAACATTTTTTAGTTTGGTGAAAAATGAATTGAATTATGTCTGCTAGTTTTTGAAAACTATTTTTTTTTAAACAGGATAACAATGGGAGTGTTTTTTTTTTATATAAAGTATTTATTCTGGTCACGAATTGCTTATTATTTGAAATTGGATTGTCTTTTTGGTACTATTCGTGGTGTCTTTACTCACTTTCCAATATTGTATTTAAAACGTCTTGTTCAAATATTAGTCTTTATGTTATTTTATGTTAAAATCTATTTAAATTTGTTGTTAAATTATATAATTTAATGCATTTTAATATGGTAAGAGCTTGGCTTAATTATTTCCATTGGTTCATATATGAATTAATTTTGTTTCGTAATTAACGCGACAGGTGGCAGTAGTGGTCTTAAAATTTACTTATATTAGACCTAAATTGCTTTTTTCTCAATAATTAATAAATTTATTTTAACTGGATTTTCAGCAATTGAAAAGGATATAATTATAAGTTACGAAAGGCATATAATTAAAAAAAACATGTTTTAAAATAGTTTTTAAACAAGGGCTCAAATATGAAAGTTAAAACTTAGGGTTTTAGTGTTCATTTTTATTTGCTTATTTTAATACACAACTTGACGATTTTTAATTGTCTTTTCTAAGTCAGACTTAATTTGCAAAAACCAGTTTATCATTTGAAGGCCTTAAACAGCCAAAACAGTCATCGATAAAAACCGATAACAATATCGCCTGATGTTTTACCCAACCGAAGCCTTGGAAATTAAAATACAAATTTTCTACTCGTGTTAGAATTAAGTTAACTACAACATACAAACAAGAAAATAATTTGGGGCTTAAGAAGTAAGAAAATTGTGCCAAATCAAAAACGAACGTTTCTTTTATCTCAGATGCGGAGGTTCTCATTTTTAATCAAGAGAGTAGAAGCACAGCTTCGCACATAAGAAAAAAAATGTAGTCAATTACACTTAATCTTTGTAATTATTTTTGTGTGTTTCTCCTAATTTCTTTCGATAGATCTTTTTAATGACTGAAAGCCAATGGCTTCAGGTTGCCCATTTTTCATCGCAATCAATTCTATTTATTTAATTAAAACGGGATTCGATTGTTGCTATCGATTCGATTAAATTTGGTAATCTATGAATTCGAGCTTTTGGAGATGTTCTGATGGAAAATAGAGAGGAACGAAGCGCATTGCTGAAGTTGTTTCCAATGCTTTTGATTCATAATTAATTATAATGAGTGTTCCATGGAGTAAATAGATCAGAGGAAATATTCTCGGAAACTAATTACTTACACAGGCAATTTACTCGGATTTAATTCAACAAAAACGATTGTCTCATCTGCTGGTGTATAATGAAGACGAGACATTTCGCCCGAACAATACTGTGTATAGGTGGATGGTATTTGTACATGGGACATAAATCTGCAATCAGCGCCTGTAGATGAAGGTAATTATCTCTTCTGACGTCATTAGGAGACAATACAGGCGCGCACACACACACACACCAGCGTCGCGACGCCTCGCTAAATACAGCCATCACCTACCTTTTGTTGGGGACAATGCAGGCGAACAATCGCCTCCAAGAAGTCGGCCAGAGGCGTGCGGTTCATCTCGAGGGTCGAAGGGCACTTCAGCACGAGCGCTTTATGGTTTCCTTTGATAAAAGATGAGCGTTGACACACTCAACGCGACGACCTTTTTATATTTCCAGTTAAATTTAGGATAAGAATATTCAAGAGGGCAAAGGAATTGCGTTACTTCCGGGATTTTACTTTGCGACGCTGTTGTCTTACAGGGAAGGAAAAAAAAACTAATTTGCTTCTTCGACAAACTAGTCTTTCGATTACAAGTTTTACATTCGCAGTTTATGTTCTTCTGCTTCTTTTTGATCAGAAAGTTTTACATCTCCATTCTGGAACGATTTCGATGTCGGTTCCCCGAAGAACGTGATTTGATGGAGCTTTATTTTTACCACGGTTTGTTTAAAGGTCGGGGGCGCAGTCGTGGGGGAAACGGGTTCTCTTTTTTCTTTTATTATTAAATTGAATCAAAGTTTTTTTTATTGAACAACCGTTTTATTTAATATGTTTAATTTAATGCCTTATTTTTGAAGTAAAACTTCTTGTGCGAGAGAAGGGCTTAATAATATGGCTAACTTTACGTGGCAAATTCAAAATGTGCATGATTCACAAAAAATAATTAACTTTCAAAATAATCTAATTAAAAATTACAAGACAAGTTTTATTTAGAGTTTTTTAATTTAATGCCTTCAACTCGAAACTAATTTTTGATAAAAGAACTCGGTATATTAAAAAAAAAACGGAGGCGCACTTAGGGCTTTACTACTATTGCCAAATTTTTATAGAAATAATTTTAAACTTACAAACTTGTAAAAAACTAATTAAGAGTCTTTTAACGTGCTCCGAAATTGGGTTTTCTTATTGGTGCATTTTGTGAGTAAAGTAATTATTTAAAAAAATTAGATGCGCGTTTTGGGCTTTACCGATTTTGATAATATCTTAAACAATATCTTAAACAAGTCATTTTAAACCTATAAACGCGCAGAAAAAAAATCATGAAGCTTGTCAAGTGGCTTTGAAAGTCAATTTTATTATTTCTAAACTTGTAAATTTGAATTTTTGAACTATTTATATTTTTAATGATTAGGGGTGCAGTTTTTGACTGAATTAAACTGAATCTCTAACGTTAAAATATTATTTTTACTAAAGATTGTGACATAGTAGTGAAAAGGTGTATTAGATATATTGTCATAATCTTATAAATTTTTTTTCGAATAAAAATGTGATGAATTGAACGTTTTGGATAAATACTGATTTATTTTTGAAGTAAAACTTTTGTGCGAGAGAAGGGCTTAATAATATGGCTGACTTTAAGTGGCAAATTCAAAATGTGCATGATTCACAAAAATCAATTTACTTTTAAAATAATCTAATTAGAAATTACAAGACAAGCTTTATTTAAAGTTTTTTAATTTAATGCCTTCAACTCGAAACTAATTTTTGATAAAAGAACTCTGTTACCAACTTTGTGCTTAGCACGGCAGTATAGAAAAAAGAGCAAACTATATTAAAAAAAAAAAACGGAGGCGCACTTAGGGCTTTACTACTATTGCCAAATTTTTCTAGAAATAATTTAAACTTACAAACTTGCAAAAAACTTATTAAGAGTCTTAACTTGTTCCGAAATTGGGTTTTCTTATTGGTGCATTTTGCTGATGAAAGTAATTATTTAAAAAAATCAGATGCGCGTTTTGGACTTTACTGATTTTGATAATATTTTGAACAAGTCATTTTAAACTTATAAAGGCGCAGGAAAAAAATCATGAAGCTTGTCAATTGGCTTTGAAAGTCAATTTTATTATTTCTAAACTTGTAAATTTGAATTTTTGAACTATTTGTATTTTAAAATGATTAGGGGTGCAGTTTTCGACTGAATTAAACTGAATCTCTAACGCGCGGTGAAGATAAATTTGTAAATAAATAAACATTGTAAATAAATACTAGTGTGAATCAATTAGTTTAGTGTATTAAAACTGTAAGTATATTAGTTCGTAAATTAAAATATTATTAACTAAATGTACTAGTATTTAAGTTAATGGTGTTGGCAAATTTGTTAATTTCTTTGTTAAATAAATTGTAATTGTTATTAAAATAAGTGACTGACTGTTAATATTCGCAGCCCTAGTGGAAACTTTACAATATCATGAATATAAATGCGTGGATGTGCGCATTCGAGCGAAAAGTGGCACATTTCCGAGCGAGGGAGGCAAATGAAGCGCGACGCGGAGCGGCGCGCTTCATTTTCCCGAGATCGGAATGTGCCACTTTGAGCTCGAATGTGCACACTCGGTTTGAAGCTCGATTCACAATAATTTAGGCTAATAAATTAGACGAAAATACAATTGAATAATTTTAATCGGTCCCTCTCATTCGCACTAACAAGATTTTCGTATCTTTTCGCTCCCTTCCACTCATTTGCTATGGTAAATACATTTTTCCAATATAATATCGATATTTACTAAACTAAATTAAAATTTTTGATTTGAAGGAGCGCACGGTAAATTATACTAATGTAATAAACACGAAGATGTGCGCATTCGAGCGAAAAGTGGCACATTTCCGAGCGAGGGAGGCAAATGAAGCGCGACGCGGAGCGGCGCGCTTCATTTTCCCGAGATCGGACATGTGCCACTTTGAGCTCGAATGTGCGCACTCGGTATTAAGCACGGTTCACATTAATTAATTTACTTTCTTCGACGGCTAACTTCACACTGTCGAATTTTTGTTAGCTGTGCGCACGCAACTTCCGTCGCCTGCTAAGATTTTATTTTCCAAACCCCAAAAGCAGTATAACTTTAAAACCCAATACCCGAATTGCGTTTTTTGGGGTTCCATATATAAAATCACGTCGTTCGCAAGAGTTCGCCAATAAATATCACTCGTTTTGTTTTATTTTTTGTACATATCTGCACACTCCAGTTAGTTGAAAATATAAAAAGTTTCCGAAGCACAGCTGTACGTTGGCGCTTTTGTAAATTACAATAAATGTATGCGAAGTTTCGTGCCTCATTAAAAGTAATTTAGGCAAAAAAAAGTCGGCGGGGTTCGTTTGCGGTCGAAAGGGCGGGCGGGCCGCGTGCAGCGAGTGCAAGTCAGCAAGGGGTTGTTATATTCCGTTTTTTTTTCCGGCTCCTCCGAGGGGAAGGCAATTGAATACGCGGTAGCACCTGAAACTAATATGAACGCCGAATAAAATTGACTGCTATAAAATGCCGCGTCTGCAAAACGTGAACGATTTGGGAATTGCGTTACGTGGACGTTTCGATGTTGTCGTTGCGAATCGTGGCGATGTGTTGTCTGTGTTCTATTGCGAATCCAATTCGACTTTTCCTACTTGCGAAAGCGAACTTTTTATGTTTCACGGATATTGCCTAACCTTTTGCATACGCTCCCATTTTGCTACCCTTTGAATCCTTGCGAGCGGAGAGAAAAAAAGGGAACGCCATGAAAATCTGACGGCCTCATCGCTTTCGCTTTCTGTCTCTCTCGCTCGCGGTCGGCCATCAATTTTGATTTTACGAGGTTGTCTTTTTTAATTGAGATTTTTATGTTTGTTTATTTTATTCGGGAGTTAATGAGCGGGGAAGGGGTCCGATGTCCTCGTGCCCGGGTCGCAGGGCCGACGCCGGAAGCCCGTCCGCAAAAAGGACCCTTCGCATCCGTAAAATATTAGTTATTGGTTAAAGGATGAATGAGGCGAGGAAACTGCACTAAATCAAAATGTCCGGCTAAATTGTTTCTGGTTCCTTACCGGATTAATAGTGCTTACGTCCACTGTTTGGAAATGGCGCAATTATCAAAATTCTTCCGTTTTCTCGCGGTTTTTATATTGAATACGGTTATTGGATGGGATTTGTTCGGAGACATCGTAAGTTATATTTATTATTGCGCGTTCCGAAAGGAGTGCCTCCTTTACGATTTCTTCCCGGATCTATAGATTTTCCAAGTTGTACTTCTTTTGGCGCGTTCTTCAAATCAAAAATAACTAAATCTGGGATTCGATGTTTCTGGTATTGGTAGTCTTGTAATTTTTAATTAGATTATCTTGAAAGTGAATTAATTTTTGTGAATCGTGCTTAAAACCGAGTGCGCACATTCGAGCTCAAAGTGGCACATTCCGATCTCGGGAAAATGAAGCGCGCCGCTCCGCGTCGCGCTTCATTTGCCTCCCTCGCTCGGAAATGTGCCACTTTTCGCTCGAACGTGCTCATCTTTGTATTTTAAATTACGCGGCAACAATGGCGTCCACTCCTTCAAATCCTACATACCATTCGATCTTTCACCCAGGTTTCCGTTTAATTTACAAAAAAATCGCTTCTCTTCCAAAACCTTTCCATTACCGCCTACCTGTTTACAACTATACTTCTTCTTCTTCTTCTTCTTCTTCATCGTCTTCTTCTTCTTTACGAAAGCTTATAGCTTGTTTCACCCTTCTCAATCCCCGTCCTCATGATCTCGTTCTTGCGATATTGAAGTCCAGCTTTCCTTCCATCTCTTAGGTGGTCGTCCTGGAGGTCGTTTGGATGCTATACTCTTCCTGCAATCTCTCCCAAACCAGTTTCTTCCTTTCCTTCCTCAACCCGAAACCTTTCCAACTTTTCTTTAAATTTTTTTCCACATAAGTATTCCCAGGCCGACTCGAAAACTATCCGTTCCGAAGGGCTTTGCGGTATAAGAAAAAATGGTCTTCGATTCTTTTCAAGCTTGGTGTAATTATAGTGTTACATAAGCAGAATATACACGCAAAAAAAATATTTTGAGATAAAAAAGCGCTAGTTATTTTTTGGTCAAAATGTGAAATATGATATTTCCGATAGTTGAAGCTTGATGATGTTTGGAAATGATTATAAATCAATTCAGTGAATGAAATACTCAATAATCTAATTACCTAGTTGCTTTCATGAGCAGGTGAAAACTGCAACATTCCGAATCACCAAGGTGGAAATTATAATCTCAAAATTGACCTTTTTGGCAAGCTGTTACCAAACTTTTCAAAATTTAATATCAAACTACTCATCAAATCCTATCAAAATCACCCTTAAAATGTTTGGTAACCGTTTGCCAAAATGGTCAATTTTGAGATTATAATTTCGAGTTTGGTGATTTCAATCGAAGACACAATTTTTCTGAGCTAACTTCTATTCACACCGACGCACCACTCTTTACTGACAAACACAGTGAAAGAATTTTCCAGGTATCACTTAGCATTCAAATGTTATTATAACTCGAATGCAATTCACATATAATAATCTAGGTTATTTTCATGTTGTTAAATTAACAAAATATTTGTCTGATTGATTCATCACATGATGCTCTATCATTGAGCAAAAACTGAGCTGGATCAATTAGGTACTTGTTATTCCTATGCTGCAAAGTTCTTTGATTCTCACAACGAAAATTATTCTCTATCATCTCTAGTTGATACCGATCCTTCCAAAATCCATCAAGGAGTTGGTGCACCATACCATAACGGCCAAATTTAAACTACCTTCTTCTTGCCCCATTTTCTCAGCTGAACTATATGGCCTTCTCCAAGCTATAAAACACCGTGGAAACGAATCCATTTCCCATCCTGTGACCTGCACCGACTCCCAAAGTGCCCTTCTCCGCCTCCAAAACCTATACTCCGATTCTTCTCTTTACCAAGATATCCTATTCCTTCTAGCCACTCCATTCAATCAAAATTCTTTGATTCCCATCTGGATCCCATATCACTCCGGTATTCATGGCAATGAACAGGCCGATCATCTTACCATGGAAGCCATTGAACTACCTATTTCTTCTTCTCCGCCCGACTGCTTTCTTTCCTATGCCAAACGTCTTTTTGACTTTCCAAAAATCTATATGGAACTCTCTTTTTGGAAACCGCTTCCTCAAAACCCAAACCTCTCTCTCCCATCACAGGAAAGACTAGATTTTTTTAAGGCAAGCGTAGCACTAACATATAGTTTGGAAACCACTGGTCTAGCTATACACAAACGCGCGGTTATATTTAATTGAGTCGCACCAAAGAAGTATAACTTCCGTAAGTGCACGCACCACGTTTTTTCTGATTGAAAGCTCTATGAAAATGGCTCATTGATTCGGCAAAAAGGTTGTACCTCGAGCAACTTACTTATTAGCTGATAAAAAAGGCAGTAAATTTTTATGGCCGACGTTAAATCGTTTTCTTTCGTGTTCTGTAAATAAGAACATTAATGAAACTACTACACACCGCCAATAAACTTTTTTATTGTTCAAAATTAATCCGTTCTCGTTAACCGGAAACTATTCGTTTTCCGGCTCGGTGCACGGCCCGTTTTCCTCCATTATTGGAAAAGTGCAGTTGGACGGTCTATAAATTCGAAGGCGACCTCAAAAATGCCAAATTAGAAAAGCTAAGAATTTATATTTGGCCTGAAGAAAAGCAATTTAATAAAAGGCTAGAAATAATATCTATAAATCAAGCAGAACAGCAACTTTATCGTCCCCTGTCGAAGTCGAAACTGAATTTTTCATCGAATTCCGGAAAAATTATTGTCCTATATATATGGGGAAAATCAAATTCTGAATAATCTTTGCGGACGTTCCATTTATTCGATGCGAATAAGCGATTTTAATTCCAACGTAAAATATCTTAGGGCTCTATTACGAATTTTCGAACTGCCGAAGTCACTCGTAAATAACGTCTTTATTTTACCAATTTAAAAAAATATATATTTGAGTTTGAGGGTTAACGTATATCAGATTTGAATA
This sequence comes from Sinopyrophorus schimmeli, assembly GCA_036325965.1. Classification (NCBI taxonomy): domain Eukaryota; kingdom Metazoa; phylum Arthropoda; class Insecta; order Coleoptera; family Elateridae; genus Sinopyrophorus; species Sinopyrophorus schimmeli. The sequence goes on from JARFIZ010000405.1 coordinate 105,691, forward strand.
AATTGGGTATGTCAGTACGAAGCCCCGGCCCTACGCCAAAATATTATTAAATTTTTAACACAAAGCATTATATTACAGTAAAACCTCAATTATACGGACCTCAGTTATACGGATTCGCGTTTTTTGCGTTTTTTGTAAACATTAAAGACAAAAGCGCATTAATTAGTATTTTTTTACTAAATATTTTAATTCTAAAAGTTTAAGCACGAATCCGTTTTTTTACTAAAATGTTATTTTTCCGCGGTTATACATTTAATTCCGCATATTATAGTATACAATTTGTTTATAAGAAGAGTTCTTCGAGAACGATTGTTTCTATAGTACATTGTTATACAATACAAAAAGTTAAATAAATCAAAAGAAAAAACCACTAAAATAAATGGTTTCAATAATTTCAGTAGCTACCTAAATCTTAAATAAAGTGTAGCAAAAAAACAACAAAAGTTTAATAAATTAGTTTAAAAAAAGCCACACTAAAACAGTAATAAAATATTTTGATTTCGAAATTGTAAAATTTTAATAATTTTAATTACACTTCGTATTTATTATTGAACCATTATTTGCAGTGGTTTTTCTGAAAAAAAATAAAATCCTACCTTTAGACCGAAGGGGCCCCTGCAGGCTGCCGGAGAAGGCTATCGACCCGCCAAGAACCTCATACTAACAATTCCCGATACTAACACTCGCGCTGTATTTTTTTAAAATTTATGTCGAATTGAGTTTTTGCTAAAAAAAAGCACCGAGTTTTTAAACGGACGATTAAGTTAATATTTAAGGGACCATTCTGTACTGGGTGGGCATTAAAACGGTTTTAAGACTACGATTTTCAAAAACGCGCACTACCCGAAAAACGGCTCAAAAACGCTGTAGTTTGAGGGTGGAAGGGACGGCCTAATTAGCAGTAAAATCCCTCTGGAATCAAAAAAAACATTACTAAAAACAATTGTCGAATAAGATTTTTAGAATCTCTTATCCCCCATTAAGGTCTTTGTACTAAAATAATTAGGCTTTATTAAAAAAAATAAATAAAATGAAGTAAGAAAAAATCTCAAGTATACCAATGAAATTCAAAGATGTTTTTTGATTTTTTAATGGTTTTAAACAAACATTGATTTATAAAAAGAAATTTTAAGCTTACCGTCGGAGGTCAGACACCCGTCGGGATGAGTCCGTGCTTGGGTCCGATCGAATTGGCCGTCTCTCCAGCTTCGCTGCCCGATAAAATCCTTCGAACTGCCTACGGTGAAACTCCGTCCCGAATAATGGTCCACCTGAAAATCAAAAACATTGCATTTTTAATAACAAAGTCTTTTGGATTAATTGTTTAACAATATTGTTATATTAATGCAAATATAATTTAACTATTTACCATTTTTCTTAATTAAAAATATGCATTCAATTAAATACGTTTGAGAGACACAAAATTTGCACGCATTCAGACTTGCATAATGAACGTGAATGAGTAATCGGCAAGTGTTCTGGAACTTTCGATAGTCGACCAAAAAATACGATAATCGGTGACCCCGGAGTTATCAAAAACACAGATGGCCGACTGCACGTAAACCGTAATAAATTTAAGAAGGAGCATTTTAATAAAATTTAGAGATGACCGACTAGAATATTCTTCTTGCACTGATTTTAAAACCAGTCTAATTGTAATACAAGACAATTGGGCACCCAACAAATTAATTGCATGTCCTCGTGTAACAACAATTGATTGTAATTTTAATACTTACCACGTGGAAAGCCAGAAATCCGTCGAGGCGGGTCCGAGGCTGGACCCGATCAATTTGGCCGTATCCCCAGCTTCGCTAGCGGATAAAATCTTTCAAAGTGAGGACGGTGAAGTTCCGTTCCAAATAATGACCCAACTGAAAATCAAAAACATTGCGTATTTTATAACACAGTCTTTTGGAATATTTGTTTAACAATATTATTAAATTATTGCGAACATTATTTAATTATTTACCAATTTTTTTAACTGAAAATATCGTTGCACTTAAATACTTTTTGGATACACAAAATTTGCATGCATTCGGGCTTGGTGAATGAACGCGAATGAGTAATCGGCAAGTGTTCTGGAACTTTCGATAGTCGACCAAACAATACGTTAATCGGTGACCCTGAAGTTTTCCAAAACACAGCTGGTCGACTATACATATGCACGAATAAAATTACAGAGGTGTATTTAAATGAAATTTAGAACTGATAGAAACGATTCAATTTGAATTCCTTTTATTTTGACCCAATTTTTGAAAATTGGACATTGATGTTTATGGTATCCCAAATATATATTAAAAATAACATTAGAATTGCAATTCAAAATTCTATATTACATTTGCCAAACGTTTATATTAATTAATACTCATTGGGCAATTTGAAATTTGAATTTAAAACCAGTCCAATTGTAATACAAGACGATTGGGCTCCCAACAAATTTAATTTCGCTTTATTAAGCTTTAAGATTGTACACATATTTAAACAATTAATTGGGTTGGGTATGTTAAAAAGTTTGGTAAATAAGAATCAAAATTTGGAAAAAGATAAAGTATTTTTTTTTCATGTACGATAAAGTCTCCCATCTAGTCTACTTTAAAAGTACTAAATTAGAAATGTGGTTTTTGGTAAAAAATACCTTACTGTAAATTTTAATTAAGAGAAAAGCGAGAAGTGGTACATTTAGTTCAGTTTGATTTAATTAATATTATTTGTAAGAGAGAAGAATAAGATAGGCAAATTCAATTATTAAGGAGTATGCGCACTTTCAAGCGAAAACTTTTTCCGAATAGAAAATCTGGATTTGAAGGATTTGTTATTAATATAGTCGAATCCAATTAACACGACGATGTGCGCATTCGAGCGAAAAGTGGCACATTTCCGAGCGAGGGAGGCAAATGAAGCGCGACGCGGAGCGGCGCGCTTCATTTTCCCGAGATCGGAATGTGCCACTTTGAGCTCGAATGTGCACACTCGGTTTTAAGCACGATTCACAATAATTTGGGCTAATAAGTTAGACGAAAAAGCAGTAGAATAATTTTAGTCGTTTTCTCTCGTTCGCACTGACGAGATTGTCGTATCTTTTCGCTCCCTTCCACTCATTGCTATGGTAAATACGTTTTTTGAATATAAAATTGATATCTATTAAATTAAATTAATTTTTTGGATTTGAAGAAGCATAGTTTACATTAGATAAATGTAATAAATACCAGGATGTGCGCATTCGAGCGAAAAGTGGCACATTTCCGAGCGAGGGAGGCAAATGAAGCGCGACGCGGAGCGGCGCGCTTCATTTTCCCGAGATCGGAATGTGCCACTTTGAGCTCGAATGTGCACACTCGGTTTTAAGCGCGATTCACAATAATTTGGGCTAATAAGTTAGACGAAAAAGCAGTAGAATAATTTTAATTGTTTTCTCTCGCTCGCACTGACGAGATTGTCGTATCTTTTCGCTCCCTTCCACTCATTGCTATGGTAAATACGTTTTTTGAATATAAAATTGATATCTATTAAATTAAATTAATTTTTTGGATTTGAAGAAGCATAGTTTACATTAGATAAATGTAATAAATACCAGGATGTGCGCATTCGAGCGAAAAGTGGCACATTTCCGAGCGAGGGAGGCAAATGAAGCGCGACGCGGAGCGGCGCGCTTCATTTTCCCGAGATCGGAATGTGCCACTTTGAGCTCGAATGTGCACACTCGGTTTTACACATCATTCACAATAATGACCAAATTTGAGTTACAGTAAGACCTCGTTTAACGCTTCCTCAATTAACGCTGATTCGATATAACTCGAAGTTTCAAAATAGTTCAACAATTTTTTTCCATACATTCAATTAACCGAAGTTTCGATTATCCGAACGAGCTGCAACAATAATTAGTTCGCATAACCGAGCTTCCACTGTATAAAAAAATTCTCTTCTAAGGACTTTCGCTTTGGGATTTAACGGCTTCGTTAAGAAAAAGATCCGACTGCGCTATTTAAAAAAAAATTGAGATTTCTCAAAAAATGAGAATAATAAATTCTCGAGCCGACTTCTATCGGAAAATTGCAATAAGTACCTTTCGATAGCTTCCGAATTTTGAAAATATATGTAATATGCGTAAAGATTTATGGCCTTCTAGATTTATCTCTCTCTTTTGTAGCAAAAATGAGATTGCGTAAAAAGCGGGTGGAAGGGGCGGGCTGGAGCGTTTAAGGAAATTTAGCTCTGCAAAAAAAAAACAAAAGGGCGAATTGATTAATAAATTTCTGGATGGGATGGGAGCGGCAGTTTTTCTAATATGAAAATGCTTGCGAAAGCTCGAATCAATTTTTGAAGTTGGAACTATATTAAAAATTCAAAGCGCGCAATAGAATAAAGCAAAAAAAAAGAGGAAAACACATAAGGGCAGGCTTAAGCTCAGAAGATATCGACGTTTCGTTTTCTTTCGAATATCGTAGATTCGTATTAAAATAAATCGACCATTTTCCATAGGCTATGGGTTTAGATTTTCAACGGAAGAATCGAGATAGGAATAAATTTTTTCAGATTGGATTTGGGGAGGAAAAAAAAAGTAGGTTGTTGTCATAAAATATAAAGCGTTATTAGGAAATTTATGTAGAGGGTGTGCGCGGAATTTAAAAATCGAGCCGAGTCATACATCTGGTGCCTTATTTATAACGTCGGCAGTTCGAAAATGGAGAGGTAAATGGCTTCGATCCTGTACAAAAGTGCATGTCAATTGGCGAAATAAATCGGGGCCTTGTTCAATTCGAACTTTACAACATGAATTACACTCGGCACCCGAACTTTTAAAAGTGCAGTTGCGCGAAACGAGCGACTGTACAAAACTATGTCACCGAAATGGTGATTTACAAAGACGTTAACAGGAATTAATGGCGACGTTATAGCACATTCAGGACCGGAATTACTGTAAGCATCCTGTTTATTATAACTTGCTGCGGCGTAGCTAAATTTTCTATACGACGATGTGCTCAACTATGCGAATAAATGAACGTGGGGGTTCTATATTTCTTGCGAAATGAGTGCATTATAATACACCTCGCCATCAAGGCCCGAACGGGAGATGATGCAATCACCTCGCGAGGCACTTCCGAAAGGGCAACATTTTCTCATCACGTGTCGGAAGAAAACTCTTGTCTCGCAGGAGCGAAATTGGACCAAAATATTTCATTCGTCAAGTTTTGGAGCTTTATCGAAATTCAGATCGATCCAATCCAAAATATTGGGTTGATGATGAAGTAATTTCGCTTTTTTTGGTTGAAATAAAATTCGATTTTTTCTACAAAAATATAAATGTATTATTATGAGCAATGATAGTTTGCCATCTTTTTGGTAACTGTGAACGATACATTCACTTGATTTCAGACTCGTAGAACTTCTGGTTCTTATCAGCAAAAAGTGCGATTCAGGTCATCATTCATTAGCGAAATTTCTACCATTTAAAAAGTTTTGTAAAGATCGAAATAAATGGTAATCTGGCGGCGGAAATTGGGCACTATATGGTGGATGTGTGATATCACTTGCCAATCAAGCTCCAATAATTTGTGACGGACTACTAAAGATGTGGAAGGTCGCGCATTGTCATGGCGGAGCATAATGGCTTCACGATTAGCCAATTCTGGCCGTTTATCTTTGATTGCTTGCTCCAATTCCATCAGTTGTTGAGAGTAAACATCCGAATTGATCATTTGGTTCTTTGGAAGCAACTCAAAATACACAAAATCTTTATAACGACACCACACTGAAAGCATGACCATATTTTTGTTGTAATTTGGCCTATGATATGGTTTGTACTGGTTCGTCACGCTTGGACCATGATTGTTTTCTATCTACATCTTTGTAGACAACCCATTTTTCCTCACCAGTGATGATTGGTTTTAAAATGGGATCGATTTCATTGCGTTGGAAATGTATTTCACAAATACTAAATGAATCTTTTTTAATTCACGAGGAAGATTTAGCGCAATCATTTTCACAGCTTCTGCCATTCCTTAATTTTTATTAATTAAAAATAATTCTAAACCAAACGAAACAATTTGTGTAGGACAAATGCGCGAGGATTATAAACGAAGCCCTGTCGTTTTCGTTGTAAATTATACCCACCTTTTGATGAATTTTTTTTCTCCAAAAAGGATTAACGAAAATTAAAGTATTTGGTCCTTTGTTTGTTCGATAATTCAAATTAATGTTTACTTGCATCTACATGACTGTTTCGACGCGCAAAAAACGCCAGCTCTTAATTGCCAATTAATTTTTCCAAAAGCCAAACTAATTGGTACAACATTTTTATGGATTTATAAATTATCCCCAAAGCTCTTACCATTTTGTATTTGCAAAAGGAAAACAAACGTTTTATCGCGGAAACGCAAATTGATTTCAATGGCAACAAAGACAAAAACGCCTTCCTCCAGCCGAAATTCTAATTTCGCTTAAAACCGACGGGGGCGAGCACCCCGTCTTAAGTTAATTTGTATTAAAGCGAGTTGAGGAACTCGTCATTTTGACCAGGACGTAGTTTAGCGGGGGGCGATTTCGCGATTCGTTCCGCATCCTAATATACATTCTTGGAGCACTTCTTGAGTAAATAGCATTCTTTGTGTCTGGCCAAGATTGCAGCCGGAATTCGGACATGCGGGGCACAGACCGTTCTTTGGCACGTACTCGTTCTCATTTTCTCCGAAAATCTTTTATTCTTTGTTTTAAATTGTTTAGCGGGGCGCACTTCATGGTATTGGAAATGCGCTCGACCGCGAACGAACCGAAAACTTCTCCGATAATTTTGTACGTATTACGTCTTCGTCGCATTGGAAATGTTTTATTTTGGAAAAAAGGCGCGGGAGAGATGTTAATTATTTTGCCGAGAGCTTTTAAATAAATTTGGGGGAGCTTTAAAAAAAAAAGAAGCAGCAGCCCGACGGAAGGTTTTATCTTGTCTTAAATCTTTAACTGGGAAATGTAGCACTCGGTTTAATTTGTAGAGACACTTAGTTACAAGAAACTTGGGATGTGTGAGGGTAGAAATTCATGGCTGCGAATGAGTAAACTTCACATTTAATAAATATTTAAATTGAAACGGATATGCGTGAATTAGGGAGTTTGTGTACTTGCTATGCGTCGTTGGAAATAATAGGTTTAATTTTAGTAGTGCAATTTAGAGACTCGACTTTCCCTTAATATAGTTGTTCAACTTTAGCTGTTATGTTTATACGAATTTTCCAAGTTTCCAGCTTTACCTCAAAATAGCACTTTCGGCTGCTCCTTTTTTGCGCACTTGGATCAATCGGCTCGGTAAAAGTACTGCGAGCGTGGAAAATTTCGAAATTTAACAGAAAAGTGGCGCAAGGGGGGCCGCACTTATTTATTGTAAATTAATTAAAGGATGGTCGTGCAGTTGAATTGCGGTTGAGGTCCCGAATTTTGGATAATTTTTTTATTGGAAATTGTGAACGGTGCTTAAAGCCGTGGCACATTCCGGTCTCGGGAAGATGTGCCACCTCTTGCTTGAATGTGCTCATCCTCGAATTTAAATTGAAATATGCAAGATAAAGTATTTTACATTTTTCAAGGAGTGGGAGCTAGTGATGAACAAAGCAAGATCAAGACCAAGACTGTAAAAGTCTTGGTATCGGTCTTGGTCTTGCTTATTCGGTCTTGGTCTTTTTCTTGCACACATGTTTTTAGTCTTGGTCTTGGTCTTGCTTATTCGGTCTTGGTCTTGGTCTTGCAAAACTGCAAGACCAAGACCAATTTTGCTCATCACTAGTGGGAGCCAGTGAAAAGATACAAGAATCCCATAGATGCAAGTGAGAGAAAATGATCAACGTATTTACCATAGCAATTAGTGGAAGAGAGCGAAAAGATACGACAATCTTGTCAGTGCGAATGCAAGGGAACGATTAAAATTATTCTATTGATTTTTCGTGTAATTTATTGACCTACATTATTGTGAATCATGCTTAAAGCCGCGTGTGCACATATTTGCAGCTTTTTATTGTTGCACCAAGTATCTATTTGAAATGCAATTCAAGTTAACATTAAATAACACTGAATTAAATCTTAATTTTTTCTATATTATACGTTTTACGTACTTTTACATACAAACTGACAAACCTTCACACCAATACCTCGACTCAAAGCACGCCGAAGTCCCCAAATCTTGGTAACATGCCGAGGTAGTACTGTAATTCTTTTTTCTATTATGTACGAATACATATGCAAGAATAATTTTTAAATATCGCAAAATAATAAACAGCATAGCCCATTACGAAAAGAGATTTGATTTTATTTAAGCGATGCGGCATTCGTTTAACATAAATACCGATATCACAAAACCCAAACGAACGAAAATTAGCCTACGTTTGCTTCGGTGTTCGTTAATTCAGGTTTAAGGTGGGCTTTTTGGGATCGCAGATAACTAAAGGATAAACCGCCATTAACAATCCGCAATCGCGAAAGCCCTTAGCCGAATCCGGATATTTACGCGATTATATTGCGTCCCTTTTTTGAAAACTCTGCATTCTCGAAGATTACCCCAAATTCGTCTGTCCGGGCCGCGATTTTTATTAAATTTTTCCCGCATCGATCCGAAAGCGAGAACAATTCGTCCTCGTCCCCTTAATCCTTTCCGAAACAAGCTCCGAAGGTGGTTTAGCATAAAACAAGTAGATTGTGTTGTAAAAATTTCTGCGGTTTTACGAGTGCGGAATTTTTATGATAAATTTCTAGCAAATGAATGCGGGCAAGCCCCGGTCTGGTTTTTGATATATTTTTTATAACTCCAACATCTGTTGCGAGCAAATCGTATGATAATGAAGAAAGTGGATAGAAATTACGGGAGCACAATGAAACGGGGGGCCGAAAAAATTCTGAATTATTCAACTTCTGTCGTGCGCTTTATTTTTTTTCGTATAAAGGACGAGTTTTTCTTTCGCGCCGCAATTTAACTTCGAGAGAGGACATTTCGAATGATTAACTCGAAATTTAGTCGGTTCCGCGGCCCCGAAGAAGTATGGAAACGTTCTCGGTGTCCGTTAAAGTTTTTAAATTGCCGTTTGCGAAATGACTACGCCAATTTCGGTTAATTTCAAATTACTTCTCGAAGTATTTCCATTTTCTCGACTTCTCCGGCCCCTGCGCCGAGCGTGAACCCAGAAACTCTTCAAATTTAGCGATTATCATGGTTTGTTGAATATTGAAGTAGTTAACATCGCGCCGTTCCGAGGAATTCCGAGAGGGATCACAAAGATTTGTTGGGAACAGGAGTTTCTTTTGATACTTCAATCCTTTTAGGGCCCTCATTTATTTAATTGTTCAACATATCCGATCTTAATTCGTCAGTTCTTTTATCTTCGGCTTTGCCACGCGAAGCGTATCCCTTTTTATTATAATTCCTCGAGAACCCTTTCGCAATTAGGCCCGCTTCCGATATGGGGGCGCGCCGATCGATGGAATACAGTGGAAACTCGGTTATCCGGACTAATTGTTGTTGTAGCCGATTCGGATGACCGAAAATTCGGTTAATTGAATGTATAGAAAAAAAAAACGAATTTTAGCTATATATAATGTGACCATACTGTTTTGAATGGGATTGTTCCGGTTTCAGATCATTTGTGCCGTTGTCCCCAAGCAATCTTGCGGGACCCCAAAATGTCCCGTTTTCAAAAAAATTATCAATTGCCATACCGAATATTAAAAAATCGTAACAAAAATTTAATTCTTGCCTCGTTATTTAAATACGAATTAATTTCACGGCAATTTTGCAATGAAAAAAGTAAAAAATTATGAAAAATAAGTGAAGCCCAAAGGAGACATTTTGAGAGCGCAACTACGGTTTTAGAATTACTTGAATTTTTTTAAGGTAAATTGATCATTGTTAATCGTGGCGAAAAACGGAGTGCGCACATTCGAGCTCAAAGTGGCACATGTCCGATCTCGGGAAAATGAAGCGCGCCGCTCCGCGTCGCGCTTCATTTGTCTCCCTCGCTCGGAAATGTGCCACTTTTCGCTCGAATGTGCACATCCTGGTATTTATTACATTTATCTAATGTAAACTACGCTTCTTCAAATCCAAAAAATTAATTTAATTTAGTAAATATCGATTTTATATTGAAAAACGTATTTACCATAGCAATGAGTGGAAGGGAGCGAAAAGATACGACAATATCGTCAGTGCCAGCGAGAGAAAACGATTAAAATTATTGAACTGATTTTTCGTCTAATTTATTGGCTTAAATTATTGTGAATCGTGCTTAAAACCGAGTGTGCACATTCGAGCTCAAAGTGGCACATTCCGATCTCGGGAAAATGAAGCGCGCCGCTCCGCGTCGCGCTTCATTTGCCTCCCTCGCTCGGAAATGTGCCACTTTTCGCTCGAATGCGCACATCTTCGCGTTAATTGATTCGACTATATTAATAACAAATCCTTCAAATCTAGATTTTCTATTCGGAAAATTTTTTCGCTTGAAAGTGCACATACTCTTTAATAATTGAATTTGCCTATCTTATTCTTCTCTTTTACAAATAATATTAATTAAATCAAACTGAACTAAATGTACCATTTCTCGTTTTCTTTTAATTAAAAATTACACTAGGGTATTTTTGACCAAAAACCACGTTTCTAATTTAGTAAGGTACAGGACCCAAATAAGGCCCACCTTAAGTTTATAAAGGCATAATTAATAGGTTTTTGAAAAAAAATGCATCAATACTTCGTAGTCAAAATGTTTATTTATATTAAACTTAAAAAGAAAAGTAACAATCTTTCTTTTGTAACAAAAGAAGGAACCTTGAGTAAATATAAAAATATGTCGGTTGGCCCTTATTGGGGCACCTATGTCCCAATATATATATTTATATATATAGAGATATATATAATATATAATATATAATATATAATATATAATATATAATAGAGATATATATAATATAGAGGAGTGAACTTACGAAAAAAACATAAGAGACATTTTATTTAGAGCGTTCAATTTCCTTTAAAAATATGTATCGCTTATCCCGATATGCTCATTCAAAAATGAGTTATAAATATCCAAAGTTAAAACAATTTTTTTCCATGCTATTTAAATGTAAAATAGAAATTCACGATGAGCGACCTTTCAATATTAATAATAAGAGCTCCCGTTTTCACAGGCTTCTTTTTCATGACTAGGAAGATATTTCACTGCGGGTTTTGAAAAAAAAAATGGTCGATTTTTTTGAACTCGTCTAATATTTATGTATAAATCAACTTAATAACAATTTTAATAATCATTATTATATTTATATTAAATTATTATTAGTGTTAGTAAACTTAAAATAATAAAATATTGGGTTATAATTTAATATTTTTAATAAAAATTCACTTGTAAATTTTAAACAACTTTTAGTTAGTTTTTTTTATCTTTATCTTTAAACAGTTTCCTGAACAATAAAATTCTTTGTCTGCGTCTGTAAGAACATTATTATTTTCAAATAAACTTAAAACTGCATATGTTACAAACAAGGCCCACAAGGTTTTTTAGTGGGCCTTATTAGGACATATCATACATGTAATAGAATCATTTGTCACATAACATATACTAATAGGATGGCTTTGAAATACACATAGGAGAGATAGTAAACATATAATAAACAATAAACAAAAGAAAAACTAGACAACGCATGCCCCGGGGCTCGCGTTATGCAATTGTGCGTAAGTTATGGTATAACTGAGGTTCTACTGTAGTCGGATCTATCGGGAACGCGCGCTCGCCGCTCCTTATGTTCCAAGTTTTTTGATTTAAATATATATTAAAGTAAAAGTTCAAAGAAATAAAGTTAAACGATCGGTTTTGGATTTGCGGAACGCGCGGATATCAAGCTAGGATTATAGTGTGTCAAGGACCGCTTTAACTTTTGAACATGTCAGTTGCAGCCCTCCGAAGAACTCCCAAGCAATATAATTCACGCTTTACACACATTAACTTACATGCTTCAACTCGAAAACAAGTCATTACTAAAGTTAGCGCAGACAATCGTAACTTATTCTGAATTATATCTGCACCGATTCGAGTAGTTTGCAGCTTCCAAAACATTCCGTCATAAAAATTGCTCGAACTTTAACACGATATTTTGTTTGGTCGTTTTTTTTTTAATTTTAACAGGTTCGGTACTGTCGTAGGACGATTTTTGGTCGGTTAAATGACCTTAAACGTTTGTCTGTTTAAATTAAAAATTTTAAAAAGCAATATATTGAATTAATACGAAGGTAGGATAAGAGGCCCAGTACCCGATCAGGACCCGATACCCGATCACTTGCGTTTTTTTCGTTTTTATCAAAATAATTATGTGGAGACTGCTACATAAAAAAATTAGTTAACATTAATGAACTATTCCTGAAGTTAAACGTATTATATTAGGTAAAAACACTAATAGTTGACACTTTTAGGAATGAAAGTACAAAAAAACGAATTTTTCAGGGATGATATCTGGCTAAATAAACTTGTAAAGTAAAACATTATCTAAATCGTAGATTTCCAACGTGGTTTATATCGACCCCCAGGGGTCCATGTCAGGAACAACAAATATTGGGGGTGCATAAGATATAAATGGAGGTCCATTTACGTCGTTTCCAAAATTTGGACTCTATAAATGGAACAATCCACATAACACAGATAGTATGTGCATATGTTACATTCAGACCACGTTGTATTGAAGCTGCCTATAAGTTAAGGCAAATTTGCGCCCATAGAACGTTAAGTAAAGAGGCGGAGTTTATGTATTGATTTTACACAAAGCCTTCAAAGTATTGATTTTTAGATTTGCCAAACAGGTAGTTACATGTTCAAACAATTTACATTGGAAGCGGAATTGTGTGAATTCAAAAATAAATCTTTGAATTACAAAAACTTTCAGCTAAAAAGTCGGAATTTTAATAATACGTAAACGTTTTTGAAAATTTTTTTAAAAAACAAGTGACGTAGTTTTTCAAATTTTAAAGTTGGAAATTTTTTGAAATAAACATTTATTTACTATAAAATTGGAAAAAATCCATATTAAAGCGATTAAGGGATGTAATTAAACATAAGGGATATCACACTAAGCATTAGGTAAAATTTTGCTAAATTTTTAAAAATTATTTACTAATTTTTATACAATTTTAGAAGAGAACAACTTTATATTTAATTTTTGCAATAATAGTTTAATAATTTGTTTAAATTTTTTATATTTTTAAATAATTTTTTTATTAGCGTTTTTCTAACTCGATTTGTAATTTCCATTTGCTTTTTCACAGCATTGTATGTACTACTTCCATAAATATTTTCAAACTCAATTGCATTTTTTTTTGTTTTTTTAAAATTAATATACATTCTTCTAAAAATTAAAAATGTGTAAGTGCAATTGGTTTATCAGAGAGGATAGACGAAAGTATTTTTAATAGGTTATTAATATTATTAATTTTATATCTGAAAATCCCTAATAATTATTAAAAAAAGGAATTTGAACAAATCGAAATATTTTTATGGATTTATTTCGTTCAATACGACGAAATAGTGATCGGGCATTGGGTCTCTTAACCTTATTGATTAATTTTTCCATTCGACATATTTGTAAACTCTTAGGGGGGCACCTAGGGGGATGGCTACCGCATTACAACCCTATAATACAAATTAATAACTGCAAGGTTAATTCTTTAACGATTTTTTTTTTCGAGTTTTGATTGCAAACGAAAAAAGTAACACTAATAATAATAATTTAATTGAAGCACCGGGACTTTGTCATTTTAAAATTTATTACCACACGATTAAAAGTTAATTAATTTTAATAAAACGAAATAAAATTAGTAGATTTGCGTGAATCAAAGTTGCAAAATAACAAATAGAATATTATCGTGTTCGGTGTGTGGGAGAATAAAAAGTTTTTGATAATGAAACCTAATCTCTTTTATTGAAATAAATAAAAGTGAGTTAGTATTAAGTCCACTTTCATGGCATTAAACATTTATTTTTAAACCGTTCAAGCCTTATTAGTGTTGTGTGTTTATTAATTGTGCTTCGCTCGAACGACTTACAAAAATAATGAAATGAAGGTAGATAATCTTTTTATATGTGCACGTATTTATTTAAAAAAAAAACACTTTGAAAATCAAATTATGCAAACACGTTTTTTTGTTACAAAAAAACCGTTTTTCGAGATGATAAAATGCGTAGGGACATGGTAACAAAATCATTGCTTCCGCAATTCCCCATTATCTGGCAAAGGATGAATAAGTAAGAGTTATGAGAACAATTTTTAAAAATAAACCCGAAAATAAGAAAAGGCGCAATAAAAATTTAAAAAAAAACGAAGGGCGAACGCCTCGCACGGGCGGCGACCCCAATAAAAAATTGAGGTTCTCCCCAAAAAAAAACATTCCATCGCTAATTCGGTTCATTTATGTTGTTGTCATGAAACGAAACAAAGGGTTATAGAGAATTTCATAAGCTTTTTAAATTATGTAGGATTTATGGAGGTAGAGAGATAAATTTTTTATGTAGTCGCAACGATATTAAATGCGGCGTTCTTGTTTCGCTATTTATATCACGTCCAAATCTTCATCACACGTCTTGTTACTCGTTTATCAGAATGAGAAAATATCTTGTTACTTGAACTATCAAAATAAACGACGATAAATTCGAGAAGAAAAGGGAAAAATTGCTCGATCCGGCGTTCGACAAAGGGGGCTCGTTTGCAAAAAAATTATTGCACAGTTCGCGTTCGTTTTTTTTATTTCAAACAATAATCGCAATTAATTTTTGGCCGCCGCGAGGCGGAAACTTTCGGGCCGGCGCGAAAGTTCGACTTTGCGCACGCCGAATTTCTCCAGCAAGAATAAATTAGACGCGAAGCGTTTACCTTTTTGAAATACAGTGGAACCTCGGTTATCCGGACTAATTGTTACAGCTCATTCGGATAATCGAAAATTCGGTTAATTGAATGTATAGAAAAAAACGAATTTTGGCTATTTATAATGTGATCATTAATTAATTAATTAATTTGATATATTATAATATTTATTAGTAATTAAGTCAAGGTGAATTAGATCCGTTCAATAAAATACATAGGTATACCTATATATATTTTTTAAATCAAGTGCAATAGAACTGTTTTTACTATTTTGCTATTTAGCAACAAAAATAATTGAACAATAAACCTTATCCTGAACGTTTTTCGACTAAATTCGATTTGAACTATTGATTCAAAATTGCAAATTAAAATTTTGAAGTGAAATTGGATATTCAAATACAAGCTCCTTACAAAAAAAATTAAAAAATTAAATATTTATAACTAGCACAGTTTTTACTTCAAAAAATTAATTATTAAACTTTGAACCTGCCTTTTATTGCTAAAATCCGTACCCAAGAATTATTGAATTATTTAAAAAACAATTTGAGTAATCAAACTAAACGAAAATTTGATTTTCTTTATTGATGCTTCAGTAATTCAATTTAAATTTAAAAGTAAAACTAAGTGTTCTATTAGAAAAGTGAACTAAGGAGCAGTTTTATGTAAAATATGTTTTTTTATGAAACAAATTCATTAACTCAATCAAAAATATAATTCAAATTAATTTCACGATGGGAGTCTTCATCGTACCTACATGAAAAAAAAATACTTTAACTTTTTCCGAATTTTGACTCTTATTTCTCAATCTTTTTTTTAACATACTCCACCCAAGTCATTCTAAAATTGTGATGCACCCTCTATGTAACATAAATATTTTTTTATAATTAAAAATTGAATTAATCCATAAATGAAGTCTAATTACAACAGTATATAGAAAATGTGCCTTAAAACTAATTTGTTTATAATTTTTACAAAAATGAAAATTATCCAAAAATATTTGGATCATTAATTTTGACATATAAACCTTCAACAATCTGCAAAAGATGATATAAAAATCAACTAGTCGATTTTTAGTGGCCCACTTCAGAAAATTTGACTCATATACAATTTTAATTAATCAAAAATTCGAATTAGTAAACATTCCAAAGTACACCTGAAAATATTTTTATCAAGCTCGCTACAATTAGGCATGTGGAAGACCACCACGATAACTTATCAAAAGGAATAAAATATCTAACCATTTTCAAACATAAAATAGATCTATTTATTTGACTTTTAATTTTTTGAATTGAAGAATAAAATAATAATATAGGCAAATCCAATAAATACGAGGATGTGCGCATTCGAGCGAAAAGTGGCACATTTCCGAGCGAGGGAGGCAAATGAAGCGCGACGCGGAGCGGCGCGCTTCATTTTCCTGAGATCGGAATGTGCCACTTTGAGCTCGAATGTGCACACTCGGTTTTAAGCTCGATTCACAATAATTTAAGCCAATAAATTAGACGCAAAATTAGTTCAATAATTTTAATCATTTTCTCTCGCTCGCACTGACGAGATTTTCGTATCTTTTCGCTCCCTTCCACTCATTGCTATGGTAAATACGTTTTTTGAATATAAAATCGATATCTACTAAATTAAATTAATTTTTTGGATTTGAAGAAGCGTAGTTTACATTAGATAAATGTAATAAATACCAGGATGTGCATATTCGAGCGAAAAGTGGCACATTTCCGAGCGAGGGAGGCAAATGAAGCGCGACGCGGAGCGGCGCGCTTCATTTTCCCGAGATCGGAATGTGCCACTTTGAGCTCGAATGTGCACACTCGGTTTTAAACACGATTACAAAGCGTCCCGTTTTAACGGAAAAAAACTCAGTCAAATTGTTTACAAAAAACGCAACAATTATTAATTGCTAAATAAAACAGTCGCACATTATCTTAAAATCAACAAAACAAAAAAAAACACTGTTTAGTGCGAAATACAAAATCCGAGGTTTAATTTTCGCAATCCACGAATCCGTATAACTGAGGTCCGGCTAATCGAGGTTTTACTGTACCAAAAAGATAAGAGCCGCAGACGAAAACGCGAAACGTGTAATCGGACGAAGTCAGAAGTAAATAACGAATTTTATTCAGACAATGTTATAATAGAGACGAGGCGTAACGACCAAGTCTGCAGTTTTATTGTGAAATGATAATAAACCGTAAAATTCTGATCGGTCGTAAAGGGCGTTATTGTCAAACGATAAACAAACAATTTATGCAGACGTCCGACTGTAAAAATCGAATGGTCTCAACTTTAGACGTCTTCATTACCTTCCGACAAATACTTTCGAATTAAATGCGCGGAAGATGGACGACGTTTCGCTAAATCGCGACCTCTTCGCCCAACGTTCGAGCCGAATTTACTTTTTTGGACAATTTTGTTCGATTCGTAAGCACCGACAAATTTATAAGTTCTTTTTTTAATTGAGGGAACCGTAAATTGATTTAATTGGCGTTTCATTTGTATCGTAGTTGATCGGGTACTAATTCCGCCCATGAAAAATGGTACCAGTACTAGATCGCGGTTTTATACGGTCTTACTAACGTACCTCGTTTATTTAATTGTTAAAATAACTTGTTAAAAATCATAAACATTAATTTAATTTTGGACTTCGGGTAAAAAACAACTGTTAAATGTGAAAATAGACACGTCCCCCGCATTCGTTGTATTTATCTATATTAAATATCGCTCTTTCAATTTTTAATATAATTTTTTGGGAAGGTACCTTATGGTTTTTTGGCCAAAACGAATTATTATACGTTTCACCTACTTTTACATACGCACTTACAACCCTTCACGACCGAAACCATTTTTATGCCGCCCCTCGCGATTTTACGAAGTCGCCCGAACCCTCCTAACGTGCAGAGGCAGTACTGTACCCCATCAAAGCGCATTTTTGGTTGTATAATTTCGATTTTAAAACTTGTTTCGTTTAATTGCGCGTTTTATGCGCACTTTTACGATTATTAAAACTTCTAATTGCAAATTTCAAGTGTGAAAACGTAATTGTTGCAATAAAAAGCGCGTTACTCGTTTGACGTTCGCGAAATTTACAGCAATCTGTTACACCCACCTTTAAATTTAATTAACGCCTTTTTTTTTCTTGTTAAGCGGAAAACGATTAACGATTTATTGTCGGCCGATGTAAAAGCGAAGAAGAGATGCACCGCCGATATGTTAATTAACGATGGGAACCGAAAGGGTTGAAACGAAAACGGTTCGCGAGCGAAAATCGCCATGTTATTCGGGAAAAAAGGGGCGAAAACTAGATAAAAGAAGATTTGGGCATTTGAATAAAACGGAATTTGTAGGGTAATGTAAATCGTAAATATTGAAAGCTTCTCGTTTTATTGAATTAGTTGAACGTCGGAAAATGGTCGGCGGTAGTTTTTCAAAGTTTCGCCGTTTAAAAAAGCTCGGGGGGTGAACGCTTCGTACGGAAAAAGTTTTTCGGGGAAAATGATTTAAGGGCTCGGATTTATTGGTTATTTTATTTCTTCTTATCTGGAGACTCGGGAGGGAGTTTGTTTTGCCTGTTTTAGACTGGTTGCTTATCGGATCCCATTTCTGTGATATATTTCGACCGAAATGAATGGCAGTTTTTACTTTTACGGAGGACCAAGTTTTCATTAATCTAAATATCTTTTGCTTGTACCCCCCCTCGCCCGCGCGGTAGCATTTCTTCCCGCTAGTGTTGGCTTGTTTTCGAGACGTTTACAGCGCCCTTTTCAATCTTCCTTTCGCCTTCGCATTATTTAGCATAACGAAATTATTTATTAAATATTGCTTCTCGGACAAGTTTTTTTTTTCTCGCCGGTTTAATAACCCAATCCGATTTTATGGCGACGAAACGAAATTGGCAGTTTATTTCGACAATACTTCTTCGTTCGATCTCAATTTTGTAGTGGCGCGCTTCGGAAGCGCGGCCGAAGTAGTTGCACGGCCGGGGATGGGTAACGTTAAATGATATTAAATTCTTGCGCAAGTATTTCAGCGATAAGAATGCCTCGTTTAATTAGTTTTCGCATAAAAACGTTGTAATGCTATTAGCAATTAGTGCATAAAAACGTTCGCTTTTCTTTCGCGTCTCTTTAAACTTTAATTTATAGCGTTTCGGCGACTTGCCGCCGCACGAAAGCAAAAACTCGTACGGACGTCGTTCGTATCGTGAAAAAAATTGAAGTTATACTTCTTTTGGTGTGGTTGAGAGTAGAATTTTAGGGGGGAAAACGGAAGTATCGCGCGCGCGCCAGCGGAAATTTGGCAGTTGAAGTTAGCCGTCTAAGAAGGTGAATTAATTATTGTGAATCGCGCTTAAAACCGAGTGTGCGCGTTCGAGCTCGAAGTGGCACATTCCGATCTCGGGAAAATGAAGCGCGCCGCTCCGCGTCGCGCTTCATTTGCCTCCCTCGCTCGGAAATGTGCCACTTTTCGCTCGAATGCGCACATCCTCGTGTTTATTACATTAGTATAATTTACCGTGCGCTCCTTTAAATCAAAAATTTTAATTTAGTTTAGTAAATATCGATATTATATTGGAAACATGTATTTACCATAGCAAATGAGTGGAAGGGAGCGAAAAGATACGAAAATGTTGGTAGTGCGAGTGAGAGGGACCGATTAAAATTATTTAATTGTATTTTCGTCTAATTTATTGGCTTAAATTATTTTGAATAATGCTTAAAACCGAGTGTGCACATTCGAGCTCAAAGTGGCACATTCCGATCTCGGGAAAATGAAGCGCGCCGCTCCGCGTCGCGCTTCATTTGCCTCCCTCGCTCGGAAATGTGCCACTTTTCGCTCGAATGCGCACATCCTCGTGTTTATTACATTAGTATAATTTACCGTGCGCTCCTTCAAATCAAAAATTTTAATTTAGTTTAGTAAATATCGATATAATATTGTAAAAATGTATTTACCATAGCAAATGAGTGGAAGGGAGCGAAAAGATACGAAAATCTTGTTAGTGCGAGTGAGAGGGACCGATTAAAATTCTTTAATTGTATTTTTGTCTAATTTATTAGCCTAAATTATTTTGAATCATGCTTAAAACCGAGTGTGCACATTCGAGCGAAAAGTGGCACATTCCGATCTCGGGAAAATGAAGCGCGCCGCTCCGCGTCGCGCTTCATTTGCCTCCCTCGCTCGGAAATGTGCCACTTTTCGCTCGAATGCGCACATCCTCGTATTTATATTCATGATATTGTAAAGTTTTCACTAGGGTTGCGAATATTAACAGTCAGTCACTCATTTTAATAACAATTATAATTTATTGAACAAAGAAATTAACAAATTTGCCAACACCAATCACTTAAATACTAGTACATTTACTTAATAATTATTTAATTTACGAACTAATATACTTACAGTTTTAATACACTGAACTAATTGATTCACACTCGTATTTATTTACAATGTTTATTTATTTACAAATTTATCTTTCACCGCGCGTTAGAGATTCAGTTTAATTCGGTCGAAAACTGCACCACTAATCATTTTAAAATATAAATAGTTCAAAAATTCAAATTTACAAGTTTAGAAATAATAAAATTGACTTTCAAAGCTACTCGACAACCTTCATGATTTTTTTCCTGCGCGTTTAAAGGTTTAAAATGACTTGTTTAAAATATTATCAAAATCAGTAAAGCCCAAAACGCGCATCTGATCTTT
Source organism: Sinopyrophorus schimmeli (assembly GCA_036325965.1). NCBI lineage: Eukaryota > Metazoa > Arthropoda > Insecta > Coleoptera > Elateridae > Sinopyrophorus > Sinopyrophorus schimmeli. Next base: position 126,271 of record JARFIZ010000405.1, read on the forward strand.
TTAAATAATTACTTTAATCAGCAAAATGCACCAATAAGAAAACCCAATTTCGGAGCAAGTTAAAAGACTCCTTAATTAGTTTTTACAAGTTTGTAAGTTCAAAATTATTTCTATAAAAATTTGGCAATAGCAGTAAGCCCTAAGTGCGCCACCGTTATTTTTTTAAATATAGTTGCACTTTTTTCTGTTAGCCGTGCTAAGCACAAAGTTGGTAGCCGAGTTCTTTTATCAAAAATTAGTTTTGAGTTGAAAACATCAAATTCAAAAACGTTAAATAAAACTTGTCTTGTAATTTTTAATTGGATTATTTTGAAAGTAAATTAATTTTTGTGAATCATGCACATTTTGAATTTGCCACTTAAAGTCAGCCATATTATTAAGCCCAGGGAACAGAGATGTAAAGAGTGGACACTCTTATGTAGTTTCTATGTAAGAAAACGACCACATGTTAATGGAATAGTTTGCTCCTTGACTCACGGTGGCGCTAGTGACTAACTAATAGTGTTATTTACGTTTTAAAATATTGTTTGCTCGTCTACTTTCTTTAATTTGGTAGCCGTATGCAAAACAAAGAGGCGGCAACAACCACATTTTAAATAATTGGTTTTAAATGAGTTTTGAATTCAAATAAATCATAAAATCCGGCAGGAATCGGAAGGCCTCTGCCTTAAATTTTAATACAACACTTTTTCTAACCCATATTTAAAAAAAACACGTGCAATTCAAAATTATGTTGACAACAGACTACCAGCAAATGTTTAAAACATAAAGGCCCAATCAGAAGCTGCACATGTTGGTCGATAGCATTGCCATCTGATAATAATATTTCATAATTATAAACGATTTCTGTATTTTTAAAAATACTTAAATATAGTATGCTCTTTGAAGCGCCAGATGGCAGAAAATAAATTGATAGATAATTGTCCATTCTTGACCTCCCTGTTCCCTGATTAAGCCCTTCTCTCGCACAAGAAGTTTTACTTCAAAAATAAATCAGTATTTATCCAAAACGTTCAATTTATCACATTTTTATTCGGAAAATTTTTATAAGAATATGACAATATGTCTAATACACTCTTTTCATTACTATGTCACGATATTTAGTAAAAATAAGATTGTAATTGGAAGATATTACAGGGTTGGCAAGATAGTAATTTCTGTTATCACGACGAAAAAAAGCACGGCCCTAATATTAGTTTAAAAAAATAATAAATGCGGACCGGGTTTTTTTTTTGGTTTAATTTTTGCCATGCATATGCATAAAAATTTCCAACTGGAAGTTGGGATCTTCGCTGCAGTCTTTTCCATATTTCATTTGGCACCGTAACGTCCTAATGGCACAACTTTATGCAACGCACATAAATGTTCAGATTTTATACGTCCGCGAAATTGCACCTATTTTGCATATTTTAATGGAGACTTAATTAGATTTTGCTTGTACTGCTTCTTTTTAATTAATCGAGCGTGTTAGCGTGTTAAATAATTGTTTTACTTCCATCAAAAACCGCTCAAGGTGCCGAGTGACCGTAGACGTTTTTATGGAAATTGACCCGTCGAAATTGGGCGCGAATAACTATTTTCGGTTTTTGAATCTTTTAGTTGTCGAGCAGAAATCGTGTTTTAAAAATGTTCCTTTGTGTTTCGTAAAAGAAAACTTACAAGGGAAAATGCAGGCGGAATTTCGAAGAATGTTTTATAAATACAATCGATTTCATTCAATAAAAGAAGCGCCAACGTGAGAAATGTCCAAGTTGGGAAGAACGCGGAAGACAATAGGATTACTTGGAATTTAGAAATCGCAAACGCTTTCATTGTCGCGAAACACGAAGAAAAAAATCTGCAGAATCAGATCACGAAGTGTATATACGCGCGAAACTAAAACCGTCTCTCTGCTCGCAAAGATTTTGAGAGAAGTGTGTAATTGAATTTCGATGTTTGCTAAAATCTATTGCAGCCGCGTAAAATTTCCTTGCCACGTTTGCATTTCGAAAGCAAATTACCGTAATTTTTAATTTCGGTTCGATTTTAAGGGATTTGTTTCTAACGGTTCAAAAGGGTGCATTTCAAATATTAAATAATGGCAAAGATTGGATTTTGAGTTTAAAACCAAAGTAATTAAGTAAGAGAGGTCAATTGTTTTTTTTCTTAAATAGCAATTAAATATTTTGAATAATTTTTTGTACAGCAGGTTTTTTTATACAGGGTGTCAGACGAATAGGTACTGACACTTAATCGGATGATACCCGTCCCCTATCTAAATAATAATTGTTTATATGTGTGCTAAATCTCAAGAATTGCGAGAAAAATGTTTTTTAATTTCTGAATAAATGGCAACACAGCATATTATTCAACTGCCTTTTCGTCTAACTTATTGGCCTAAATTATTGTGAATCGTGCTTAAAACCGAGTGTGCACATTCGAGCTCAAAGTGGCACATTCCGATCTCGGGAAAATGAAGCGCGCCGCTCCGCGTCGCGCTTCATTTGCCTCCCTCGCTCGGAAATGTGCCACTTTTCGCTCGAATGCGCACATCCTCGTATTTATTACATTCATCTAATGTAAACTACGCTTCTTCAAATCCAAAAAAATAATTTAATTTAGTAGATATCGATTTTATATTCAAAAAACGTATTTACCATAGCAAATGAGTGGAAGGGAGCGAAAAGATACGAAAATCTTGGCGGTGCGAGTGAGAGGGACCGATTAAAATTATTTAATTGTATTTTCGTCTAATTTATTGGCATAAATTATTTTGAATCGCGCTTAAAACCGAGTGTGCACATTCGAGCTCAAAGTGGCACATTCCGATCTCGGGAAAATGAAGCGCGCCGCTCCGCGTCGCGCTTCATTTGCCTCCCTCGCTCGGAAATGTGCCACTTTTCGCTCGAATGTGCACATCCTGGTATTTATTTCATTTATCTAATGTAAACTACGCTTCTTCAAATCCAAAAAATTAATTTAATTTAGTAGATATCGATTTTATATTCAAAAACGTATTTACCATAGCAACGAGTGGAAGGGAGCGAAAAGATACGACAATCTCGTCAGTGCGAGCGAGAGAAAACGATTAAAATTATTGAATTGATTTTTCGTCTAATTTATTGGCTTAAATTATTGTGAATCGTGCTTAAAACCGAGTGTGCACATTCGAGCTCAAAGTGGCACATTCCGATCTCGGGAAAATGAAGCGCGCCGCTCCGCGTCGCGCTTCATTTGCCTCCCTCGCTCGGAAATGTGCCACTTTTCGCTCGAATGCGCACATCCTGGTATTTATTACATTCATATAATGTAAACTACGCTTCTTCAAATCCAAAAAATAATTTAATTTAGTAGATATCGATTTTATATTCAAAAACGTATTTACCATAGCAAATGAGTGGAAGGGAGCGAAAAGATACGAAAATCTCGTCAGTGCGAGCGAGAGAAAACGATTAAAATTATTGAATTGATTTTTCGTCTAATTTATTGGCTTAAATTATTGTGAATCGTGCTTAAAACCGAGTGTGCACATTCGAGCTCAAAGTGGCACATTCCGATCTGGAATGAAGCGCGCCGCTCCGCGTCGCGCTTCATTTGCCTCCCTCGCTCGGAAATGTGCCACTTTTCGCTCGAATGCGCACATCTTCGTATTTATTGAATTTATTTACATGCATTTTTCACGTGGGCACATTTAATTTAGTCGCGCCAAAGAAGTTTAACTTCTAACGCGCATACATAAGTACTTCTTTAATCGTGCCTTATTCCACTTGGAAAATGGAACCGATGCCGACGAAATTTCGGCAACTTTTTTCTACAAAAATACTGTGAAGTTGTTAAACACAAAAATACCCCAGATTTGCCTCACATTTAAAATAAAAATAAAAAATAGTTGTCTTTAATTAACAACTCTAAATTTAATATACCAAAATAGATTATCTTAACTTTTCTAAAAAGCAACAGCTAAGCAAAATATGAAAAGTACGATTTGTGCAACAAGTACCCATTACAATTTTTTTTTTCTAATTAATTGATTTGTTTTTGGTTGTGGAAAATTTAGAGTTTTCAATTAAATTCGTTCTGTTTTCGATTGATTAAAGAAAGCAGAGAAGATGAGCTCGTCGCAGCACGAATACATTCATTTTAAAATCCTTAAAGATTGTTTTCTGCAATATGAAAAAGTCCCCTTTTAAATTGCAAATGAGAAACCGCGGACTGATGAGATTGGGAATGGAATACGCGGGTAATAGATTATAAGAAAGAAGAGTAATACTAATAAATAATTTCGAGAGAATGCTCTCAGCATCCGAAGTAGATTTTTTTTTATAATCTCGCTAACTTTATAAGAAAATTTTCAAGCGAGAAATACGTGTCCCTTATTTAATGCAAGCGCCGAAAAAAAGTTCGTCAAAAACTTTGTTAAAACCGAATCAAAAGCAACATCAATATAAGCCCCATGTTAAGTTAAACAACGTTCGTAGACATTCCGACGGCCTAACTAAGTTAGGACTAGTTTTTTTTCGCTAAGGGCTTTCTTTAGCGGTCCTACGATTTTTTTAGGGGGCAAAAGCGGACGTTAATTCCTTTTTTAAGAAATAAACCCCGGCATCAAAATAAATTAGGGGGTTCGTGCAAAACGAATTTTCATTTTTTCAGTCTGATTAACCCACTGCCCTAAATGAGGCGCACGCTTCCGTTTATAATTTGTTAATGTCGAATTGTTTCCGTTCGGCCATTAACTATTAATTTTGCTTTAAATTATTATGGACGATCGATCTAATTGTCTATAAAGCCCAAGATATTTACATCTAAAGAATGATTTAGTGGGGCGAAGCAATAAGACTACAGTCGAACCTCGATAAGCCGAATTTTTGATAACTCGAACCTGCTTCCCTAGGACTTGCCTATTTCAACGTTAATATTTTTATATCGATAACTCGAATTATTTTTAGTTTTCTTCAACTTGGACTTATCGAGCTTCGACTGTATTTTTTTTCAAGAGAAAAACTACAAGATTTTCTGAAAACATTGATTAAATTGTCTTTAACTCACAATAGACTTTCATTAATAAAAATACAAAAACTTAACTTTTTCTTCAACTATTGAGTCTTTTCTTGAGTACTAAATTCCAATGACACGTGTCAATTACAATAACGAATATTAAGAAAATCTAACAAGAATTTCATTTTTGCCTCCTTATTGAAATACAAATTAATTTTACGGCAATTTCTTAATGATTTAATGATTTTTGAAGTAAAACTTCTTGTGCGAGAGAGGGGTTTAATAATATGGCTGTCTTTAAGTGGTAAATTCAAAATGTGCATGATTCACAAAAATTTATTTATTTTGAAAATAATCTAATTACGAATAACAAGACGAGTTGTTATTTAAAGTTTTTTAATTTAATGCCTTCAACTCCAAACTAATTTTTGATAAAAGAACTCGGTTACCAACTTTGTGCTTAGCACGGCAGTATAGAAAAAAGTGCAAACTATATTTAAAAAAAAACGGACACGCACTTAGGGCTTTACTGCTATTGCCAAATTTTTATAGAAATAATTTTGAACTTACAAACTTGTAAAAAAACTAATTAAGAGTCTTTCAACTTGCTCCGAAATTGGGTTTTCTTATTGGTGCATTTTGCTGATTAAAGTAATTATTTAAAAAAATTGGATGCGCGTTTTGGGCTTTACTGATTTTGACAATATTTTAAACAAGTCATTTTAAACCTATAAACGCGCAGGAAAAAAATCATGAAGGTTGTCAAGTGACTTTGAAAGTCAATTTTATTATTTCTAAACTTGTAAATTTCAATTTTTGAACTATTTATATTTTAAAATGATTTGGGGTGTAGTTTTCGACTGAATTAAACTGAATCTCTAACGCGCGGTGAAGATAAATTTGTAAATAAATAAACATTGTAATACGAGTGTGAATCAATTAGTTTAGTGTATTAAAACTGTAAGTATATTAGTTCGTAAATTAAATAATTATTAAGTAAATATACTAGTATTTAAGTGATTGGTGTTGGCAAATTTGTTAATTTCTTTGTTAAATAAATTGTAATTGTTATTAAAATAAGTGACTGAATGTTAATATTTGCAACCCTAGTGAACACTTTACAATATCATGAATATAAATACGATTATGTGCGCATTCGAGCGAAAAGTGGCACATTTCCGAGCGAGGGAGGCAAATGAAGCGCGACGCGGAGCGGCGCGCTTCATTTTCCCGAGATCGGAATGTGCCACTTTGAGCTCGAATGCGCACACTCGGTTTTAAGCATGATTCAAAATAATTTATGCCAATAAATTAGACGAAAATACAATTAAATAATTTTAATCGGTCCCTCTCACTCGCACTGCCAAGATTTTCGTATCTTTTCGCTCCCTTCCACTCATTTGCTATGGTAAATACGTTTTTTGAATATAAAATCGATATCTACTAAATTAAATTAATTTTTTGGATTTGAAGAAGCGTAGTTTACATTAGATAAATGAAATAAATACCAGGATGTGCACATTCGAGCGAAAAGTGGCACATTTCCGAGCGAGGGAGGCAAATGAAGCGCGACGCGGAGCGGCGCGCTTCATTTTCCCGAGATCGGAATGTGCCACTTTGAGCTCGAATGTGCACACTCGGTTTTAAGCTCGATTACCAAAAGTCCCGTTTTAACAAAAAAAAAAAATTGTTTACGTTATTTGTACTCCACCTAGTACACGGAAGGTTAAAAAACGATTCTTAGTCCAAGCAATAAAACTAACTTTTTATTTTTTGATAAAATTAAATCTCAAATTGATCAAAAATTGATCTTAAAAAAATCTGTGGATTTTTAAAAATATTTTCATCCTTTTTTGATCGTCGAAAAAGCCCTTTTTTAAACATTAAATTTCTAACCATTCGAAATTACAATTAAAACAATTTGAAGCTTTGAACGGTTTTCAAAAATCTGTTCTACAACTAAGTTTTCCAATTTGAAAATTCAATTTTACTTCGTGCAGGATATTTATTATAGTTTTTTTTTTATAAATTCTTTTTTATTTAATTTGTGCCTGGAAATGTTTTCCAACTTTATTTCGCCGGCGTCGGCGTGCAAGAAGCGACGACCTTTTTTTGCTCGGCGAAGAGGCGCCTAAAAATAATTTTTTTCCCTGTAATATTTAAAATTGTAAATAGTAGACGTGTAGGTGTGGAAGAAGTCGAGTTAAAAAGGAGGGTTATAAATGAAGCGGAGAGTGACAGAGTGGCATTATCCTGACACAGCGTCATAACGCGTCTCGAGAGGACCATAAAGCTACTCCGTGCCCCTCGGGCGTTCATCAGACCCTTCTTACCCGTCCTTCGCACTTATCGTAGTCCTAGCCAGACCCTAACACCTTCCAGGATAACGCCGCTCCACGAACATTCCGGTTAATAATGTTCGTAATTAAACAAAAACGATTAATCGAAAAAGATTTCGATCTGAAGCCAGACAGCGGAAAATACACGTTGTATATTTTTTTTATTAATTAGAAAGGGTTTTTAAATGATAATAGGCATTTATTTTTTTTTAAATAAAAGTAAAAATGTTTTGGATGACGATTTCAGCCTGCAATGGGCGTACCAATTAGTTTTTGATCAACATCAAACCTAGTTGAAATACTAAATTGTGATTTTAGAAAAAATTAATAGGGCGTCGCCCATTTTTTTTACCCCTATCTTATAGCCGAGGGTCTATATTTTTCGAATATGTAAAGCGTCCCTACCGACGTCGGCCTAATTTTTGAAATACACCCTTTCAAGCGCCCAACATCTTTACATTGGGGGCTAATCGTGCTTATTTAAATTACTCAAAAACTGTGCGCCCTACAAAAAAAAACGTAGTAATCGATTTTGTAGATTTTTCAAAGTACTAAAACGTGGCACTAATTGTTTTGTCGCAGATGTCGCTGTTGCGGCAAAAACATGGCCAACTTTGATTTTTTAACTGGGAACCGCATTTTTTTAATTAAAATGTAGACAAAAACAATTTTTTTGATTTAGTTCGCAGTTTTTCCGGCATTTGAGATGGAATTACGTATTGAAAAAAAAACCTGTTGTGCTCCGAATTACTATAAAATATTTAATTTGGCTAAATATTTGATATGTACCTTTTTCGGAAGCTCCGAAAACATTGCGTTTTATTTAGTTTTCGATTGTTTAATTATTTTTTTTGCAATCGGAATAAATTATTTAGGATCCACTTAGGAACGTAGAAAGATGGAGTTGCTTTTCGTCCTTTTCGGCCGGCTCCTCGAATATTAATAAGCGAAAGACATTAGTTATGTGCTTGATCCTCGGCAGACATTTCTTCCTATTACAATATCCAAGTTAACATCCTTTAAAAAACCGGGACAGAATAACAAACAGAATAAATCGTCGAAATTTGCGTCCTGAGCGATACCGACAAACGTGGAATACAATCGCAGGGCGGCAATAATTCAAACCCGAAGGCAAACATCGGCCTACGGTTTAATAATTCGGAGGAAAGGAAGTCGTCTGAATTTTTAAAAACTTTCAGCTCGTTAAAGGGGACCTGTCCGTTTTCCTCGTTGTTTTTTTTTTGATAATTTCGGGGACGCGCACGTTTCGGCGTATAATTTCAAATTCCGGCTTATCCGTCTTCTTGGGCGGAACATGTGTTGTTTGCTGCGAACTTTTCGTAATTGTCGTTTCCGAACTTTCCTCTTTACTGCAACGGAATTCAATGACCCAAGTTGGAGAAGTTTCGACCGGACAAACCGGGACTAAATTTATACAACCATTTCTAGACACACTGTTTCGACCGCTGATGTAGTTTCTTTCTCTAGGAAGTTTCGAGAAAATTGACCGTCTCGAAGGTTTGCTAATTATTAATTTGTTATTTTGGTTTTTTATTATTTGATGCAATGCTGTGAAGAAGTAAATAGAAATTACATATCCAGTTAGAAAAACGCTAATAAAAAAATTATTTTAAAGAATTAAAAAAAAAAATTATTATATATTGATGAGTTAACAATATCAAACATATTACACTAATAATTTCAACACGTTATTTCACTATTATTGCAAAAATTAAATATTAAAAAAAGATCCACAGATTTTTTAAGATCAATTTTTGATTTTTCTGTAAATCGGAATTTGAGATTTAATTTTATCAAAAAACATGTTAGTTTTTTAACCTTTCGTGCATTCGGTGGGGGATAACTAACGTGAACAAATTTTTTTATGTTAAAACGGTACTTTTGGTAATCGAGCTAAAACCGAGTGTGCACATTCGAGCTCAAAGTGGCACATTCCGATCTCGGGAAAATGAAGCGCGCCGCTCCGCGTCGCGCTTCATTTGCCTCCCTCGCTCGGAAATGTGCCACTTTTCGCTCGAATGTGCACATCCTGGTATTTATTTCATTTATCTAATGTAAACTACGCTTCTTCAAATCCAAAAAATTAATTTAATTTAGTAGATTATTCAATTAATTTTTCGTGTAATTTATTGGTCTAAATTATTGCGAATCGTTAAGAAATTGTCATTAAATTAATTTGTACATGCTGTGAAGAAGTAAATAGAAATTACAAATTCAGTTAGAAAAACGCTAATAAACAAATTATTTAAAAATATAAAAAAAACATTCTTATTATATATTGATGAGTTAACAATATCAAACATATTACACTAATAATTTAAACACATTATTTCACTATTATTGCAAAAATTTAATATAAAGTTTAAGTGCTGCTTGAACAGGTGTGAAAAAGTGTTTGGAAATCTACGGTGTTCTCTTCTAAACTAGGATAAAAATAGGTGAATAATTTTTAAAAATTTAGCAAAATGTTACATAATGCTTAGTGCGATATCCCTTATGTTTAATTACATCCCTTAATCGCTTTAACATAGATTTTTTCAATTTTGTAGTAATAAAATTAGATATTTTATTTCATTCTTTTTCTATAAATGTTTTAAGGTTTACAATGCCTGTTTGATTATTATATTTTCGATTTTTTTTTCAAAATCAATCCAAAGATGCTCGTTGGGGTTAAGATCTATATTCTGAGTGCATGTGAGCAATTATATAACAACCCCATTCCAAATTTCCAAGCTTTATGCTTGAGAACATTAACTTGGTAAAATTAAAAAACCCCTTGAATGCCTAGTTTTAGGGCCGATGATTTACATTTTTTTTTTCAAAATAGTCATAACCATATTTATTAAGTGTTTCGTTTATAAAAACTAAATTACCAACCCCATTGTAATTCAAAGAGCTCCACACCATAACGTTCTTACACTATGCTTAACTGTTTCGCTAATATTTTTTAAATTTAGGGCAGTATTTAATTTTTTTCTTAGTCTTTTGCGTCGCTTATCATTTTGTACACATAAAACTTACTTTTGTCTATAAAAATAATTTTTTTCCCAAATTGGATATATTTATTTACGTATTTTTTTAGCAAATTGAAGCCTCTTGTTTCTATACACTTTAGTTAGTAGTGACTTGCTTCTTGCAACACATGAATTATAATTATTAAAAATTATTTTTTTCCTCATTAACGAAGAATCTACTTCCTTGCCATTAAATTGTTTTAATTTTGAAACAAAATCAGTGGTTGTTAATCTGCGAATTTGCCCTATTTCTCTAAGTGAGAATTTTTCGTCAGTTGTTATTAATATCTTAGGGCCCCCACAACGTGTTTTATCTTCAATATTACCTTCTTTAAAGTAATGGCAACATATAAGCATGCACTCTACTTTATTTTAATTAAAACATATCTGCTATTGAAGAAAGGGTTTTTCCTTTTTCTCAATAAAAAATGACAAGAGATCTAATATTAATGTCGGTATTAATCATTTTATTTTTTTTAACACAGTTTGAAAAAAAATTTCTCGTCGCTTTAATTACAAAAACAATCTACCTTACCCTAACAGCACGTAGTGTATTTTTGAAATAATAATATTGCATTTTTATTGTAGCTTGCACATTTTTAACTAAATGGTCATTGTGATTTCCAAGAACTTTTTCACAGCCTCTTTTAATGTGTTTGTGTCTCAGATTTTATTTGCGTCAACATTTTTAGTTAAATTGTAATCAAAATAAATAAATCGTATAGAGGAATAATACATCTAACATATAATAAACAAATTTTACTACTATAACCACACTTTATGTACTATTTTGCTGATTTAATTGTGCTAGGGAGCATTTTTAATCTCTTATTCACAGCATTATATATACGGGGGGCGTTCGATTTAATATGCACAAGCGATTTCTCGTCAGGCCACAACGCAATGGAAATTTTTTTCAAATAAAGTTCGTATAATTTATTGTGTTGATTTACGTCTTAGCTCTGCTTTAGAAGGATTTAAGTTTGTTAAAAGTTTCTCCCATAAAAAAAGAGAGGATTAAGCAAAGGAAAAATTTTAGCAATCAACTAAATTGTTAGTCAATTAAATTTTATCGGATTGTTTGTTCGATATTTTCAGGAAGAAAACTTTTTCGCCGGAATAGCTTTTAGATATAATTAATTCGGAATTGTGATAATTCATCAACTGTAAGGGGTTTTTGTTTAAGTTTCATTTTAATACTCGAGCGAGTAGAAGAAACTTTTTGCCACAGCAATAACTTGTTTCTTATTAGTTTGATATCTTAATGAGGATCGACCAGAATAAATCTTAATTAAAAATTAATTTTCTCTCGACTTTCTTAGTTTCTTTGATTTAATACGCGAAATGAATGTGGAGGAAAATGTATAGAAACGTTGTTATTAAATGGCTCGTCGGGCTGCTGATACGTGAGTGGCTTTTCCTTCGGTTTTGTTTTCATTCCATTTTCGAACATTTAAATATAAATACTGCCGCAAATGTTGTTTAGAATTTATTTCGCTTTAATATTTTTCTAAGTAATTGGAATTTCAATTTGGAGAAATTTTTTTTCAAGGGAGGACAAAAAGACGTCGAGTTTGTAATGGTCGTTTATTGTAGCTGCGCTGCCGACTTTATTTATAAACATTAATCTAATGCAATTTACTATGCGAATTTATGAAACCTAGTTTTGAAGACTAATGTCGTGTAATAATGTTGCTACGATTACTTTTGGTTGTGGAAAAACGAGTTTTGATTAAACCTTAAACTTATGTTTAAGAAATTTATTATCTTTGTTACTTTTTCAATGAATAACTTTAAAAATGTAAGTTATTATGCTTAATTAGGTGTATTGTACTTTTTTTAAAGCTCTGTTAAATTATGTTTATTGGTTTTTAAAAACTTAAATTTATTTAAAATTGGTGTAACAGATGGGGCAGAATTAGTTGTAGAAATTGCTTGTGTTATTCCCAAATTGTTTATTTCTCGAGGACGAACCACTTTTTTTGGAATGGGGGTTTCTTGTAGTAGAAAAAGGGTTAACTTTGAGCTAATGCGTGTGTCGGAGATACAAAAAAAATCTTGAATTTTATACGATTGTTCAAATGTAAATGATTAGATTTCCTCTTTAGAAATGTCATTTTTTAAGCGTCAGTGGAAAAACTTGGGGTATCATACTCCATTAAATATATTTTAATTTATTTAAAGCCCTCATTTAAATATTTTTGTTGGTTTTTGATAAATTGTTTTTTTTCCAAAAAAATAACAAATGGGAAAATTGGTTTTGAGAATTACTTATGTAACTCACAGATTACACATTTTTTTTTTGGAAACCCGCTATTCGATTGCAATGGATTTTTAAGAAATAGAATTTAAAGCAATTGGCATGTCTTTGATTTTTTTATAAACAATTTTGAGATTTTACAAGCGCCCAAAATCTACGATCGAAGATTATTCTTTTAAAATTTAGCGTTGCCTTAATTTTGATGATAACATTTTCAAAATCAATTGTGTTATACTTAATTAGATACATTTTAATTTTTTGAAAATTCAAGTCAAATATCTTTAGTGGTTTTGAAAAAATAATTTTTTATTTAAGAAGATAACGTTTGGGAGAACTTATTATAAGAATGATTTATGTTTCTTATTTATTTATGCCTTATGATTTGTTTAAATCTATTGTTGATTGGTGCGGTATATTTTGACCATATATTCTTAGGGTAAAACTACCGGCTTTGGACACGTTAAGCGCATTTTTAGACAGTTGACTAATTTTGATTAAATAGCTGGTAAAATACGAAAAAAAAACATCTCTGATGTATTTAAAGATATAGGTACTTATAGCAATATCGATTATTCTTATTGTTCTCATATGTCAAAATAAAGTGAGAAATTTTCACAACTGGTAGGTGTCCAAAATCGGCGCTTCTACTCTATATGTATTAGTATTTAATTTTCTTCTTGCGACTTTGAAATACTTTTTTGTGTTCGAAAGTGGTATTCCAAAATAAGGGCTCACACACACTAAATTTTCGGAAACGATTATTTTTTTTTATAATATGAAATACAGGCAAGCAAAAATTTAAAACCCGAATGTTCAGCCAAAAAGTTGCGTTTTGGCGATGAATAAAAAATACATGCGTCCCCCGTACATCAATTTGGCAACTTCCAAAATTTAGAGCTGTTTGCAAATTAAACGATTTTCGTTATTTTGGGGGAAAAACGGTCCTCCTGTAATTCGTCATTGACAAATCGCAAATTTTTGGATAACAAAGTAATTTGTTTGCAATGGGGTTGTTAAAAATCGAAAAACGATTCAGTTTGAGCTAATAGGTCTTTCGGCCATTTACAAAAAAGCAACATTTTTGAAAATGTATAACCTCTCCAAGATTCACCTTGAACGTTTTGCTCTAAAAATAGTAATTTGTAAGTGCCTTCGGACATTCGATTCGCCAACTTCCAAAAGTTGTAAATTAAAGGACTCGTCATTTTCGGGAACGAGAAAAACGCTCCTCCCGCAATTCCTCTTCGCCAATAAAATTTTATGCGATTATGTAAGTACGCGTAAAGGTAACAAGCAAAGCACGCAATAAAAAACTCGAAAAGCAATTCTTAAGCAAACTTTCGGTACATTTGTGCGATGTGACAATTTTATGGCGGCTTCCTTTCATTCTAAGGTCATAAATTGAAGTGGAGAATGCCTTGCAGCTGCCGCCTAAAAAGGCATCTCGCGAGTCCTGGATTGTACACGGCAGGTGGACCATAAAGAAACGCAGAAAGCAGGAAGTAGATCTTACACATACAGGACGAAAAAAAGGCGACGTTTTCTATTAAAATAGACGTACGTGCATTCCTCCTCTTTTCGCCCCTTTTTCTCTCCCCCATCTAAACACTCAATTCCTTCGGATCGATATGGTACCTATTTTTCATTTTACTCATATTCATTAAAAAACCAGTTTTTTGGAGTTCAGGGGTTAACGATGCATTATATTAGAGGGTGGTTTACTTTATGGGGGGTGTAAAGGATATATTGTGCAGAACGTTTTCATAACGAAAGTTACGAGCTCGTTTTGCACTTCCTCTATGCATTTTTCTTATGCAAATTTCTCCTCGTCGCGTTTGAGGTAAATTGAAAAATTTTCGCAAACTAAAAATAATCGAAGGCGCGCCACTGGGCTTATGCGAAAGCGGGGCCAAACTGCCGAAGTCGTCGAGTTTTCCGTTCGACCCTCGACGTCCTTTTTGCCGACACAATTTGAGTTGATCGCAAGCCTAATTGGCTCCGGATTACAACGGACCAATTATTGTTTTCAGTCAGTTTATCATCAGATTTTTCTTTGCGGTTTTTCGGCACCGTTTCTCTTTTACGATGTCGGCTTTGGCTTATTTTGTATTTGGTTTGTTTTATGGGATTATTTTCGAGCTTAATTGTGCGCGTTTTTGATTTTTTTTCTCTATCGGCGAAGATTGCTTTTTAATTTTAAAGCGGCTTTGGGTCGCGTCGTTTTTGGGCGAGCGGGACGCGTCGTTTTTAAGCCGCTTCGCATTTTAATCAAATCGCAATGAGTCGAATTAATGAGAGCAATTATCATTGGTGTGCGGCATTTATTATCCGAGCCGAGATAAAGGGCTATTAATTGTTTTAATTTTTTATAAGCATTGTGTTAGCGTTTTTCTCTATTTCGGCCAACTTTAATAAACCGAAAACAATTTGTTAGAGTAATTTGATGAAAAAAAGGGGTGGGGCGAGCGCGGAGGGACGGGGTTTCGCAAAGGAAATCGACGTTCGGGAGTTTTTTTAACATTCAACGTCCCTTTTGTTCGAAGATGATGACCAGACATCGGGGAACTTTTTCTTGCGGAATATTATTTAGACGCGCTCGGGCATTATAAAATACTCCAAACTGTAATTTGCTTTAATTTATGGCGGTAGGAAAATTTTATGTAATGGCCTCTTGCTTAAAGGCACATTCGGGAAAATGGCGGCCGTCATTTTCGCGCTCGGCACTAAATTTTTAAAGTCGGGCGTAAAAAATTATGAATCTAATTATTGGGCTGGCGAGGAAGTAAGTTCGGATTTAGCAAATCGATGGTTCGGTAAATGTTATCATTTTTTTCGTTTGATAGTGGCGATTTTTAATTTACTTTTGAAACAAATTATTAAATGGTATTTGGCGAATACCGGGTGTCCCACGAATGAGTACCGAAACTTAACCCACTTGTAAATGACCCTAAAATGGAAAAGAATAACTACCCTAGGTTAAGTGACGTTTTGCGTCATATTTTTGAATTATGGTATCCAAAACTTCAATTTGAAAATATGTACAGTGGAAACTCGGTTGTGCGGACTAATTATTGTTACAGCTCATTCGGATAATCGAAAATTCGGTTAATTGAATGTATAGAAAAAAATTGTTGAACTATTTTGAAACTTCGAGCAGATCGAGTTATATCGAATCAGCGTTAATTGAGGAAGCGTTAAACGAGGTCTTACTGTAACTCAAATTTGGTCATTATTGTGAATGATGTGTAAAACCGAGTGTGCACATTCGAGCTCAAAGTGGCACATTCCGATCTCGGGAAAATGAAGCGCGCCGCTCCGCGTCGCGCTTCATTTGCCTCCCTCGCTCGGAAATGTGCCACTTTTCGCTCGAATGCGCACATCTTCGTGTTAATTGGATTCGACTATATTAATAACAAATTCTACAAACCCAGATTTTCTATTAGGAAAAAGTTTCCGCTTGAAAGTGCACATACTCTTTAATAATTGAATTTGCCTATATTATTCTTCTCTCTTATAAATAATATTAATTAAATCAAACTGAACTAAATGTACCACTTCTCGCTTTTCTTTTAATTAAAATTTACAGTAGGGTATTTTTACCAAAAACCACATTTCTAATTTAGTAGGTACTTTTAAACTGGACTACATGGGAGACTTCATCGGACATGAAAAAAAATACTTTAACTTTTTCCGAATTTTGACTCTTATTTCCTAATCTTTTTTTTAACATACCCCACCCAAGTCATTCTAAAATTGTGATGCACCCTTTATGTAACATATAAATATTTTTTTATATTTAAAAATTGAACTAATCCATAAATGAAGTCTAATTACAACAGTGTATACAAAATGTGCCGTAAAACTAATTTGTTTATAATTTTTACAAAAATGAAAATTATCCAAAAATATTTTGAGACATTAATTTTAACATATAAACCTTCAACAATCTGCAAAAGATGATATAAAAATCAACTAGTCGATTTTTAGTGGCCCACTTCAGAAAATTTGACTCATATACAATTTTAATTAATCAAAAATGCGAATTAGTAAACATTCGAAAGTACACCTGAAATAATTTTTATCAAGCTCGCAACAATTAGAAGTGCGGAAGAGCACCATGATAACTTAACAAAAGGAATAAAACATAGCCAAATCCAATAAATACGAGGATGTGCGCATTCGAGCGAAAAGTGGCACATTTCCGAGCGAGGGAGGCAAATGAAGCGCGACGCGGAGCGGCGCGCTTCATTTTCCCGAGATCGGAATGTGCCACTTTGAGCTCGAATGTGCACACTCGGTTTTAAGCTCGATTACAAAGCGTCCCGTTTTAACAGGAAAAAACTTGGTCAAATTGTTAGGTATATGTTGACGGATAATCGCGAATCCGTGTAACTGAGGTCCGGATAATCGAGGTTTTACTGTAATAAGCATTTACCGGTAAATTGAAATGCATTTTTCCTGAAATTTTTTAGTTTTAGGACACATTGTATATAAACTGTTATCGTTTAGAATGTTGTCAGGTATCACCCGGTTAAGTTTCAGTACTTATTCGTGGGACACCCTGTATTTGTTAGTTAAGTGTCAAATTATTATTGAAGATGGAGCGCAAAAACAAACATTTTGCTTTTCTATTGCCGCAAAAGCAAGAAAGCTTCTGAGGCTCAAAAAGTTTTATGTGAATTTTCTGGTGACCCTTTTCCGGTGGCCCTTTGAGGCCGAATTAATTTATCGAAGAAAAAAAAATCGAAATGACCGCAAAATTTGTTTTCGATTCCGGCTTGCAATCAGATTATTGTTAAAATGGGGAAAATTAATTGTTACATCCAAGTTTAGGGTTATTGCTACGTGATTGTATATTTGACGAGTTAGAGTTTAGATTGAAATTGTTATTCGTCTAATAACGGGGGACGTAAGAGCGGGAATAGGACAATTTAGATTTGATAAGTAGAGAAGTTGTTGAACTAGCACAATATTGAAGCAAGTCTCAAACTGGGTAACTGCTTTATCGTTGCAAACTCGATTTCTCTTGCAGTTATACACACAACAAATAATCCAAGCACTCAATTCTAACAACAATGGTCGAGGTATTCCGGAAAGCTTTTTAGCATTACCAACGAATTGTAGGTTATTTCGCGAAAAAATAAACAGCCAAGCATTCATGCACTTAAAATGTTTTAAAATTGAAATTCTGCAGCACAATAAGCATATTTGCATCTCTAAATGCGCTTCTCTTATTCGAATGCTTGGATTGCAAGTTTGGTGCCCTATTTACATGTCGTTGTTAGTGATTAGACCAAAGAACCCAGTGCCATTTAAATGGGATTTTGGGTTACGATCAAATTTTAATTTACCAATTGAATTTTGTGGTGTATACAATGGTTAGAAGTTTAACTAGAGCTATGGTTCGAAAATTAATTGTTTTTAAGTTACAAAGATTGATGGGTTGGTTTTCCAAATTTTTGTATTAATTAGTTTCTAAAATTACAAAATTCGGGAAACTACTTTAAAGAAGTTATTTACAAGAGTGTATAATGGAGCAGGAAATTAATTAAAAAATTCTAAGTGCTTTTAATAAGGCAGGGTAATGGTTGATTCAATTCAATCTGAAAGACTTCTGTTTTTCGCTGGCTTAAAACACCCAATTTTTTAAATTTGCAATTCGGGAATCTAATGCATGGAAGATATCTACTATAGTTTATTATCAATCTGAAAAATAGTTAAAAAATTCTAGCTACCCCTAGTAAAGCAGGGTAGGCGATAATTCAATTCAAAATGTAAGATTTTTGCTTTTGCCTGTGTTAAAAGAAACGATTTTTTAAATTTGCAAATTCGGAGAATCTAATGCATGGAAGATATCTACTATAGTTTATTATCAATCAGAAAAATATTTAAAAATTCTAGCTACCCCTAGTAAAGCAGGGTAGGCGATAATTCAATTCCAAATGTAAGATTTTTGCTTTTGCCTGTGTTAAAAGAAACGATTTTTTAAATTTGCAAATTCGGGGAATCTAATGCATGGAAGATATCTACTATAGTTTATTATCAATCAGAAAAATAGTTAAAAAATTCTAGCTACCCCTAGTAAAGCAGGGTAGGCGATAATTCAATTCAAAATGTAAGATTTTTGCTTTTGCCTGTGTTAAAAGAAACGATTTTTTAAATTTGCAAATTCGGAGAATCTAATGCATGGAAGATATCTACTATAGTTTCTTATTAACCAGAAAAATATTTAAAAAATTCTAGCTACCCCTAGTAAAGCAGGGTAGGCGATAATTCAATTCAAAATGTAAGATTTTTGCTTTTGCCTGTGTTAAAAGAAACGATTTTTTAAATTTGCAAATTCGGAGAATCTAATGCATGGAAGCTATCTACTATAGTTTATTATCAACAAGAAAATATTTAAAAATTCTAGCTACCCCTAGTAAAGCAGGGTAGGTGATAATTCAATTCAAAATGTAAGATTTTTGCTTTTGCCTGTGTTAAAAGAAACGATTTTTTAAATTTGCAAATTCGGAGAATCTAATGCATGGAAGATATCTACTATAGTTTCTTATTAACCAGAAAAATATTTAAAAAATTCTAGCTACCCCTAGTAAAGCAGGGTAGGCGATAATTCAATTCAAAATGTAAGATTTTTGCTTTTGCCTGTGTTAAAAGAAACGATTTTTTAAATTTGCAAATTCGGAGAATCTAATACATCGAAGATATCTACTATAGTTTCTTATTAACCAGAAAAATATTTAAAAAATTCTAGCTACCCCTAGTAGAGCAGGGTAGGTGATAATTCAATTCAAAATGTAAGATTTTTGCTTTTGCCTTTGTTAAAAAACACAATATTTTAATTTCGCAAATTCGGGGAATCTAATGCATGGAAAATATCTACTATAGTTTATTATCAACCAGAAAAATAGTTAAAAAATTCTAGGTACCCCTAGTAAAGCAGGGTTGGCTATAATTCAATTCAAGTTGTAAGATTTTTGCTTTTGCCTGTGTTAAATAACACAATTTTTTAAATTCGCGAATTAGGGGAATCTAATACATGGAAGATATCCACTATAGTTTATTATCAATCAGAAAAATAGTTAAAAATCTACCTACCCCTATAACAGCAGCGTAGGCGATAATTCGATTAAAGACTTTTACATTTGCTATTGTTAAAAGATACGATTTTTTCAATTCCCAAATTCGGGGAATCTAATACAAGAAAGATATCTACCATAGCTTATTATCAACCAGAAAAATATTAAAAAATTTTATCTACCCCTAGTAAAGCAGGGTAGGCGATAATTCAATTCAAGATGCAAAACTTTTGCTTTTGCAGGTGTTAAAAAACACGATTTTTTAAATTCGCAAATTCGGGGAATGTAATGCATGGAAAAGATATCTACCATAGCTTATTATCACCAGAAAAATATTTAAAAAATATTAACTACCCTTATACGAACAGAACGGGCTGTAAATCAACTAAAAATGTTTGAGTAAGAAAAGATTTTATTTACAAAAACTAACATTTAAACCTCTGTAACTTAACAACTATTGGACTTTTCATTATGGTTTTATTTAAACTTTTACTCAGCGATCCATAAATTACTCAATTCAGTCGGTAAAATGAAATTTCAGCAAAGCGCAAAATTTCTCGTAATTAGTGCGGGCCCTTTTAAAGCAATCATATCGTTTTACGATCAAATTTAAATATAATGCTAATTAAAAAGACCAAAACGTTTTTTCCCTTCTCAAAAGCGTATTTTGTTAAAGTTTATAACTCCCTTATCTTTATTACTATCTTTACAGTTAACACAATTCGAAATTCTTAAGACACTTGGTGCAAGGTACGGTTCAAATACCTCATGTAAAAATTTCCAAGGCAGAGGAGACGATTTACTATAATTTAATTAAATTTTTAAGATTGAGAAATTTACAAAAAGAACAAAGATCTTCACTTAAGTTAAACGAAAAGGAATAGTTAAAAAGCGAGCCTATAAAATTGCTTAGAAGTATATAAGAAAAATCCAATAAGGGATGCTTTTATCTCTCAAAGTTATTTAAAAAAAAAAATATAGGGAGCTCCGTTTTTTTAAAGATTGCTGACTATGTTTGGCGAGGCAAGTTTTTAAACGATTTAATCATAAGATTTTATCGTTGCCTCGGTCCCGTTCGGTCTGCTATTTCTATGATATATCGAACTTATAAACGTAGAGAATATTAAACCGTTGTGTTTGATTTCGGTGTTTGTTCGATTGTCCATTTCCAATTCGCGTCACGAATAAAAAGCAATAAGTAAGAGGGATATTAAAAAGTGGGCTACTGTATCAAGTTGTCCGCTATCCCTGTCAGTTTTTATATGAGTTGTGTATATAAGTTTCTTTTAGTATTTCCTTCTGGGATGGATGAGAAGGGTTGGTCGATGGGGGCGAAGGGGACGTCGGTATTGCGCTAGGAATGAAAAGTTGTGACAAAGAGTCAGACTAGGTGGGTGGAATCGAAATGAAGACATTTTCTTCGGGATCGTGTCTTGGAATCCTAAGCAGAAACGCAATGTACTTTCTATAATACATCGATTCGGGGGCAGAAGCTCGCGTTTTTCCATCGAGTTATTTATGTTCATTGCGGAAAAGCGATTTTTCTTGGGAATTAATTAACTCGAAGGGGCATCTCATTGTTTGGTATGCCGGAGGAAATGATGGATGTCCCTTCCTGTCGTCTGAATTTACAACAAGTAGCGAGGGAACGTTATAATTTGGTGTCTTTAGTATTCGCCGCTCATTTTATTAATTCAACTTTTAATTTAATTTTGCGCATTGCGGCTCATAACTTTTTAGGATAATGGAAATTATTGAAGTGCCGGAGAACTCTGATTAACTTATAAATTTGCGCCTTCGTACCGCGTAATTCGCTTGCACTGGTAAATAATGTGGATCCACTTCTCTTTTTTTTTCTTCCTTAAATCGGGCCCTAATTCGAAAACGACGCCGACTTTCGACATTTAAAGTTTCTTATATTTTTTGACGTCGACTTTTAGGAGCTCCCATTCCCAAAATTGATTAAACTTTTAAACAAACGGAACTTTAGATTAGGGAAGAAATGGAATTGTTTTAAATACGTCCTTTTTTACTTTTGCTGCTTTCGAGGGACGCTTTTTTATACGAAGAAAAATCAAATCAAAGATTCGAAGCGTACCGTTTTAGATTAAATGTGACGCTGAAATTATTTGGGTTTTTAATTATGCGCTTTAAATGGTTTAACGGACGCAAATCTATTAGAAAAATTTATTAAAAATTATTACATAGATTTTTGCAGATTATTCAACATCGGTTCGCCTAATAGAATCATATGTGTCACTACACTGATTAGGGACGTCGAAAGGGTTGTCAGAAAAACTGTTTTAATGGAAATAAATGGGATTTTGGAATTAATTTTACTGTCAAAAGTTTATTTGAAAACTAATAGGGTTTCATAATGGTTCTGCAATTTTTTTAGTTTTTCACAAATGTAAAAGTTATTTTTAAAAAAGTTCGTAATTGTGTTATTTTAAAAAGAAACCTTTTTAAAAGGTAGGGCATTATAATGAATTGGTTATACAGTGGAACCTCGATACCTCGAATTTTAAGGGAAATGCTAAATAATAATAAATGATAAATAAAGCCAGTATTTTGAAATATAAAGGATTTTTCGACTACAATTGTGATTTACAAGAGCACAACTTAGAATTTTATTTTTTTGAGAATTACGACTTAACGATGTTCGAATTATCGAAGTCCCACTGTCTTTTATTACGTGAAAGTGGCATTAACATTTTTTTATTAGTTTTCAAAAGTTTAATGTATTTTTAAAACTGGCGCAACGACTGAATTGTATAAATTAGTTGTGTCACTCAAAAATTGTTTATTTTTTGAAAACGAGTAATTTGTTTACATTGGGCTTTCTAGAAATCGAAAAAGCACTCAATTTAAGCCCATAGATGTCTCGGAAATTTTTTTTAAAACCTAGTTATTGAGTTTTGTACGAACGCGCAAAAAATAGAGTTGAAATCTACTTTTGCAAAAACTTTTATTCTGTTAATTTTGAAGAAAACGTTTCAAAAAATAATTATGCGATACTAAATTACTTGTGTTTTCATTTGTTGAAAGTCTAATTGAAATATATTTTTTGGTTTTTGAAAAATATAATTTTTTCTTAACGTTGGTTGAACACTGCTTTTAGAAAATACTTGTGTTACTCACAAATTGCTTGTATCTTAAAAATAGCTAATCCGATTGTAATGGGCTTTTCATAAATCGTAAAACGATTTAATTTAAGGCAATAGGTGTATCGGCAATTTTTTCAAAAATAATTATTGAAGACTGTGTAAGCGCACAAAAATCTATTTTTGGAAAATGCGTAATTTGGTTGGAATGCGGTTGTAAGAAATCGAAAAAGGTTCAATTTAAGCCATTCGCCATTTCGCCGATTAAAAAAAAAAACATTTTGAGCGTCATATAAACGCGCATGGATTAAAATGAATATTTTGCTTTAAAAGTTCTAATTTGTACGTTTACGTATCGGATGTGGTATTCCAAAATTTGCCAATGTGTTATTTCGCAATTAAATGTTTCGAAAGTTTAACATAATGTGTACAAGAAATATATTTGACACTGGTGAAAATTTCGTTTAATTGTCCTTTTTGGTTTTTGAGAAATTAATTGTTATTTACATTTGGGATTTATTTTCGTCGATCATAATTCGTTTGTTGCACGAAATTGGGTCGTTCTTTTTGAACGTGGTTTTTACCAATCGAAAGACGATCCAATTTAAGCAAACAGGTGTCTCGCGGATTTTATCAAAAATGATTTTTGATTTCAATACGAGGGCGCAAAGTTAACTCAAATCTATGAGAATTTCTTATTGGGTTATTTCCGTCGTTTTTATTGCCAAAAGACGTTCAGCACTGTACCACATTTTAATTGATTTATTAAATTTCAAGCAGAAACTCCAAATTAAGCAAAAGAACCTGGCAAATTTAAATTTTCGAGGCAAAAAGAATCGTACGGCTGCAGGAGTAAAAATTACGAGAACGATCTCGAGGGCTGTATTGAATATTGTGTGTAGTTCTCCCAACATTTTATCGAAACAAAGACAATTTAATCTTGCGTCAGCAGAACGATGCAATCTTCTCTTATCCTAAGGGTGTAGGGAAAATATAGTAGTACTAAGTAAAATTGCCAGTTTCGCGAAGCCTTAGGTACGAGTTTTAAATAAAATGAAACAATAACGCGCAGTTTGCAGACCCGACCCATAAAAGATAACTCGAATTTCTCGTGCGAACCACCATTACTACGCTTTTCGCGTATATCAATATGTGCGTACAGTGGAACCGCTATAACACGACCGGCGTCGGTTCTTGCTCGAATTGGGCTTTGGTGGAGGTAAGACAAAGATAGTCAATGCAAATGTAATAGCGAATAAATAGTTTAATTTAGTAAATATCAATTTTATATCCAAAAAACGTATTTACCATAGCAATGAGTGCAAGGGAGCGAAAAGATACGAGAATATCGTCGGTGCGAGCGAGAGAAAACGATTAAAATTATTGAACTGATTTTTC
This sequence comes from Sinopyrophorus schimmeli, assembly GCA_036325965.1. Lineage (NCBI taxonomy): Eukaryota > Metazoa > Arthropoda > Insecta > Coleoptera > Elateridae > Sinopyrophorus > Sinopyrophorus schimmeli. The sequence continues at coordinate 150,463 of JARFIZ010000405.1, forward strand.
GTCTATTTTATTGGCCTAAATTATTGTGAATCGAGCTTAAAACCGAGTGTGCACATTCGAGCTCAAAGTGGCACATTCCGATCTCGGGAAAATGAAGCGCGCCGCTCCGCGTCGCGCTTCATTTGCTTCCCTCGCTCGGAAATGTGCCACTTTTCGCTCGAATGCGCACATCCTCGTGTTTATTACAGTAGTATAATTTACCGTGCGCTCCTTCAAATCAAAACTTTCAATTTAGTTTAGTAAATATCGATATTATATTGGAAACATGTATTTACCATAGCAAATGAGTGGAAGGGAGCGAAAAGATACGAAAATCTTGTTAGTGCGAGTGAGAGGGACCGATTAAAATTATTTAATTGTATTTTTGTCTAATTTATTAGCCTAAATTATTTTGAATCATGCTTAAAACCGAGTGTGCACATTCGAGCTCAACGTGGCACATTCCGATCTCGGGAAAATGAAGCGCGCCGCTCCGCGTCGCGCTTCATTTGCCTCCCTCGCTCGGAAATGTGCCACTTTTCGCTCGAATGCGCACATCCTCGTGTTTATTACAGTAGTATAATTTACCGTGCGCTCCTTCAAATCAAAACTTTTAATTTAGTTTAGTAAATATCGATATTATATTGGAAACATGTATTTACCATAGCAAATGAGTGGAAGGGAGCGAAAAGATACGAAAATCTTGTTAGTGCGAGTGAGAGGGACCGATTAAAATTATTTAATTGTATTTTTGTCTAATTTATTAGCCTAAATTATTTTGAATCATGCTTAAAACCGAGTGTGCACATTCGAGCTCAAAGTGGCACATTCCGATCTCGGGAAAATGAAGCGCGCCGCTCCGCGTCGCGCTTCATTTGCCTCCCTCGCTCGGAAATGTGCCACTTTTCGCTCGAATGCGCACATCATCGTATTTATATTCATGATATTGTAAAGTTTTCACTAGGGTTGCGAATATTAACATTCAGTCACTTATTTTAATAACAATTACAATTTATTTAACAAAAAAATTAACAAATTTGCCAACACCAATAACTTAAATACTAGTACATTTACTTAATAATTATTTAATTTATAAACTAATATACTTACAGTTTTAATACACTAAACTAATTGATTCACACTCGTATTTATTTACAATGTTTAGTTATTTACAAATTTATCTTCATTGCGCGTTAGAGATTCAGTTTAATTCAGTCGAAAACTGCACCCCTAATCATTTTAAAATATAAATTGTTCAAAAATTCAAATTTACAAGTTCAGAAATAATAAAATTGACTTTCAAAGCTACTTGACAAGCTTCATGATTTTTTTCCTGCGCGTTTAAAGGTTTAAAATGACTTGTTTAAAATATTATCAAAATCAGTAAAGCCCAAAACGCGCATCTGATTTTTTTAAATAATTACTTTAATCAGCAAAATGCACGAATAAGAAAACCCAATTTCGGAGCAAGTTAAAAGACTCTTATTTAGTTTTTTACAAGTTTGTAAGTTCAAAATTATTTCTATAAAAATTTGCCAATAGCAGTAAAGCCCTAAGTGCGCCTACGTTTTTATTTAAATATAGTGTGCACTTTTTTCTATACTGCCGTGCTAAGCACAAAGTGGGTAACCGAGTTCTTTTATCAAAAATTATTTTCAAGTTGAAGGCATTAAATTAAAAAAAATTTAATAAAACGGTTTTTTAATAAAAAAAACTTTAATTCAATTTAATAATAAAAGAAAAAGGAAAAATTTGTCTCCCTCGCTCGGAAATGTGCCACTTTTTGCTCGAATGTGCACATCCTGCTATTTATTACATTTATCTAATGTAAACAACGCTTCATTAAATCCAAAAAATTAATTTAATTTAGTAAATATCGATTTTATATTCAAAAAACGTATTTACCATAGCAACGAGTGGAAGGGAGCGAAAAGATACGACAATCTCGTCAGTGCGAGTGAAAGGCAACGGAGTTTTCGGAGAGGGGTCACTTATCGTACTATTACTTAGGAAGTAAGTTAATGATTGTGAATCACGCTTACAAAAGAATTAAATTACCATATATCTCTTCCGAGACACAGTGCCCGCTTTTCGAGGTGGTCTCCACGCGAGGTTCTACTGTATATGCGCTCCTCTTTAAAATATCGCTCGGATTGCTAACTGCAAACTAAAATGGGAAAAAGTGAAACTCGATTTTCCCAAGAAAATCCCTTAATATAAAAGCTAAAGTTGAGCTACGGGAAACATAAAATGTAGTCACTTGTAAACCAAATCCCAAAGGCAGTCGTTCTAATTTTCCGCCTGTAAACTGGAGAGAAAATAAGATGAAAAGTCGTAACGCAAAAGCGAGTTATGCAAGACCCTATACATTAAGGTGGAAGTGTACCCCCCGACTTTTAAACTACAAGTTCAAAGTTAACCAAATTTGGAACATAGGTTATTATTAATTAAAGGATTGTTTTGGGAAAATTTAAAAAAAATCGTAGCTTAAGTTTCAGAAATATATAAAAAAAACCGATATTTTGTAAGAGTAAAGTCACAAAACTGGAAGTTCAAAATTAATAAAATTTGGACAGCTTGTTGATATTGTAATATAACGCAAAAATTTAAACTTTAAAAAAATCGTAGCTAGGGTTTGGGAAATAATCAAAAATATAGTTGTTGGAGGTTCTCCTGCTTTAAAAAATATTAAATTCAAATAATATTTATAGCCGTATAATTTGTGCAGTTTTATGAATTTTTGAATAAATTACAATTAAATATAAACAGTTTAATATTTAGAAATTAATGTTTGAAGTACTTAAAATGTGTATGAAAATATTTGTATAGAATGTGCTGCCTCTGGCCACAGTAAACAGTTTTAAAATCTTTGTTGCAAACCTTTCTAATGTGTGCATGTTGTTGACGTATGTATATACGACGTCACCAATAATTACACATGTGTTTGTCGAAGCTGTCTGCTTACCAAGACTGGAGGTAGATTGAGAGGTTGAAGTTGTAAAAGAGATAGAAATATGCATACAAGGTCGCATGCAGCTTTCCGTCAACTTGCAAGTTTTTTGCAGCAGAGTATCACGAGCGAGGGATATCTTTATAGGAGACCTTAGCAAATTACGGTCGCTGCTTGATAATACGCGAAGCGCAGATCATAATTGTCTTGTATTTGAAAAAAAATTCTCCATTTTTAAAAAATTCAATTAGTTATTTTTCTGTTATAATTGATTATTTATAATAATGAATAATATCTAAATTATTCAACCTTAAAAAGTTTTCCAAGCCCGTGGACTGAACATAAAATGCATAAAATTTGAAAAAAATTCTTTGCTCTATTTGGTATCTTCACGTAAAACCGTTGCTTTTAAAAATGTTTGAAAACAAAATCTGAAAACTAAAACCTTGGAGCTTCAAAATGCTTTTTAACGACCTCGTTACCACCATTTTTCACCTAAATACAGCCCGTCAAAAAACCGAAAAATTTGGAATTGTTTCTTGCTCCTTAATTTTTGCGGGAGTATTTTATTTAGAAAGGCGCTTTGCAAGCTCTATTCAATTTTGATATACAATTAATACCTTTTTGTTTACTATAAGAATATTGACACAATTTTGGGTTACACCGGAAGTGGTAAAATTTTTATAGTCAGCTCAAAAACAAAACACATAAATTATATGTACGTTTCTATACTAGTACTTTTTTTTTGAAATTATTATTGTATTTGAAATTATAGACTTTTGCACTTTGGATGGGTATTCTAAACATTAATAATGTTATTTCAATCTTTTTCATAGTCTGAATCCGCTTAGCCCTTTATCATCACAGTGTTTTCTTTTAACTAAACATAATCTGCGTGATAAAAAAAATCTTGTGATAACTAATCTGGTTTTTAGGTTGTTAATTAATTAGTAATTTAACGTATGATTGAAATAAAATTTGCAAAAGACTGTAAAATTCATTATGATTTATAACATGTTAAATAACACATGGAAAGAATCTCGATTGCATTTTGTTTTACAATCCGAATACACCTATGAGTTACAATTAATTAATGTTCTATCATTATTTTTTTTTACCTTTTTTAAACTTTTATATGTAATAATAAAACTTATTTACCTATTATAGAATTTTAATTATTTTATTTTTGAGAGCGGGTAAATCGCCTCAACCTTACTACAGGTATAAAAAGGCAAGAAGAAGAAGAGCATTTATTTTTTTCGAAACGGTATTATTGTGAAATACTACGAGATCTATAAAGATAATAGTACTAACAATCTTTTAATTTTTGATAACTTTTTATTAGACAATATTTGTTAATAATGGTCGTAAAATAGGTATGTGAAAAATAATTTATTCATAAGGGTAAATTATTTTAAACTCCACCTTCACTAATTGTTTCAGAGTATTACTAGTAAAACAAATTCGATTGATGCAACTTACAATATATATGTATGTATTAATGTAATCAAAATTTTAGATAAATAGGTATAAAACTTTAAATAATTAGGTAGAAATTATATTGCAATTTCAACCTAGTATTCTTGTGAGAACGTGCTATAAAAGTTTTAATCTCCTGTGCCACCTACACAGTTTCTGTTTTGCAATAGCTGCCTTTTAATAAGCATTTGTATTTTTGACGTCATGAGCAGTGAGAGTGACGATGTGTGTGACGTAACATACACGAGTGCTATCTATTGGTATATTAAGAACTAGTGATTTCAATCTGTAATTTAAAAATAAGCAGCGCCAGCTACAGTCCGCGAAACGTAATAACTAGGGGTACCCTTCTACGTTAAGACAAATCCATTTACTCTCGGCTTGTAATAAAAGAGGATATCATCAACAAGACAGTTTTATGGACACTGACCAACGTAAACCCTATTAGGAACGGTGCGGCACTCCTTTATGTCGTTCCCAACACATTATCCTTTTACTTAAAATTTGTGTCGATGGAAAAATAAAATTAAACAGCCCTAAATCGGCCTTAATTCTTAGCAATGGTCGTTGCTCTCTTATTTGTTCGATAACAAGCAGTAATTCGTCGATTTATGAAATCCTTTTCTCGGTTCGCAAAAATAAAAATGAAAATATGAAAAGTTGTAGCTTTATTTTCTTTTTTAATGCGATTTAAAAAAAATCCTTACAAGGGTAATTAAAATCGAAGATTCAAAAATGTTTTTTTTTTTTCTAAATATTTTGCGGATGTAAATTTAAGTTACGTTAAACGTGTGGCTGTCTATTTTAGACACCATTAAATTTTCAAAAACGATTATTGGGCATTTTTGATTTTAATAAGATCTATTGCACACAGCCTCGCCGTTATTTTATCGAAATTGTTTTTTTTTCCTATAGAATAGCTAGTAACTACACTTTTGTTCTATTTGACAAATTCAAAACACAGATGGGGTAAAACGTCCAGTGAATGACCGATTTGTTGCATTGAGAGCTATTTTGATGAAAAAAAAAATACTAAGCAAATTAATAAAGGCAAAACAACCCTTACAGTTGAAATGAGATAGTATTTTTGTTGATGAATTAATGAAAAAATTATCGCAATTTGGTCATAGAATGAAATATAAAGAGTATAAAATGAAGCTCCATTAAATGGTCACTTTTGTCTAAATAATGACCGGGTATAGCCTAGTGAATGACCGATTAATTGTTTTGCCCTCATAAAATTTTGTAATATTTATTTTAAACACTACGCCGACATTATACCTTTGTATATTTTTTGAATTAAAGTGCCTTCTGGTATTATAGAAATCACAGGCTTTGTTGGCACTTAGGACGTTATGTCTAACCTTTTTAATTGCGCCCTTTAAGCGCCATAAATTTAATTATTTTAAATAAACACTTCTCTATTACTTTTATTTCTAGCACTTTAATAAAAAAGGACACATACAAGATTGCCTAAATAAATATATCATGAATATTTTTTTAAATTGTTTTAAGTATTATATCTTGTAATGGTCGTTTACTGGTAGGCGGTCACAGACTGGACGTTTTACCCTAAGGCAATTTTAAAACATAGTAAGTTAGCGTTATATTTGTTTTTAAAATTTTTGACTCGAATGTTCTTACAAAACGACGAGGACTTTCGGTAGGATTGTTTTAAAACAGTTATAAAACAAAGTTATTAAAAAACATAATAACGGCTATAAATTTTTTCGAATTTGGTCCTAAGCGACCGGGCTACGTTATATATAAAAAAAGGCCTTGTAGAAATAAAATGCGAGGTCAGGATACAACAATATGGCGTCGATATTCCAACTTTTTTAATAGAAAACGGATACATACGTGGGCCAGAGACGACATTATGTCGCCCTAATTTATTTTCAAGTCACGTTTTTAACGTTGACCCAATATATTGAATAGGGAATGAAATGTTAGGTCAGTAAGTCCGTCCCGTTAACGTTCTAGTTAACTCTTTGTGTTTTTTTTTTTGGAAAAAGCACGAAGCTTTTTAATTGTTCGCCGTGCTTTTCAATTTTCCGATCTAAAACTCCGTTAATTAAAAGAGTCCGTTAAGGAGGTGTGTTTGTCTCTACTTAAAAAAAAAGGAATTAGGGAAGCAAGCCGCCTCCAAAAGTATTGTTCTTCGAGAAATGTTATTAGATTAGCGTAACTGCGTTTTTCGCTCTGTACATTTCCATAGGCGGCGTTCAAATTGATGATCCAAGGGAATTGCGACCGACTTCTTCTTTAAATCTAATTAAAACATTTACATTTCGCTTGTCACACTTGACAAGGAGATGAACTTCTTCGCCTATTGTTGCGATGACGTTTATGTACATCGCTTCGCGCCGACGAAATATGCCTCTCTCTGTGATCCGCATTTATTTTCCGATGGGGGCGCGTGTGTGCCTATTTGTTCAATTAAATGAGATTTAGTTTTTATGGAAATTTCGAATAATTGCATAAACATGGAGAAGCGCAAACAATTACGTTGATTTTGGAATTATGGGACGCTGTTATGTAAACGGATCCTATTTATTTACATACGAATTGTTTGCTTTTGTACAATAGAAGCGCACTAGCCCTAGATTGGAATTAAAATGTTGACCGATCTCGATCTCGGTTTTAAATGTCGGTTAAAAGTTACGAAAAGTCGAAACGTTCGACCGATTTCTTTCTTTGGCCCATCAAAAAATCAAAAGTGCCGAAATGGGAATTTGCAAAATAAAAAAATCAACGTTTGGCTTAGAAGGAGAGGGTCCTAACTGTGAATGATAGATTTTGTTTATAGTTACAGGATTTGAAGATGTTTGTAAAAAATAACTCTGTAGTCGAAGGGTTAACACAACCACCAAGCAGCAGGTCTTTGATTTGAGGCTCGCAGAATGCTCATTCTTTCCAGTTTTAATAAATTTGATATTAATTACTATTTGTTAATCGTTTTTTGTGTTCCGAGTGTTATATGAAAGTAATATTTTAGCACAACTTGGTGAAATTTATCATTATACACAAGTGGGAAAAATTATAAATCTTCTCGAAATGCCACTTATTTTGTTGTACAAACAGTGGAATTAATTTGCGAAAGGGTAATGTTAAAATTAAATATATTGTTCATTATCAACTGTACTCTCTATTTTTTAGTTTGCTTTTTGTAAAAGTTCTTTTTAATTATAGAGAAATATAGTGAAATATGTACCCACTTAGTTAAAAATTTTAAAAGAACCTTGTGTTGAGAAACCAAATTGCATTGTTATGTGTAAAATATTGCAAAATTTGTTAATTTTTCGTTTTTACTATAAAAATGGTGAAGAAATCGCGAGACCTATCACCCAACGTTAAAACATCACCAGGTAGACCAAGATAGAGATGGAAATATGTAGTGGAGTAAAACCAGGTATTAGCTTCAAGAGCAGAAGAAGAAGAATTGAAAATTATACAAAAAACAGTGTGCTCTAAAACTCCAAACAGATATCTGCTGCTTCGTAGTTAGTTGTGTTAACCCTTCGGCTACTGAGCTGTTTGTTGCGAGTCGTTTTTTTCTAGTATTTTTGTTCTAAATGTAAGTTTGCAACTTTAAAATTTTTTAAATTACTAACTTCCAGTCTTAAATTAAAAATTAATTGTTATTAGAATAAGAAGAAATAATAGTTTCCCAACCAAAAGAAAAACTTTGAAATAAATCTGTGCGATGATTAAATTACATCTCCATTATTCAGGCTTTAAGTATCTCTCAGGCACGGAAAGGGCACGAGCCCCAATTAATTGTCTTCAGAAACGGCGGTATTAATAAATTATTGTTATGGTCAAACTATTAGATTACACGATCTTAATGTTTATAAACGATAACCATAATAAATCTCGCGATATTCGATCATTAAAGCTTTCAGGTATCTCATAACTGATTAAAGCATCAGCATTAAGGCGCACAGAGTGGAGCAATTCGAAATTTCTAGCGTGGATGCTACTAGTGTATAATTAAAAACTTTTTGTTGAACATTCTATTTTATGAAGCTGCGCCGGCTGCTAGAACTTTCGGCACAAAACACACAACCGACAGCAAATAACATGAAAGGATGCAGAATATTCAAACAGAATAGTTTTACCAGCAACCTCCGGCTTTGCGGTGCATGTTCGAAATTAACTGATGGCTGCTAACTTACTCTCTTCGACGGTCGTAACTTTTTCGAAGTTGTACTTCTTTGGGCGCGTCGAGAGCGACGTCTTGGCAGGCTGCGGAAGTTGCGCGCGCACAGCTAACGCTTCTTCAAATCAAAATAATTAATTTAATTTAGTAGATATCGATTTTATGTGCAAAAAACGTATTTACCATAGCAATGAGTGGAAGGGAGCGAAAAGATACGAGAATATCGTCGGTGCGAGCGAGAGAAAACGATTAAAATTATTGAACTGATTTTTCGTCTATTTTATTGGCTTAAATTATTGTGAATCGAGCTTAAAACCGAGTGTGCACATTCGAGCTCAAAGTGGCACATTCCGATCTCGGGAAAATGAAGCGCGCCGCTCCGCGTCGCGCTTCATTTGCCTCCCTCGCTCGGAAATGTGCCACTTTTCGCTCGAATGCGCACATCCTCGTATTTATATTCATGATATTGTAAAGTTTTCACTAGGGTTGCGAATATTAACAGTCAGTCACTTATTTTAATAACAATTACAATTTATTTAACAAAGAAATTACCGATCACTTAAATACTAGTACATTTACTTAATAATTATTTAATTTACGAACTAATATACTTACAGTTTTAATACACTAAACTAATTGATTCCCACTCGTATTTATTTATAATGTTTATTTATTTACAAATTTATCTTCACCGTGCGTTGGAGATTCAGTTTAATTCAGTCGAAAACTGCACCCCTAATCATTTTAAAATATAACTAGTTCAAAAATTCAAATTTACGAGTTTAGAAATAATAAAATTGACTTTCAAAGCTACTTGACAAGCTTCATGATTTTTTTCCCGTGCGTTTATAGGTTTGAAATGACTTGTTTAAAATATTATCAAAATCAGTAAAGCCCAAAACACGCATCCTATTTTTTTAAATAATTACTTTAATCGGCAAAATCCAATAAGAAAACCCAATTTCGTAGCAAGTTAAAAGACTCCTTAATTAGTTTTTTACAAGTTTGTAAGTTCAAAGTTATTTCTATAAAAATTTGACACTAGCAGTAAAGTCCTAAGTGCGCCTCCGTTTTTTTTAAAATATAGTTTGCACTTTTTTCTATACTGCCGTGCTAAGCACAAAGTTGGTAACCGAGTTCTTTTATCAAAAATTAGTTTCGAGTTGAAGGAATTAAATTAAAAATAAATAAATAAAACGGTTGTTTAATAAAAAAACTTTAATTCGATTTAATAATAAAAGTAAAATGAAAAATTTGCCTCCTCGCTCGGAAATGTGCCACTTTTCGCTCGAATGCGCACATCTTCGCATTTATTACATTTATTTAATGTAACCTACGCTTTTCAAATCTAAAAAATTAATTTAATTTAGTAAATATCGATTTTATAATTCAAAAAACGTATTTACCTTAGCAATGAGTGAAAGGGAGCGAAAAGATACGAAAATCTCGTCAGTGCGAGTGAGAGGGACCGATTAAAATTGTTCAATTGTATTTTCGTCTAATTTATTGGCCTAAATTATTTTGAATCGTGCTTAAAACCGAGTGTGCACATTCGAGCTCAAAGTGGCACATTCCGATCTCGGAATGAAGCGCGCCGCTCCGCGTCGCGCTTCATTTGCCTCCTCGCTCGGAAATGTGCCACTTTTCGCTCGAATGCGCACATCTTCGCATTTATTACATTTATTTAATGTAACCTACGCTTTTCAAATCTAAAAAATTCATTTAATTTAGTAAATATCGATTTTATAATTCAAAAAACGTATTTACCTTAGCAATGAGTGGAAGGGAGCGAAAAGATACGAAAATCTCGTCAGTGCGAGTGAGAGGGACCGATTAAAATTGTTCAATTGTATTTTCGTCTAATTTATTGGCCTAAATTATTTTGAATCGTGCTTAAAACCGAGTGTGCACATTCGAGCTCAAAGTGGCACATTCCGATCTCGGGAAAATGAAGCGCGCCGCTCCGCGTCGCGCTTCATTTGCCTCCCTCGCTCGGAAATGTGCCACTTTTCGCTCGAATGCGCACATCTTCGCATTTATTACATTTATTTAATGTAACCTACGCTTTTCAAATCTAAAAAATTAATTTAATTTAGTAAATATCGATTTTATAATTCAAAAAACGTATTTACCTTAGCAATGAGTGGAAGGGAGCGAAAAGATCCGAAAATCTCGTCAGTGCGAGTGAGAGGGACCGATTAAAATTGTTCAATTGTATTTTCGTCTAATTTATTGGCCTAAATTATTTTGAATCGTGCTTAAAACCGAGTGTGCACATTCGAGCTCAAAGTGGCACATTCCGATCTCGGGAAAATGAAGCGCGCCGCTCCGCGTCGCGCTTCATTTGCCTCCCTCGTTCGGAAATGTGCCACTTTTCGCTCGAATGCGCACATCTTCGCATTTATTACATTTATTTAATGTAACCTACGCTTTTCAAATCTAAAAAATTCATTTAATTTAGTAAATATCGATTTTATAATTCAAAAAACGTATTTACCTTAGCAATGAGTGGAAGGGAGCGAAAAGATACGAAAATCTCGTCAGTGCGAGTGAGAGGGACCGATTAAAATTGTTCAATTGTATTTTCGTCTAATTTATTGGCCTAAATTATTTTGAATCGTGCTTAAAACCGAGTGTGCACATTCGAGCTCAAAGTGGCACATTCCGATCTCGGGAAAATGAAGCGCGCCGCTCCGCGTCGCGCTTCATTTGCCTCCCTCGCTCGGAAATGTGCCACTTTTCGCTCGAATGCCCACATCTTCTTATTTATTTACAAGAATCGTTCACGTGGGCATATTTAATTCAGTCGTACCAAAGAAGTACAACTTCTAACGCGCATACATAAGCACTTTTTTAAGAGGGCCTTATTCCACTTGGAAAATGGAACCGCTGCCGATGAAATTTCGGCAATTTTTTCCACGAAAAGCTCGATGGAAGCTTGCAGAAATTTAATTGGCGCTTTATATGAGGATTAATTGTAAATGATTACTTTGTTTAATTATTCGAAGACACGCTCATGTTTAAAATAAAGTCCTAAGCAAACATTAGGGCAAAAACGTGCACGTGAACGTTTAAGGATTTCGATGGTGTGCTAGCAGGATGACTATTAGCGCGAAGGACGATCGTTTGGAGGCAACGATAATGCATGGGTTCATTGATGGGTTTATTGCATTTATTAATAGAATCGATTAGGAACAATTAGCCGCCAGTTAATAACGTCGTTCAATCAACGGAATCACTGTCATTTATGGACGCGTTACATGTTGCACGCTTTGCGGTCTGACATATCAATTCTATGTATTTCGACCTAATTAGCAAATGATGTTACGGCGCGCGGACTGTTTATGTGTTATCTTGTACGCAATCGACTGCCGCTTGTTCACTTTTGAATTCCTTGGGGGAATTGCGTCGCAAAACACAATTTCGGTAAATGAGCGTGTTTTGAAAAAAATAGTCCTCGCGTTTGATTTTGCGGAGATTTTTTTTTAAATGCGACGTTTTATACAGGACATATTTTAATTTAGTGAAAATTGCATTAAATTTTTGGGTTTGGTTTTGGAGAAGTTAATTTTTTTTTTAAATCCAACATAAAGGTTGGCAATTTTGTTAGAAGCAAAGCGTATGTTGGTCACAATTTGTTTATTGTTCGAAAACGCGGAGTTTTTTTCAAATAGGACTTTAACTAGTCGAAAGAGGATTAAATTTGAGCTAATAGGTGTGTCAGCGATTTTTTTTTAAATGATTTTTAATTTTACTGTCAGCGCCGAAAAATTTATGTTATATTTAATCTTAAAAAAATTGCCATTGCGTTATTGCTCAACTTTTGAAAATTTTAAATTGTTTGAAGCAATAGTATATATTACTTCGGTTAAAAAACTATTTAATTATTTTTTTTGGTTTTTGAGAAATATAATTTTTTTCTAATGTTGTCAGGACTTTCTTTAAAAAATTCATATGTTGGTCACAATTTGCTTATTACTCGAAAAGTAGTTGTTCTTTTTGAGTGGGGTTTTAATTAGTAGAAATAGGGTTGAATTTGAGTCAATAGGTGTGTCAGCGATTATTTGTAAAATGATTTTTAGTTTTACCGCCACCGCCCAAAAATTTATGTTTATATTTAATCTTAAAAAATTCTTCATTAAGTTATTTCTCGAGGAAAGCTTTTGAAAATTTTAAATTTTGTGAAGTAATATTATATTTTACTTTGGTTAAAAAACCATTTAATTATCTCTTTCGGTTTTTGAGAAATATATTTTTTTTGAATGGCGGACCAAAGTTGTCAGGACTTTCTTTAAAAAATTTATATGTTGGTCACAATTTGTTTATTACTCGAAAAGTAGTTGTTATTTTTGAATGGGGTTTTAACTAATAGAAAGAGGGTCGAATTTGAGCTAGTAGGTGAGTCAGCGATTTTTGTTAAAATGATTTTTAATTTTACTGTCGGCGCCCAAAAACTTCTGTGTTATATTTAATCTTAGAAAATTTGCCATTGCGTTATTTCTCGATGAAAGCTTTTGAAAATTTTAAATTGTTTGAAGCAATAGTATATTTTACTTCGGTTAAAAAACTATTTAATTATTTCTTTTGGTTTTTGAGAAATATAATTTTTTTTGAATGTTGTCAGGACTTTCTTTAAAAAATCCATATGGTGGTCACAATTTGCTTATTACTCGAAAAGTAGTTGTTTTTTTTTAATGGGGTTTTAACTAATAGAAAGAGGGTTAAATTTGAGCCAATAGGTGTGTCAGCGATTTTTTGTAAAATGAGTTTTAATTTTTGCTACAACCACGCAAAGTGTTACGTTTCCAGTTAATCCTAAAAAATCTCCATTGTGTTATTTTTTTATGAAATCTTTTGAAAATTTTACATTATGTGAATAAATAATACATTTAAATACATATAAATATTTACATTGGTCGTCGAATTGTTTTTTTTTTTATAATTTGGGATAAAACTTGACAAGATTCGGTAAAAATTTGTTTATTATACGCAAACGCCTCATTCTTTTTGAATGAAGTAATCGAAAGAGGACACAATGTGAGATAAAAGGTGCCTTGGCTTTTTTTTTTAATTGATTTTTGATTTTTTTAGGATCACTTAAAGATTGAGGAATGTACTCTTCTTTAAAAATTCGTCGTTAATGTTATTTCTTAATGAACTTTTTTAAAATGTTAGAATTAATGTTTTACATTGGGAAAAAATTAGTTTGTTATCTTCGTCGATTTTTTATTTAATAAATTTTTAAAAACTACTTAGAAAATTATGTGACTTATCTTATACAATAATTTAAAGAAATCCTTACAAACTGTGCAACATTAAAATCCAGGATAACGACAATATTTGTTTTGATTCCAGGACTCTGAGGGCGACACTCCTTTGCACGACGCAATATCGAAAAAGCGCGACGACATGCTCACCCTTTTGTTGGATCAAAATGCGGACATCACTTTGACGAACAACAATGGTTTCAACGCCCTTCATCACGCAGCTCTTCGCGGAAATCCAAGGTAGGAAGCGCGACCGTTTTCGCCGCGGCCATAAGCTAATATCTCTTTGCCCACGTTTCGATATTAGCTCGGCCGAAATATCTTTGAAGTTTGCATAAAACTAAAAGAGATCAATCGTATTTTTGCATTATAAAAGGAGCGCGCTATGAAATATGGTAATGGTATGCAGATGCACTTTGCCAAATGAACATTTTAAAATATTCCGAATCCTATGCAGTTCTCTTCGCGCTAATATTCAATAATCGATTCGGTCCGCCTTCGTTCCTTTCTATGAAAATATGTAAATTAAAAATTTTAGCGTTTGATAGCGCACTACTTGCGAGCTCGCCTTTTTGGGCTATTTTATCTCTTTTTTCGGCGAGGCGTTAATTTAGTTTTTCGCATGGCGCGAAGACAAATACAGTGAAACCTCAATTATCCGGACCTCAGTTATACGGATGTGCGACTGTTTTATTTAGTGATTAATATTGGTTGCGTTTTTTGTAAACATATACCCAACAATTTGATCAAGTTTTATCCTGTTAAAATGGGACGCTTTGTAATGTGTTAAAACGAGTGTGCGATTCGAGTCAAAGTGGCACATTCCGATCTTGGAAATGAAGCGCGCTCGCGTCGCGCTTCATTTGCCTAATGCTCGGAAATGTGCCACTTTTCGCTCGTTAATGCAGCATATATGTTATTATGATTTAATTTCATTAATCTGTTAAACATCAAGCACTACAATCATTTGAAATAAATATATAAATTGAATTTTGAAGAATTCAAAACTGGTTTTCTCTATAAATTTCATATTGGATTTGTTGAATTTTTTCTTAAAAGATCTGATTTTCAAAATTTTCGATACGGCCGTTTCTGTAAAAATTATAATTGTATTAATGTTTATAATTACGGAAAAATAGTTAAAAAATTCCTGGATAGCTATCAAAAAGAAATAATTTTTTACATTTTGGATTTGTTGAATTTTATTTTCTAAAATAATTGATTTTCAAAATTTTTGAATACGGCCGTTTTGTACATTATAATTGTTTATTAATGTTTACTAATTAAAATTTTTAAATGATCCTGGATAGTATCAAAGAAGGGAATTTTTTTCATATTGGATTTGTTGAATTTTATTCTATAAATGATCTGATTTTCAAAATTTTCGAATACGGCCGTTTCTGTACATTATAATTGTTTATTAATGTTTACTAATTACCAAAAATAGTTTTAAAAATCCTGGATAGCTATCAAAGAAGGGAATAATTTTTTACATATTGGATTTGTTGAATTTTATTCTTAAAAGATCTGATTTTCAAAATTTTCGAATACGGCCGTTTCTGTACATTATAATTGTTTATTAATGTTTACTAATTACAAGAAATAGTTAAAAATCCTGGATAGCTATCAAAAAGAAATAATTTTCATATTGGATTTGTTGAATTTTATTCTATAAAAGATCTGATTTTAAAATTTGAATACGGCCGTTTCTGTACATTATAATTGTTTATTAATGTTTACTAATTACGCAAAAATAGTTAAAAAAATCCTGGATAGCTATCAAAGAAGGAAATAATTTTTTTCATATTGGATTTGTTGAATTTTATTCTATAAAAGATCTGATTTTAAAAATTTTCGAATACGGCCGTTTCTGTACATTATAATTGTTTATTAATGTTTACTAATTACTCAAAAATAGTTAAAATCCTGGATAGCTATCAAAGAAGGAAATAATTTTTTCATATTGGATTTGTTGAATTTTATTCTATAAAAGATCTGATTTTAAAAATTTTCGAATACGCGTTTCTGTACATTATAATTGTTTATTAATGTTTACTAATTACCAAAAATAGTTAAAAATCCTGGATAGCTATCAAAAGGAAATAAGTTTTTTCATATTGATTTGTTGAATTTTTTCTAAAAGATCTGATTTTCAAAATTTTCGAATACGGCCGTTTCTGTACATTATAATTGTTTATTAATGTTTACTAATTACTCAAAAATTAGTTAAAAAATCCCGGGTAGCTATCAAAGAAGGAAATAATTTTTTTCATATTGGATTTGTTGAATTTTATTCTATAAAAGATCTGATTTTCAAAATTTTCGAATACGGCCGTTTCTGTACATTATAATTGTTTATTAATGTTTACTAATTACGCAAAAATAGTTAAAAAAATCCTGGATAGCTATCAAAGAAGGAAATAATTTTTTTCATATTGGATTTGTTGAATTTTATTCTATAAAAGATCTGATTTTCAAAATTTTCGAATACGGCCGTTTCTGTACATTATAATTGTTTATTAATGTTTACTAATTACGCAAAAAATAGTTAAAAAAATCCTGGATAGCTATCAAAGAAGGAAATAATTTTTTTCATATTGGATTTGTTGAATTTTATTCTCTAAAAGATCTGATTTTCAAAATTTTCGAATACGGCCGTTTCTGTACATTATAATTGTTTATTAATGTTTACTAATTACCCAAAAATAGTTAAAAAAATCCTGGATAGCTATCAAAGAAGGAAATAATTTTTTTCATATTGGATTTGTTGAATTTTATTCTATAAAAGATCTGATTTTCAAAATTTTCGAATACGGCCGTTTCTGTACATTATAATTGTTTATTAATGTTTACTAATTACGCAAGAAATAGTTAAAAAAATCCTGGATAGCTATCAAAGAAGGAAATAATTTTTTTCATATTGGATTTGTTGAATTTTATTCTATAAAAGATCTGATGTTCAAAATTTTCGAATACGGCCGTTTCTGTACATTATAATTGTTTATTAATGTTTACTAATTACCCAAAAAATAGTTAAAAAAATTCTGGATAGCTATCAAAGAAGGAACATATTTTTTCCATATTAGATTTGTTGAGGTTTATTCTTTAAAAGATGTGATTTTCAAAATTTGCGAAAACGGCCGTTTCTATGCCGTAATATTTTTTATTATGGTTTACTAATTACCCAAAAAATAGAAAAAAAAATCGTGGATAGCTATCAAAGAAGGAAATAATTTTTATAACTATTTATAACAATTTTATAAAGAGTTAAAGTATTTTTTTTCTTGTACGATGGTCTCCCATCTAGTCTAGCTTAAAAGTACTAAATTAGAAATGTGGTTTTTGGTAAAAATAGCCTACTGTAATTTTTAATTAAACGAAAAGCGAGAAGTGGTACATTTAGTTCATTTTGATTTAATTAATATTATTTGTAAGAGAGAAGAATAAGATAGGCAAATTCAATTATTAACACTAGATTGTCCAACGAAGTCATTTTGACTGTTTTTAATTTCAATTAGAAAAACAATTATGTATAGTATAATGACACAATTTCTTAGAATTTTGTGACTTTTTGTACAAGATATAAATGCGTTTATTAATAATTGTAGTTACCTCCCTCCTCCTTCATTTCCAGTATATATATGTGTTATACCTATATTGCCCAAAAGCAGTCATTTTGACTGCTTGGAAAATTTTCAATAATCAAATGACTCATATTATTGAATTGAGTAAATTACTAATATGATCAGTTCGGCTCTGTATTGAAATAACAGCACAAAATTTGGAGTTGATATAGCGGATCAAATGGCCAGAAAATATACAGTAAAAGCTAGTTCTCGCAGATGGCATCAAATAGCATCAAATGCAACCCATTCTAACAAGCGCAAAATTTGTCAAGTACGACTTTGCCACAACAACAAAACAAATAATATATGTGGAAAATGTTAAAAGTATGTTTGCGGAAGATTTCCACTTTCATTTCCATAAAATGTACAAATAATGATGCACAAATGATTTTTTTTTAATTGAAGTAAAATTTTTTTATTGTTAATATTTACTAATAATTTGTTATATAACCTGAAATAATATAAAATATTAATTTTAAACAAATTTCTTTACACATTAGTTATTCTAATATACTAAGTACTAAGTTTCAGTCATTCTAGTGTTAAGGACTATGTGCACTTTCAAGCAAAAACTTTTTCCGAATAGAAAATCTGAATTTGAAGGATTTGTTATTAATATAGTCGAATCCAATTAACACGAAGATGTGCGCATTCGAGCGAAAAGTGGCACATTTCCGAGCGAGGGAGGCAAATGAAGCGCGACGCGGAGCGGCGCGCTTCATTTTCCCGAGATCGGAATGTGCCACTTTGAGCTCGAATGTGCACACTCTGCTTTTCGCCACGATTAACAATGATCAATTTACCTTAAAAAAATTCAACTAATTCTAAAACCGTAGTGGCTCTCAAAATGTCTCTTTTGGGCTTCGCTTATTTTTCATAATTTTTTACTTTTTTCATTGCGAAATTGTATTTAAATAACGAGACAAAAATGAAATTCTTGTTAGGATTTCTTAATATTCGGTATCGTAATTGACAATTTTTTGAAAACGGGACATTTTGGCCTCTCGAATGATTGCTTGGGGACAACGGAACAAATGATCTGAAAACAAAACAGTCCCATTCAAAACAGGAAGTATGGGCACATCATATATAGCAAAAATTCGTTTCTTTCTATACATTCAATTAACCGAATTTCGATTTTCCGAATGAGTCCGGATAACCGAGGTTCCACTGTACTTGCGAGCTCGCCTTTTTCACCAATTTTATCTGTTTTTTCGCCCGAGACGTTAGTTTTGTTTTTCGCACGCCGCGAAGCCAAATAATTAAGACCTTCGCGGGCCCGACTAAAATGGCCCTTTTTTTTCGCGACGATCTATAAAAATGGCGTATTGACCTACGCCTCGCTAATTTCACATTTTTTCGGCGAACGCGGTCATGTCTTATTCGGCAACCAGCAGTCCGTAAAATTAGATATGTAATGGTGGTTTTCTAAGCGGGTGGCTCGGGGATGGGTCGACGAGCAATGAGGGCGCGCCCGGGGGCCGTATGCGCTCCTCCACCCCCGAGACGTACAATTTCTGCAGCGGGAGACCTATCATCCATCAACGGCACATTTATCCCTAATATTTTTCTCGCGTACAACGCGAACTGTTTAAAGGGATGATTGAAAACTTCCTTATGGCAGTCGAAGGGCGTGGGTTAATCTCGAGTATGGTTTTTAATTTTATATGCAGACGTAAAGCAAGAAGGATAAGCTTGTAAATTAAAAAAGAAAAAAATCTCGCAGCAATAAAAACGCTAACAGCCCACACGCGCACGCACCGACAGTTTCATTTTAAATATTAAACATTAATTATTTCGGAATTAATGTTAAAAGTCTCGTAAAGCTTTCGAAAAACGTTGTTAAAAAGTTTTGATAGCCTAAATTAATATTAGGTGATGTATTACAGAAGTTGGGAAGCTTTTGATCGAGGAAACCTTTTGTGTAAATTTCGTCTTAACGCAAACTTAATGTTATGTTTTAGAGAGTTGTAAGTTGCTCATTAATTTGCGAGTTAAGATATGTAATTCTCGATAATATATCTTCCTCTTGTCGTTTTCGCGTCTCTTTATCGCCAAAGCTCCGTTCTCCGCTCTGTTTGTTTTCTCTTGCGAAAGAGGCGCGGGCGAAACGGGCACGATCGGCCGCTTTATTTCGAGATTAGGGCCGAAACTCGCGCGTGTTTCGGGTATTAGAAATGTCCAGTTCAATTAGCCCTTCGATGTCGTTACGCACTGGACTGTGCGTTCGGATCATGGAATTAGTGGATAGATAGATGATACGAGATATATCTTTGCGGTTTGTGGCTTTGGCGATTTTCTGATGAATTTGCCGCGCGCTTTTCGGCTCGCCAAAGAATGGCTCGTTCGTACGAAAATCGGGTCATTTGGCAGGTGAATTTAAATTATTTGTCGGTCTCTTAGTTATTACGAAAGAGCGACTGAATAATTTTGTCCAAAACAAAGAGAATATTTTGTGTGGTATGGGGTGTAAATGCAGGGCAGCCATTAAAGGAATTAAAAATTTGGGATTTTTGATATTAAAATACACAATTATTTAAATTTGCAAATTCGGGAAATCTAATGCATGGGAGATATCAGCTATAGTTTATTATCAACCAGAAAAATAGATAAAAAATTCTAGCCACCCCTAGTAAAGCAGGGTAGGCGATAATTCAATTCAAGTTGTCAGATTTTTACTTTTGCCTGTGTTAAAAAACACAATTTTTTAAATTCGCAAATTCGGGGAATCTAATGGATGGAAAATATCTACTATAGTGTCTTATCAACCAGAAAAATAGTTAAAAAAATCCACCTACCCCTATAACAGCGGGGTAGGCGATAATACAACTAAAGACGTAAGACTTTTGCATTTGCTAATGTTAAAAAATACGATTTTTTAAATTCTCAAATTCGGGGCATCTAATGCATAGAAGATATCTACTATAGTTTATTATTAACCCGAAAAATAGTTAAAAAAATTTAGTTACCCCGAGTTAAGCAGGGTAAGCAATAATTCAATTCAAATTGTAAGATTTTTACTTATGCCTGTGTTAAAAAACAGGATTTTCTAAATTCGCAAATAGGGGGAATCTAATGCATGGAAGATATCTACTATAGTTTCTTATCAACCAGAAAAATAATTGAAAAATTCTAACTGCCCCTAAAAAAGGAGGGTAGGTGATAATTCAATTCAAGACTTTTGCTGTTCATGTATTAAAAAACACAATTTTTTAAATTCGCAAATTCGGTGAATCTAATGCTTGGAAGATATTTAGTATAGTCTCTTATCAACCAGAAAAATAGTTAAAAAATTCTAGCTACCCCTAGTAAAGAAGGGTAGGCGATAATTCAATTCAAGTTGTAAGAATTTTAACTTTACCTGTATTAAAAAACAGGATTTTTAAAATTCGCAAATTCGGGGAATCTAATGCATAGAAGATATCTACCATAGTTTATTATTAACCAGAAAAATAGTTAAAAATTCTAGCTACCCCTAGTAAAGAAGGGCAGGCGATAATTCAATTTAAGATGCAAGACTTTTGCTTTTGCAGGTGTTAAAAAACACGATTTTTTAAATTCGCAAATTTGGGGAATCTAATGCATGGAAGATATCTACTATAGTTTCTTATCAACCAGAAAAATAGTTAAACAATTCTAGCTACCCCTACTAAATCAGGGTAGGCGATAATTCAATTCAAGTTGCAAGATTTTTGCTTTTGCCTGTGTTAAAAAACACAACTTTTAAATTCGCAAATTCGGGGAATCTAATGCATGGAAGATATCTACTATAGTGTCTTATCAACCAGAAAAATAGTTAAAAAAATCCACCTACCCCTATAACAGCAGGGTAGGCGATAATTCAACTAAAAACGTAAGACTTTTGTATTTGCTATTGTTAAAAAATACGATTTTTTCAATTCCCAAATTCGGGGCATCTAATGCATGGACGATATCTACTATAGTTTATTATCAACCAGAAAATTAGTTAAAAAAATTCACCTACCCCTATAACAGCAGGGTAGGCGATAATTCACTTCGAGTTGTAAGATTTTTGCTTTTGCCTGTGTTAAAAAACAGGATTTTTTAAATTCGCAAATTCGGGGAATCTAATGCATGGAAGATATCTACTATAGTGTCTTATCAACCAGAAAAATAGTTAAAAAAATTCACCTACCCCTATAACAGCAGGGTAGGCGATAATTCACTTCGAGTTGTAAGATTTTTGCATTTGCTATTGTTAAAAAATACGATTTTTTAAATTCCTAAATTTGGGGCATCTAATGCATAGAAGATATCTACTATAGTTTATTATCAACCGAAAAATAGTTAAAAAATTCTAGCTACCCCTAGTAAAGCAGGGTAGGCGATAATTCAATTCAAGTTGTAAAACTTTTGCATTTGCTATTGTTAAAAAATACGATTTTTTAAATTCGCAAATTCGAGGAATCTGATGCATGGAAAATATGTACTATAGTTTATTATCAACCAGAAAAATAGTTAAAAAATTCTAGCTACCCCTAGTAAAGAAGGGTAGGCGATAATTCAATTCAAGTTGTAAGATTTTACTTTGCCTGTGTTAAAAACAGGATTTTTAAATTCGCAAATTGGGGAATCTAATGCATGGAAGATATCTACTATAGTTTATTATCAACCAGAAAAATAGTTAAAAATTCTAGCTACCCTATAAAGCAGGGTAGGCGATAATTCAATTCAAGTTGTAAGATTTTCTTTGCTATTGTTAAAAATACGATTTTTAAATTCGCAAATTCGAGGAATCTGATGCATGGAAAATATGTACTATAGTTTATTATCAACCAGAAAAATAGTTAAAAAATTCTAGCTACCCCTAGTAAAGAAGGGTAGGCGATAATTCAATTCAAGTTGTAAGACTTTTGCATTTGCCTATTGTTAAAAATACGATTTTTAAATTCGCAAATTCGGGAATCTAATGCATGGAAGATATCTACTATAGTTTATTATCAACCGGAAAAATAGTTAAAAAATTCTAGCTACCCCTAGTAAAGCAGGGTAGGCGATAATTCAATTCAAGTTGTAAGACTTTTGCATTTGCTATTGTTAAAAAATACGATTTTTTAAATTCGCAAATTCGGGGAATCTGATGCATGGAAAATATCTACTATAGTTTATTATCAACCAGAAAAATAGTTAAAAAATTCTAGCCACCCCTATAAAAGAAGGGTAGACGATTATTCAACCAAAGATGTAAGACTTGCTTTTGCCTGTGTTAAAAAACACAATTTTTTAATTTCGTAAATTCGGGGATACTAATGCATGGAAGATATTTAGCATAGTTTATTATCAACCAAAAAAATAGTTAAAAAAATCCAATTATACTTCATGAAACAAAAAACAAAAAAACAAAACAAAAAATGTAAAGGTGAGAAATTATTTTAGCTACAAGAACCAAGTGTTTTTGAAGTTTATGTTTGGTTCCGTTGCTTTTAATACAATTGTTACTAATAACGCAAATCATCAATCTTAAATACATTTAGTTTAAGATTTAAAATGTCATGTTATTATGTTAGCTTATAGCACAATTATTAAATACGATATATAGATATCTAAATAAATATTTGTAGATTTTCCCGGGACCACCGATTATAATTTCTTCAAACGAAGACAAAGCTTCATCAAATCGAAACCGCAATTAATTCAAACGGAGCTCCCGCAATTAATTAACGGCAAAACGAATTCACGAGTCAAGTGTTGAATTTCGTCACAATTAAACTTTATTCAAACATTTCGCAAACCGCTCGCCGCAACATAACTCAGAACGTAACCATCATAAACGTGGAGCGTTCTCAATTCTACGTCGAAAGTAAGCGAGGCTTGCGGTTTGCGGTGCACAGTGTGTGCGCTTGCAACATGCAACAATCTCGAAGATGTGCATTCGGGGGCGCAAGATGCACGTACTTGTACGTAACGCGATAGAAGAACTGCCGGAAATTGAGAACCGTCAGTAACCGCATCCTTTCCACAAACATCAAACTCAAATTTCTGGTTGGAAAACTGTTGCATGGAATTTCCTTCGCGATTTTTCCGAGCCGAATATTTTATTTCCACGTCATTTCGATCTGTAGATTTTTCGGTTTAAAATTGACGAAAAATGGGGCAACGTGGATGACGCATTTAACTGTTAAGGAAAACCGATGCGCGTACTTGTGTAGGTGCGTTAGAAGTTATACTTCTTTGGCGTAACTAAATTAATATGAACATTTCGCAAACCGCTCGCCGCAACATAACTCAGAACGTAACCATCATAAACGTGGAGCGTTCTCAATTCTACGTCGAAAGTAAGCGAGGCTTGCGGTTTCGCGGTGCACAGTGTGTGCGCTTGCAACATGCAACAATCTCGAAGATGTGCATTCGGGGGCGCAAGATGCACGTACTTGTACGTAACGCGATAGAAGAACTGCCGGAAATTGAGAACCGTCAGTAACCGCATCCTTTCCACAAACATCAAACTCAAATTTCTGGTTGGAAAACTGTTGCATGGAATTTCCCAAGCGATTTTTCCGAGCCGAATATTTTATTTCCACGTCATTTCGATCTGTAGATTTTTCGGTTTAAAATTGACGAAAAACGGGGCAACGTGGATGACGCATTTAACTGTTAAGGAAAACCGATGCGCGTACTTGTGTAGGTGCGTTAGAAGTTATACTTCTTTGGCGTAACTAAATTAATATGAATAAATTCAATAAATGCGAAGATGTGCGCGTTTGAGCGAAAAGTGGCACATTTCCGAGCGAGGGAGGCAAATGAAGCGCGACGCGGAGCGGCGCGCTTCATTTTCCCGAGATCGGAATGTGCCACTTTGAGCTCGAATGCGCACGCTCGGTTTTAAGCACGATTCACAATAATTTAGGCCAATAAGTTAGACGAAAAAGCCGTTGAAGAATTTTAATTGTTTTCTCTCGCTCGCACTGACGAGATTGTCGTATATTTTTCCTCCCTTCCACTCGTTGCTATGGTAAATATATTTTTCGAACTTAAAATCGATATTTTTCACACTAAATTTAATTTTTGGATTTGAAAGAGTTAAGGATAAAATAGACAAATCAAATAAGTACGAAGATGTGCGCGTTCGAGCGAAAAGTGGCACATTTCCGAGCGAGGGAGGCAAATGAAGCGCGACGCGGAGCGGCGCGCTTCATTTTCCCGAGATCGGAATGTGCCACTTTGAGCTCGAATGTGCACACTCGGTTTTAAGCACGATTCACAATAATTTAGGCCAATAAGTTAGACGAAAAAGCCGTTGAAGAATTTTAATTGTTTTCTCTCGCTCGCACTGACGAGATTGTCGTATATTTTCCCTCCCTTCCACTCGTTGCTATGGTAAATATATTTTTCGAACTTAAAATCGATATTTTTCACACTAAATTTAATTTTTTGATTTGAAAGAGTTAAGGATAAAATAGACAAATCAAATAAGTACGAAGATGTGCGCATTCGAGCGAAAAGTGGCACATTTCCGAGCGAGGGAGGCAAATGAAGCGCGACGCGGAGCGGCGCGCTTCATTTTCCCGAGATCGGAATGTGCCACTTTGAGCTCGAATGCGCACACTCGGTTTTAAGCACGATTCACAATAATTTAGGCCAATAAGTTAGACGAAAAAGCAGTTCAATAGTTTTACTCCTTCCCTCTCGCTCGCATTCACGAGATTGTGGTATCTTTTCGCTCCCTTCCACTCATTGCTATGGTAAATACTTTTTTTGAATATAAAATTGATATTTACCAAATTAAATTATTTTTTTGGATTTGCAGAAGCGTAGTTTACCTTAGATAAATTAATAAATACGAGGATGTGCGCATTAGAGCGAAAAGTGGCACATTTCCGAGCGAGGGAGGCAAATGAAGCGCGACGCGGAGCGGCGCGCTTCATTTTCCCGAGATCGGAATGTGCCACTTTGAGCTCGAATGCGCACACTCGGTTTTAAGCACGATTCACAATAATTTAGGCCAATAAGTTAGACGAAAAAGCAGTTCAATAGTTTTAGTCCTTCCCTCTCGCTCGCATTCACGAGATTGTGGTATCTTTTCGCTCCCTTCCACTCATTCCTATGGTAAATACTTTTTTTGAATATAAAATTGATATTTACTAAATTAAATTATTTTTTTGGATTTGCAGAAGCGTAGTTTACCTTACATAAATTAATAAATACGAGGATGTGCGCATTAGAGCGAAAAGTGGCACATTTCCGAGCGAGGGAGGCAAATGAAGCGCGACGCGGAGCGGCGCGCTTCATTTTCCCGAGATCGGAATGTGCCACTTTGAGCTCGAATGCGCACACTCGGCCTTAAAGCACGATTCACAATTTATTTACTTTTTCAGACGGTTCAACTGTCGAATTGTTGATAACTGTGCGCCAAACGAAGTATAACTTCAATAACATCAAATGATCAAAATATTATTTCTACTAAATCCATAAGAAATTTTTTAATTATATTATTTAAAATTTTTTTACGTCGACTTAGAAAATTAATTTACAATTATATGTGGAAGGGGGACCGATGATTTTCCGTTTTCATTTAACTTCAATCCAAGAAAAAAAAGTTATTCATTTTTGACGATCTAAATTGTTCTACAATATATGGGATAATAATCAAATATTTTTGAGGCAATTTTTGGGGCAATTTGTGCGACCCCTTTTTTAGTTCATTCGCCATTTTAATGCAATTTATTTTGTCGCCGCGAAAGATGGGCGCTTTGCAATTTGGTGCGGCCGCCTAAGCGACTTTTCCGATTAAAAATCGACTTGCGATTTTTCCGAAGCGACGGCAAAATTAAAAAGCAATTTTTGTAAAATATCTAGGGGCTTTCGTGCATAACTGATGTATGTTGACATTTTCCTTGCATATTCGTTTCGATGCAATTTATTAGAAGCGGATCACTATCATATATCGGAACTGTAATCTGATTTATGGAACGTTTTATGTAATTTGTTTATTATTACCCGGTTATTTACTTCTTTTTTTTTTCGGGCTACGTTACGACGAAATGTTTACGTACACAACAGGAAAGGTTTTCTGTGTGAATCCGCTTCTTTCTTTTTTTTGCTTTTTTTCCAATTTTATGCTCCATCGGCAAAATATTGTTCTATACGCGGAAAAAAAATTTTAGCTCTTAAATTTAATTTTAAGTGGTCGCTAGTTGATTAAAATTAATTTTTTTTCTGTTTAACATGTAGGGGTTGATTTGATTCCACTTCAATTCGCGCTTTTGAAACGATATTTAGTTGCATCTTGGGGGGTAAAATAAAATAAATTACTCCGTAGTATTGTTAATAAAAATAATATTAATTAGAGTCTTAAAAAAAACGAATTATTTTACGAGTAAAAAGAAACGCGGTTGCTTAAGGGATGTAGAGAGGTGTTTCGTATGACTTGACTACGCCCAGTACTTCTACAATTATTACGAAGCGGCACATAACACACTCATATATAACTGTCATATATAATTAGGGGAGACCGGGGTTGGAAGACACAATTATTTTCTTTTGCATTTATAGTAGAGCGCAAGGGCTTAATTTATCAATGACATTTATATATCAATAGATAGTGTATTTATTCTAGTTGGAGAAAAAATAAAGACTTTTTCTCCACCCTTATCTAAAGAGTACATATTATAATTTTTATGAAAAAAGAGAAGTGTGACTTTTAACCCCGTGTCAGGGATGGTTGTCAGACGTTAAATAAAAGGTAAAATACAAAACGAGAAAACAAATACCTATTCTATTCTAACCTATTCTATCTAACGAACTTAGGTTATGGTAACAAAAATGACAAATGTATAATTACAGCCAGTCGTTTATGTAGTAAAACCCCTAGAAACCAATAAAAAAGGCCCCACATATTTATGGTGTTGCTTTGCACATGTGACAAATAGCCCCCGTTAACTTGAGACAACTTTCCCCAAAACAGTTTTAGACAATTAAGTCCCAAAATAAATTTAAATCAATGGTCATTTAAAAAACCATATAATGATATCATGAAACATATCTTAAACATCATAAATACACGAATAGGTATATCACTATGCAAAATTTAATTATACTTATGAGACTCAACAGAGATGCACAAAAAATTACTTTCACTGTACAAAAAAAAACAAACGCATATATTTCTTATACGGTATTTCAGAGCGAACTGAAGTGAAGTACGGGTAAACAAATTTGTTAATTCATTAGGATTTATGTTATGGTTAATGTGACAACCTACCCGTGAGACAACCATACCCGGTCTTCCCTTTGATCAAATATCAAATGCAGTACAACTATATCGAAATCATAGTTTACATTTTACAAACATTCTTCTAATTTATTGTCTTCAATAAGTTCTTCGCCGAAAATAATTCCATATGTGATTTGCCTACGACTTTGCCCCCCCCCCCCCATTTGTGTTTTTGCTTTTAAAGATTTTTTCTACATTTTGCCCTAAAGAACAAGATCATTCTATTAAAATACAACAGAGATATGGGTAATTGAAAGAAAAAGGTAGATTTACCTGTAAAATGAGTGGGAAAATTTGAAAATCAACTAGCGACCTCTTAGAATTAAAATTAAGGGTTGAAATGTGGCGAGAATGTTTTTTCGACGTTTAGCACAATATTTCATCGACGCAGCCCAACAGAAAAAAATTCCTGTAAAAACCAAGCACGCCAATGTACCATAGAACGCGCGATTCGTGCGTTTTGATTTGTCTAGATGGCGCTAGGTGCATCAAAATAGACTCACAAATATATCCATCTAAATTCCGAGCGTATGCAAAAATGTGTTGATAACTTAATCAAATCGCATCCTTCGAACGCGAAGAGCTTTAAGCCGGAATTAAACGGAAGTGAAGCCTAGGCGAGTAGCTTCGCGTTTTAATTAAAGAAATATGCTTAGTCGGGCGCGCTTATAAAACTAAACTGAAACACAAATACTAGAAAATCTAATAAGGGCGCATAGTTGCAAGCAAGAAAGAGCCCAAGTTAAGAATAATGAATACAAATGAGCGTGCCGAGAGATAGTTCGTATCTTCGTACAAACATAACGTAAATTATACGCGAAATGGAAGGACGCGTGCGCCTTTGTCTTACGTCTAATGTTCATTAAACTAATCACTAAGCGTATAATTTGTCCGAATGTAATCCTTTAAGCCGGCAATGACTAATCTTAACAAACTGCAACTGCGAAGGATACGGAGAAAGACGAATTTTCCGTAATTTGTTCGCGATCCACTCAGACTTCATTAGCTTTATTTACTTCTTAGATATATGACAATACTTCGTCAAGAAATCCTCCCGAATGGGGAAAAAAGGAGGTCGGCCGTTCGCTTTTGGGCATTCATTTTCGCGACAGGTTGCCTTTTTCGAGCCGCCGGCTAATTCCCGTTGCGGATTACCCCGCGGCTAGCGGAGGTAATCAGCGACTCAACTATACGCGAGAAAGTACCGAACTAGCACCGAATTATATCAAACTTCTTGTACACAGTAGAAAACCGGCATTTGGGTTAACTTTGATCTCGACTTTGGATTTATATAAATTTCCTTGCACTCCCGAACACACGAATGCGCTCCCTAATGTTTAATATCAATATTTACAAGCGACTTTGTATCATTTACTTCGGCGAAAATTATTTGAGCTCTGAGGCTCACGGTTATTTATATTTACAGTGAAATCCGCTTAATGTGATACATTTCGATAGCGTTAGAAGTTATACTTCTTTGGCGCAACTAAATTAAATATAACAATGTTGAGTGTTCATTGGAATTGGACGCTCAATAAAACAACAATTGTTAAATTTGCAACGTTTCGTTTCTTTATTGAAACTTTATCAAGCAACTGAAAATTAACAAAGTATAACAACAATAACTACAAGTATGTTATAAATAAATATAAATTATAAAATATCTTAACAACAGAAAAATGATTTTAACTTAAAAACGAATTGGTACCAAAAGCCTACCAGTTCAGGGCCATTATTAAACGACTATTGTAATCACCCAATGAGTCAAAAGATAGGTGTAATTAAAGGTCTTTTGGATAGAGCTTTACGTTTAAGCCGTGAAGATTTTTATGAAGATAATATACTACGCATGAAAAATCTTCTTATTAATAATAATTACCCTTTAAAACTCATTAATCGTTTTATAAATAATTATAAATTGGTAGATAACAAAAAAGATGTCCAACAAGTAACAACATACTTTAAAGTTCCTTACATCAAAGAATTGTCCAGTAGTATTGATCGTTTTATTAGACCAAGAGGTGGAAAATTAGCATTTTATAATCTAAAAACAATTAATACGGTTTATAGTAAATTAAAAGATCCAATTCTTCTTCTTCAACAATCTGGTTTGATTTATAAAATCCCATGTAGTTGTGGAACTAGTTACATTAGTTAAACGAATCAAAGACTTGAAGAAAGATTAAAACAACATAAAAATGATTGTAAAAATATACATTATGTTAAACCAAACAAAACAGCATTAGCTATTCACCATTTTGATGTTGGACATCAATACCAATTTGAAAAGGTTTCTATTTTACATCGTGAACAAAATAAAAATAAAATAAATTTAAGTGAAATGGTTTATATCATAATTAATAAAACTGTAAATTTACGTTCAGATACTCAAGGCCTTAGATTAATATATAATGGCATCTTAAGGATGTACTAGCAGGGTACTGGGTGGGGATAGACCGATCCGGGCGCGCGGTAAAGAGGTTATAGCCGCAGCATTGCGTATGGCAACACTGTGATTATTACGATTATTAAGGCAATGTTATCACTAAATTCAAAATAAACATTGAGTGTAACACGTGCGAATATAAAATTATGGAAGGTGAAATGAAATAGAAAACTATCTATCGGGATCAAAATTTACCAGAATTCCTAAAATTAGGTTAGTATTTTTGACACTTACTTTGCTTTAATGGTCTGTAGTGTTGCCATTTAGTTTAAGAGCTAACAAAAGTAAGCTAATTTTCGTAAATATCTTTTAATTTAGTCGGTTTAGTACGGTTTTTTATTTTTTTAATATCTATGAATGTCTTAACTTTTAATTAGATAGTTTTATTTTTATATTCTGGGACGAATTTGGCTGAAAATTATGAAAACATGTCGTCTATCCGTCACTTTGCCATAAGACTAATGTTAAATATGCTTACTTTTGAAATCATTTATTTCTTTAAATAGTCGGTCAACCCTCTTCACATTTTGAGAATTTGTTTAGACATATTTAAACTACATATAAAAAAAATCAAGCATTTTGAGCAAAATGACTTTCGTGCTCGTACATACTTAAAAAAAATCAAATCAAAAAATTAAAATCAAAATTATACAACTACAAATAATCTCTATTTGGAATCATAGTTACAATATTTCATGTAACTATTTAGCACCATAGTTACATATTTACATAGTTACATATTTAGAATCTTTCATGTTTGATGCATGCAGAATTTTTGAATTTTGATGGTTAAAATCTTTTTGTGTTGTTGAGGTATTTTATAATTTATATTTATTTATAAGGGTAGTTCTACAATATGAGGTTATATTTACGGAAAATCTTTATAAAATAGCTTTTTTATTCTACGAGTTGTCATTTTATGCAATAAATTAAAGCATCTTAATGTATTTTATAAATTGCATTATGATTTAATGCCCAATTAAAATACATTTTCCTGAAATTCCATGTTTAAGTCTGAAAAAGTCACTACCCTGGCCTGTCCCCATGACGTTTTTAGTTAAACATACAGACAATTCATACTTTCTTTGACGCAGTTGCCACATTAAACTATATTTAGCAGAAATTTAAACAAGTATACTTGAGTATTATAAAGAGAAAATATAACAATATTTGGTTCTTTTCAATAATTTTCGAACCTTATTTTTGTCCCTGTCACCACCGTGGAAAATTTTAATCCGTTAATACAACCAGAAATATTAAACAGATTTATTAAAAATAGCGACCAAGGGCACGTATCAACGTAAAGTTAATAACATTAAATACACGGGCTGTTAAATCACTGATATTTGTATTTTGACGCGCCGTGACAGTGTGGTGCAGTGGTTTTACAAGGTGATTGTGTCTCTCCACTGGTAAGTAGTAAAAGGAGGATGTGAATTTTGGTCTTTTGAGCGTACAGCACCAATTGTTTTCAGTGATAGCGCTGCATTCTCTATGGCTTCAAAACCCCTTATTGTAGAATCACCCATAAAAGACTTGTAGTTATTGTTGTGGTGCTTTGTTAATTTTCAGTTGCTTGATAAAGTTTCAATAAAAGAAACGAAACGTTGCAAATTTAACAATTGTTGTTTTATTGAGTGTTCAATTCCAGTGAACGTTAAATATTATTAACACTGGATTTACGGGGGTTGATTATATACCTATTTTTATTGAAGTGAGACAATTTGACTCATACAACAAAATTGAAGTGTTTTGCAAAAAACACAGTTCCAACTAAATTGAAATATAAGATTTATTATTTAAAACTTTATTGAAAACATTTTTTAATTATATACTGTTTTTGAAATACATTTTCTGCAAACAGAAATAATCCTCGCTTTTTTTTGCTATAGGTATATAGCAATAACATTTTAAATGAGTCAAATTGGCTCAGTCCGTAAATCTAGTGTTAAAAGATATTGGACATGAACATTATGATTAATTAAATATAACCGCGAGTAAAAATTAATATAAATTAATTCAATAAATACGAAGATGTGCGCATTCGAGCGAAAAGTGGCACATTTCCGAGCGAGGGAGGCAAATGAAGCGCGACGCGGAGCGGCGCGCTTCATTTTCCCGAGATCGGAATGTGCCACTTTGAGCTCGAATGCGCACACTCGGCCTTAAAGCACGTTTCACAATAATTAAATTACTTTCTTAGAGTTTATACTGTACAATTTTCGTTAGGTGTGCGCGCGCAACTTCCGTTGCCTGCTAAAAACGTCAAAATTTTACAGAATCATAAGTCACAATAATTTTATGGAACAATTAACAATGTATATTACATATTAGTTGAACAATAAGCGACCGTTTGTATGTAAACCAATCAAAACGCTCACTGATAACATTATGCGTGATCACATTAAACGGATTTCACTGTACCTTTCCTGCGCCACCTAAATTTCAATACATTTCAAATGAATTCACACTTAATAGCGAAGAAAGTCTATTTTACATCGTGAACAAAATAAAAATAAAATAAATTTAAGTGAAATGGTTTATATCATAATTAATAAAACTGTAAATTTACGTTGAGATACTCAAGGCCTTAGATTAATATATAATGGCATCTTAAGGATGTACTAGCAGGGTACTGGGTGGGGATAGACCGATTCGGGCGCGCGGTAAAGAGGTTATGGCCGCAGCATTGCGTATGGCAACACTGTGATTATTACGATTATTAAGGCAATGTTATCACTAAATTCAAAATAAACATTGAGTGTAACACGTGCGAATATAAAATTATGGAAGGTGAAATGAAATAGAAAACTATCTATCGGGATCAAAATTTACCAGAATTCCTAAAATTAGGTTAGTATTTTTGACACTTACTTTGCTTTAATGGTCTGTAGTGTTGCCATTTAGTTTAAGAGCTAACAAAAGTAAGCTAATTTTCGTAAATATCTTTTAATTTAGTCGGTTTAGTACGGTTTTTTATTTTTTTAATATCTATGAATGTCTTAACTTTTAATTAGATAGTTTTATTTTTATATTCTGGGACGAATTTGGCTGAAAATTATGAAAACATGTCGTCTATCCGTCACTTTGCCATAAGACTAATGTTAAATATGCTTACTTTTGAAATCATTTATTTCTTTAAATAGTCGGTCAACCCTCTTCACATTTTGAGAATTTGTTTAGACATATTTAAACTACATATAAAAAAAATCAAGCATTTTGAGCAAAATGACTTTCGTGCTCGTACATACTTAAAAAAAATCAAATCAAAAAATTAAAATCAAAATTATACAACTACAAATAATCTCTATTTGGAATCATAGTGACAGCCTTTCATGTAATTATTTAGAATCATAGTTACAGTATTTCATGTAACTATTTAGCACCATAGTTACATATTTAGAATCTTTCATGTTTGATGCATATAGAATTTTGAGTTTTGATAGTTAAAATGTTTTTTGTGTTGTTAAGGTATTTTATAATTTATATTTATTTATAAAATACTTGTAGTTATTGTTGTTATACTTTGTTAATTTTCAGTTGCTTGATAAAGTTTCAATAAAGAAACGAAACGTTGCAAGTTTAACAATTGTTATTTTATTGAGTGTCCAATTCCAATGAACATTAACCATTATTAAAATATATTGGACGTGAACATTATAATTAATTAAATATAACCGCTCGTAAAAATTAATATAAATAAATTTAATAAATACGAGGATGTGCGCATTCGAGCGAAAATGGCACATTTCCGAGCGAGGGAGGAAATGAAGCGCGACGCGGAGCGGCGCGCTTATTTTCCCGAGATCGGAATGTGCCACTTTGAGCTCGAATGTGCACGCTCGGTTTTAAGCA
Organism: Sinopyrophorus schimmeli; assembly: GCA_036325965.1. Taxonomy (NCBI): domain Eukaryota; kingdom Metazoa; phylum Arthropoda; class Insecta; order Coleoptera; family Elateridae; genus Sinopyrophorus; species Sinopyrophorus schimmeli. The sequence goes on from JARFIZ010000405.1 coordinate 184,461, forward strand.
CGATTCACAATAATTTAGGCCAATAAGTTCGACGAAAAAGCAGTTGAATAATTTTAATCGTTTTCTCTCGCTCGCACTGACGAGATTGTCGTATCTTTTCGCTCCCTTCCACTCATTGATATGGTAAATACGTTTAAAAAATATAAAATCGATATTTACTAAATTTAATTAATTTTTTGGATTTGAAGAAGCGTAGTTTACATTAGATAAATGTAATAAATACCAAGATGTGCGCGTTCGAGCGAAAAGTGGCACATTTCCGAGCGAGGGAGGCAAATGAAGCGCGACGCGGAGCGGCGCGCTTCATTTTCCCGAGATCGGAATGTGCCACTTTGAGCTCGAATGCGCACACTCGGCCTTAAAGCACGTTTCACAATAATTAAATTACTTTCTTAGAGTTTATACTGTACAATTTTCGTTAGCTGTGCGCGCGCAACTTCCGTTGCCTGCTAAAAACGTCAAAATTTTACAGAATCATAAGCCACAATAATTTTATGGAACAATTAACAATGTATATTACATATTAGTTGAACAATAAGCGACCGTTTGTATGTAAACCAATCAAAACGCTCACCGATAACATTATGCGTGATCACATTAAACGGATTTCACTGTACCTTTCCCGCGCCACCTAAATTTCAATACATTTCAAATGAATTCACACTTAATAGCGAAGAAAGTAGTGGGGACCATCTCCAAATGCATTTTCGTACTTAAAACCATAAAGGATGGTTTTTTTATACATAGGTCGGGAGCTTTTTTTTTTGAAATTTTATTTATTCTGCTTAAAAATTCACTTTGCTCTTTTCGTCGGTGGATAAACTAATTTCGGAGGACGACTGACGAATATAAAGTCCGTTTCGAGTTGTTGTTTAACAAAATTTGCGTTGTAAAATATTTATAAGCAGCCCTTCGCGTTGATACTTGAAAAAATGAATTCGGGGACGTAATTAATCACGCAACACCTTCCCGAAAAAAGGAAAATAAAGGCGGGAGGAAAAAATTCGATGTTATTGTATGCGAAACCGAAAACGAATCGTTCTTTCGAATTCTCGCCGCGCGCTCGTAATTTATTGCCAAACTTAATTTCGAATTTAAAATTCATATTTTTATGTTAGTTTTGCGAGTTCGCAAAGTTGTTACGGCGTGGGATGGATTTTTGCAGATTTTTTTTGGTTTGGAATCGGTGCCGGATTAGGCGTAATAGCAATTCCTTTTTGTATGTTGTTTTTTTTTTGTATCGTTTTATATCGTGTGATGAAAGGCGTAAGGATGCCAAGTCTGTTTTGTCTTTGGACTTCAATTTTTGAGAACCGATTTATGGATTTTAGATAGCATATACAGATATCGTACCCGACATCCATCGAAGCCGGCCTATGGTATTCCATGTAAAGCAGCCACAAACAATCATTTGCAATTTCCATATTAAATATTAAAGTTACCACTAACCTTTTATTATAAATCGAAGTGGCACTATTTAATGGCACTTGTAACACATATTTTAGAACGTCTCGGTAACTTTATCGTATTTAAATTAGCAAAAGTTGTATCACAATTTGGCACAAACGCGACACATGACATTAACCACGCACTCGAATGGCGGCCGCGGGGAACAAAAGCGCAGCGGCCTATGGCAAAGCACTCTATGTTTAAGTAGAATTCGAATTGAATTCCCTATACCATGCTATAAAATAAATTATTTTCGAAATTTGCCGAAACGGCCGATTTCATGCTTCGCAAATTGTTTATTAACGATTATTAAATTACAAAAATTCTGGATAGCTAATATTTTTTAAATGGGATTTACATATTTTCGAAATATGCCAGAACGGCCGTTTCTACGTTTTCTAATCGTTTGTTAACGACGTTTTGGCGCTCGTATTTATCAACGCCGTTTTATTATGTAAATCAGGGGTGAGCAACCTTTTTAATCAACGGGCCAATTTAAATTTTAAATTTTTTTGGCGGGCCGCACATAAAGTAACACTTGTTAATAATATACAAAACTTTATTTATAATAAACATTAGAATAAAAAATATAAAATTTAAAAAAATGAATTCAATTTTAGAAATCCTTGGCGGGCGGCATAATCTAGTCTACTGTATTTTTATTCGCTGAAAACTGCTTAATTCGAGGTGCTTTCGTTAATTAAATTTGAAACTAAATCGCGCCTTTATTAAGCTTGAAATATCGTTTTTATTCCAATTTTTTTAGACTCAACCCCCGCCCTCCGAAAAAGATATTTAAAAAAAATGTCTGTTTTTTCCCACAATTCGAAAGGTGTCGCTTATTGGCGAGCTTTAATTATTTTTGACGGTTCAATACAATTGCAGAACCAACAATTACGATTTTAATTAACCGTAGAATTAATTTTGCAATAATGCAAAGGCCTGAGGTTTATAAAAGAACAAGCAATTTTCTAATCCTGTCGATAACGTTAAAAACTGCGAGTGTTCTAATATGATGAACGCAGCTGTGTTATGACTATTCAATTTCTTTGTTTAGTTTAGAATTGCATTCGGTTTGTAAACACGTATGTACACCACTAATGATTGTTAATTTAAAAAAAAGTGCGATTACAAAATAAATTAATAAAAGTTTAGTGCATCTTTCCTTTGGACGACCTGCTGATTTTGTTGAAAGGTAGAATTCCGTATTTTTTTTAAAAACAATTCAAAATTTCCTATTTGGGGGACGAGAAATGTTTTAACGTGGAATCCACAACGTAGCATTTAAGGGCCCCTACCACTGTTAGGGCATTCCATAGTAAATTTCTGCACGGGAAGTTCCACATATTTATTCTGAAATGTGCGATAAACAATTTCAATTGACGTTTATTGTGGGAAGCAATACAATAAATTAACAATGAAGCACGTACTAAATGACCTTACTCTTTTTTTAAGAGAATAAGGCGACGACGCTGCGTTGTCATTTACTGGAAAAGTAAAATGTATTTTTTCTCGAAGTTCTGTAGATTTTGAATATATTGCTTATTGTTTAGATTGGTTTCAAGTATCAGTACCTATTTGTCTGACACCCTGTATATTCATCCTCAAACTTCAAATTAAAAACGCTATTATGAGAGTTAAGCATTTTCTTATCTTAAAAAAGCCCATGGGTATTTTAACAAAGCTCTTGTAGGGTTTAATTTTCTAAATTTAAATAAAGTAAAAGTAATTTACGGGTATTTACGTTATGCAATTAAAAAAAATGAAGAGGATTAAGTATTAAACTTTACAACAACGAACGTACCAAATTGTCTGCGAATCATTTACATTCTTCTCACAGCAACAAAGTTATTGTGTGTGTGTGTGTGTGTGTGTGTGTGTGTGTTAAGTTTTCACAATCTTAAATGCAATTCACTGTCCCGGAAACATTTCGTTTAAAGCTTAAAACCCAGCGAGCGGATCGTAAATTCAACTTTAGAAAATAATTATTTACTCTCAATAACGCAATTAGAAAAGAGCCGGAATAAATAAGATCTTCGAAACGGGACATTCGCGAACGTTCTCAAAATAAAGCAAAACGAAGTAAGATGTAATGGCGACACGAAAATATATTCGCAGCTGTCCCATATTTTTCTCGAGCATATCCTGATTCATGTGAAGAGTTGATAAGAAATATAGGAAAGTTTTAAATTGAACGGAAGACAAATGTGTCCTCGATATCAACCGACGAAATCGGGCAATACTTCAAACTATTCAAAATACAATTTTTCTTAGCGCAAAAACGAGATTTTTCTCTAACGCCACCAACGACAACAAACGGAATGGTGAAAATTTTAATAAATCCTTAAGGAAGGCTCCGGTCCTTGGATCTGTGCTGGCGGCGGCGCATCCATCATGTCTTTATGTCACCTGCAGCCTCCGAGGCTCCAGAATTACTGATGCAATTTCCTGCTATGCACCGAGAAATCTTGTTTATAGTTCTTGTTCGCTATTTCTTGTTCAAAGTTATAAACACTGCGAATAATTCACAGCCCCCAACACCGAAATGTAAATGTACTTGAAGCTCGCGCTTAAAGCCACACATTTTAAGACCCATCTTAGTTTGAGATTTTTAAGAGCGTCCCTTTTCCGGACCGCACGATATAATTTTTACAAGTTTGTGTTTTGATTAAAAAAAGAGTCGATTTTATAATATTGATTAATTGCGAAATTAAAAAATTTAATAATTAACACATGGAAGTCTTCCGTCGCGTTTTTCCGTCGTCCTGTCTGTCTGTATAAGCTAATTTCAAAAACTACAGTAGTGATTTTGTTATGGTTTTTACTAGTAGATAGATTGATTCACTTGGAAGGTTTCTGTATGTAATTTATATATATATCATGCTAATTGGCTGATCTATGACGAAGTTTGTCGATTAAGTCGGAAAGAACGAGCTTCTTGGGCGTTTTTCCGACGTGCGACGGTTAAATCCCTTAAGTTATATGGAACCGCTACAGTAGTGTCTGGGATTAGTCTATACCAGGGATGAGCAACACGCGGCCCGCGGGCCGCTTGCGGCCCGTTAAACATGATTATGCGGTCCGCCAAGCATTTCTAAAATTGAATTCACTTTTTTAAATTTTAAATTTTTCTATTCTAATGTTTATTATAAATAAAGTTTTGTAAATTAATAACAAATGTTACTTTATGTGCGGCCCGCCAAAAAATTTTAAAATTTAAATAGGCCCGTCGATTAAAAAAGTTGCTCACTTCTGGTTTACATAATAAAACGGCGTTGACAAATCCGAGCGCCGAAACGTTGTTAACAAACGATTAGGAAACGAAGAAACGGCCGTTCTGGCATATTTCGAAAATATGTAAATCCCATTTAAAAAATATTAGCTATCCAGAATTTTTGTAATTTAATAATCGTTAATAAACAATTTGCGAAGCATGAAATCGGCGGTTTCGGCAAATTTCGAAAATAATTTATTTTATAGCATGGTATAGGGAATTCAATTCGAATTCTACTTAAACATAGAGTGCTTTGCCATAGGCCGCTGCGCTTTTGTTCCCCGCGGCCGCCATTACAGTGCGGGGTTAATGTCATGTGTGAGGTGTTTGTGCCAAATTGTGATACGTTACAAATTTAAATAAGATAAAATTACCGAGACGTTCTAAAATATGTGTTAAAAGTGCCATTAAATAGTGCCTCTTCGATAGATAATAAAAGGTTAGTGGTAACTTTGATATTTAATATGGAAATTGCAAATGATTGTTTGTGGCTGTTTTACACGGGATACCATAGGCCGGCTTCGATGGATGTCGTGTACGAATTTTGTATATGCTTTTTTCTAATTATTTCGTCTATTTAGCTTCCATTGATCATTGCGGAATAAAATACTATTATTTAGGGTAGAATTTACGCCATATCCAAGATGGCCAAGTGTTTTATTTGTGCTATTTGTTAGTATGTAAATTTTCAAACGGCCCAACGTTGTCTGTACTGCGGCGACGCCATGACACCCGCCACCTTCCCCAATTAAAAAATTCAAATTCGCAAATGCCTTAATGATACTTTAATTTTTTGCTTTTAATGGGGAAAAATTAAATGAAAGCAGAAAGAAAAGCTCTGCGGTTTATAATCTCACTAAAACCGGTGTAACATTTCTACGACAGATAAATTAATATACGTTTACAATTTATGCCAATAACTTAGACCAGTGGTCGGCAAACTTATTAGCCAAAGAGCCAAATATGAACATTAACAACAATTAAAAAAAAAATTGGGAGCCAAATCTGCTTGTTTAGTAAACTTTTATTACACTAAATAAGTAGTACGCTTTTTTACTAATCAAAAATTTCGGGTTATCGATGTTCGACTTATGGAGGTTCGACTGTATTTTATTGTGGTCTACATTTAGGGACTTTATTAATTTAAAAATTATAAATAACAAATAGTAGCTCAATTTTTTTGTCAAAAACTCCCATAGGGTTTTTAAAACTTTAAAACCTGAATCTTTGCCCGTCGGATCACAACAGAAAAATTAAAGAGAAACTATTTTATTTTTCACATTTACATAAATCTGTTTACTATTGACACATGTCAATCAACGCCACATAAAATAGCACAGATGGCCTTTTTTGACAGACAGATGGGCAATAACTGTCCATAAATCAAGTCCCAAGAATAATTTATTGCTTTCGGCCATTTGCATTCTCGCAATTAAGATAAGTTCGACTTCGAAGATTGGTCGCTTACGAAAGGGCCATTTTTGATTTTCGTACGTGTGCACTGCCCTTTTTTCTCTTTCCACTTTGTTTTTATCTTACAAAAAACACTAGTATTTTACAGCAAAAGTTATAATATTAGTTTGGATTCCAAATTAATCATTGGGCCCCGAATCGAAAACCGAAAAAACCGGCGGAACGAAAACGGGAAGAATAATTGACAAGAGGGATAGGGGGAGATGGGGGACGAAAGTTTTCTAACAGAAACTCGAATTTAGGGAAAGGTAAAACGCTTCGCTTTAACAAAAAATTCGAGTTATCGATTGAGGGGCCCCCATTAACCACTTGACATACAAAAAAAAACAGAATTTGATGAGTCCGAAAAAAACTATTAATTTGGCCCAACTTAACTGTTATGAGCATACACAAATAACATAAAATAAATAATTAATAGTTTTAAAATATTTTTAAATATGTAGAGCAGTGTTTCCCAATCTGTTTTTAACATTCCCCACCTAAGTCATTCTAAAATTTTGATGCATATAATATATAACATATAAATATTTTTTTATATTTAAAAATTGAATTATTCCATAAATGAAGTCTAATTACAACTTGTTCAAGACACAAGATTTAGGTTTTAACAAGAAAATACTAGGAAATTATTAAGAAAAAGAAACAATAAGTAAGTTTTAAAAACATAAACTAAAAAATATTTTTATATCGATAGCTCGAATTTTTGATAACGCGAAATATTTTTAGTTTCTCTTCAACTTCGATCTATCGAGGTTTGCTGTATTTAATTTTATAAATTTAATATTTCTGAACAATTAAGATAATTTATTTATTGAGTTTTCTCCAATATTAATATTATTTGCGTAAATTAATGATCTTCAAAGTTTTTTGAAAAACCACAAATTCTGTATTTACTCTATTTGAGTTTTCTGAAAATAAATAATAATTTTTTCATCAAAATTTCTTTTTAAATTTACCGAATAAAGTTTTGTTTTATTCAATTTGTGTTATACAAAAAAAATTGATAATTAAAAATTTCTAAAGTTCTTAAATATATTTAAAAATTTTCCAAGTTATTAATTTATTTAATTTGAGTTGTCTAAAACTTAAAATAATTTATTCTTCGAGTTTACTTTAATAATTTTGCTAAATGTTTAAAACTGAATTTCATTCTATGTAAAAAAAAACCGGTGCATGTACTTATGTACGCACGTTAGAAGTAATACTTCTTTGGCGCGACTAAATTAAATATAACAACGCGCTATGTTGCGCTTGCATATAGCTAGACCAGTGGTTATCAAACTATATGTTACTGCGCATATGTCGTTTTATTTGAATACATTACTATTTCCTTATTAAATCCAAAAAGTAATTTAAACAAATTGAATAAATACGAAGATGTGCGCGTTCGAGCGAAAAGTGGCACATTTTCGAGCGAGGGAAGCAAATGAAGCGCGACGCGGAGCGGCGCGCTTCATTTTCCCGAGATCGGAAATGTGCCACTTTGAGCTCGAATGCGCGCACTCTGCTTTAAGCACACTTTACAAGAATTAATTTATTCTCTGACAATTCGCAATTAAATATTACAGAATTATATTAATAACAAAATTCGCAAATCGCCAATTTTGTGCCTTTTAACAAAATTATCGTTGAAAACAAACCTTTTTCGGAACATAAAATTGAATACACTCCTTGACGTGTTAGAGACGTCAAAATCTACCATGGCACCCTAAACGATTGACGTCTCCTAGACGTCATTGTATGTCAAGGGGTTAATGACGTCACCCAAATTTCACGATTACGATTGTTTATGCGGTTTTAATCTCAAAAAAAAAAAATTGATAATTTTGGCGCGAGGCGAACGTGCGACGGCCGTCGGTCCAAGAATAAATTTCTATGCAATTTCCTGTGCGGTTGCTTATGGAAATGGGAATATAGAAAGATGTTTGGCGAAAGCGAAACGAAGTCCGGGCACGGCCTCTCCGAAGTTGTCCCCGGGGCCCTCTACTCTCTAATCCGTTTACAATCGCCTTCAGACTTACTCCTTTGAGCTTTCTCTCGAGCGAGCCAACTTTATGCTAGGAATATGAAAATATTTAAGGAAACACAAATAGGAATTACGCGACTTTCTTATTTTTTATTTTATTTTTTTATTATTCGAGCTTTTGGTATTTTTCGTTTGGCAAATCTATCAAGTTCCCTTCTTGGGCGATCGGTCGACACGTAAGAAGAGCGGCTTACGATAGATGGCGCGCGTGGCGGGCCCATTATACGACATCGAATGCGCCAGTAGTTACCTTTGATGTTAGTTGTAAATTTTGAACGTTAACCCTTTATGGTTGTTAAAAGGGCTAAATCCTTATGAAGGCTTGATAACTTTCAGTAAGTGGGATTGTTTCCAGCGAGGCCGAGAATTAATGAAGTTAGTGGGAAACAGAAGCAGAGGTAATGGAGATTGACCCTGGCAAATTACCCAACTTCCGTGCATTGTATTTTAGGGATGGAGCCGAACCATATCGTTGCTTTGTGCCGACCATCTGCTCCTTTTACGAGCTTAAATTTATAAATATGCCCCAATTTAGGCATCGACTTAATTCCCTCCGTTTAATGCCCGTTCGTTTTCTTCTCACGTTTCGCCCGCGTCCCATAATCTTCCGGAACCTTTTCGGCCCCCGGATTTCATGATCTTTTCAATCAAAATACAAATTGAATTGTTTTCTCGTAATAGTTTCGCGTTATGGCCGTTGTTCTCTGTTGTATTTTTTCTTTTTATTGCTAATGATAAGGGTCGCGCAATTTAAAAGGACACTCTCGGGGGTCGTTGGAAATTTTTACAAGTTCGTCGCCAAAGGAATGTCTATTATTGATTTTTAAAATTTTTTGGATGTTTACAGATTTTTTTTTTGGTTTTGAATCGGTACCCGATCAGGCGCACTAGGAATTCCTTTTCGTATCTTTTATATTAATTGTGTTTTTAATTTTTTTTGTCTTAATTAATTTATATACTGGCAGTCGGACGAATAAGTACTGGAACTTGATCCATTTATAAATTACCCTAACCTGAAGAAAAGCACCCCAAGTCAATGTGTAATATTTTTGAGTTATAGCATCGTTAACTTCAATTTAAAAAGTATAATAAATATCTTATTATTTAAAATATTTTAAAAAATTTTGCTCAATTCTGTTATAACGATGCCATTAAAGTCATATGTCGAAATGATTTTTTGAAATCAACGAAATGTAGTATTTTGAGCATATAAAACGGTGGTAAGTTAAGTAGGAGAAGTTCTTTGATTTTTTATTGTTATTTTGAGTAAATTGCAGTATGATTTTTTTATATAAAATGAAATCTCAAATATCTTCAAAACTATGGGTTAAATTTTCGTCTATAAATTAATTTAAAAAATTTCAAATATGGGTTTCTATTCAAAAAATTACAATGGGCTAAGATTTCAGTTACAACAGCGCCATCTACAATAAAATTAATAGTTTCATGTTTTAGTACGTTGGAAAACAATAAAAAATTGATTCTTAAATTATTTTTGTACGGCGCATAGTTTTTGAGATATCTAACAAAGCTCGATTAACCCCAACGTACAGATTTTCAGGCTTTAAAGGGGTGTATTTTCAAAATTAGGCCGACGTCGGTAGGGACGCTTTACATATTCGAAAAGTAGGCACTTTTGATTCTAAGATAGGGCCTAAATAAATAGGCGACGCCCCATTAAATTTTATTAAAAACACAATTTAGTATTTTTCAACGCATTTTCTCATTAAAAATTACTCCCAAGTTTTGCATCGAATCAAAAAAATTGTTCAACATTAAAATATCACATTTTTACTTGTACTTTGATATAAAAATAAAAAATTGAGCTTTTCAATGTTCAATTTTTAATTATTCGAAGTAGATTGCTAAATAGAATCCGCTTTTGAAAAAAAAACTTTTTGAATTATTTAATTTGAATTTATTTGAAAGCCGGTTCAAGTTTTTTGGGGGCGGCTTGTATTCAGGAGGCGTCTTATCTGTTGGCTCGGCACCTGAAAAGCTTACGCGATTTTTCTTTAAAAAAAAAATATATAAGTTTTATGAAGCGAGATCAAGTTTTATCTAGCAGAACTTTTGCTGAACAAAGCACGACTTTCGAGAATTAGCGGAAGGATTCTGGTCTTTATAAGTCTCGCTTCTGAGATCTAATCCGAATACCAAACAGGCGTCAGCTGCAATACAAGACATTCTTCCTTCGCCGTTCTGGTTCTTGACCTTATTTCGCCCCGATTGCACATCGCCGAGCCCTTCTTCCCTACGTCCAGAATTTATAAAACTTTAGATTAATTTCGTTGACAGGTTTCGGGCTCAAAGGGGGGGCCCGATCATTACTCATCGCGCGACTGGGAACAAGGGGCAAATATGCAAATCGTCCTCTTATCGAAATTGTTCGATCTTATGCTAATAAAAAACATTATTTGAACTTTGTCGGGTCCTCGGCGCGCCCGAAAGCGAAAACTTACGAACTAATTTTTTTTTCGCGGCGGAGCAAATAAAATAAAAGGGTTAATTCGCGGAAGTTCGTTATCGAAACGGAAACTGGGACGTTTCGACATTAATTTTTATTGACACCGTTTTTATTCGGTTCGCTTAATCTTCGGGAGTCGGTGTTTTTTTAACTTCGATATTTTGGGTGTCTAATGAATTTCCGATAATAAAGGGCTAGGACTTCCACATTTTGACAATCTTAACATTAATCGGCCATCAGTCATCTATCTTGACGTTACTTAATGGAGTCGAAATCTACCGATCCCTTTTTTATTTTTACGTCGCGCGCGCGAAAAATTCGTCGTGGCGATTTCTCTTAAAGATTTTAATATAAAAGTCGAGCAAAATATTCGAATACACGTCTAACGCCTTTAAATTGAAAAATGTTTCCGTACCAAACCCTTGGCCATTTATTTTGTCTGTCGACGAGACAATATGAATGTTTCCTTATTCCATTTCTGCATTGCAGGTGCGTTTGTTTATATGTTTGCGGTTTTTGGTCGTTTATAACCCAAATATGTTTAATTTTAATTGTTTTTTTTTTGTATCGATTTAATTTTGGCTAATGCAAAATTTTTGAAAAAAGCTCGAGAAATTTTTGGAACTTTTTAGTTTCTTCAATGTTGGAAATATTTTTTATGGCGTTGTAAAATGGAAATGGGGGGACGTTCCCATGAGCCCATAGTGTCCTACACCCTTAATGCCAAAATTTTTGGTCATTTGCAAAGCGTCTGAAACCGGTGCTCCCCAAAATGTACAAAAATCAAGAAAAAACAGGGGTTAGCTCGAAATAATATCCAATGGCCATATGTCTAAGTGTCCAAATGACCAAATAATAGAAATTCTAGCGGATGGGCATTGAATCTTCGAATTATCGAGAAACGATTTTAGTTTTAAAATGTCTGCTCTCAAAACAGCAATAAAACTGGCGAAGATTCGCTTTCGTAAGAAAACTTTCGCCGAGTTGTACTGCTAATTGAAACCTATTAACTAAACTAAATGAACCGTAACGAGTTCGTCTAATAAACGTAAAATACGAAAAACGTATAAAAAAAAACGAATGATAATGCTCTGGGGAAAACGGACAGGTGCATTTTAAAAGTCTCGGAAAACGAGTTTCGGGGGTGTCTATAGACGGTTGTCTGCGCCGAAAAAACTAACCAAGGGTTGTGGGATTTTCCGATTGTTTTCATATTCCTCGTACATTTTCTTTTTTGCTATGTTTTTGAAGTTGTACTTCTTTTGGAGTGTCGAGGGTAAAATTTTAGTAGACAACGGAAGTTGCGTGTGCACAATTAACGAAAATTCGACAGTACGAAGTTAGGCGGCTGAAAAACTAAGTTAATTATTGTGAATCGTGCTTAAAACCGAGTGTGCACATTCGAGCTCAAAGTGGCACATTCCGATCTCGGGAAAATGAAGCGCGCCGCTCCGCGTCGCGCTTCATTTGCCTCCCTCGCTCGGAAATGTGCCACTTTTCGCTCGAATGTGCACATCTTTGTATATATTGAATTTCGATACACTAATCTTTTCAGGTCCAATTTAAATTTAGAACCAGTACGAGATTGAAAAATAGTGTAAAAAGAAAAGTAAAGTAAAATAAACAAAAAGTATTTATTATCTACAAATAATTTTAATTAAATACCCGATTTTTAGAAATTTTCAATTTAAGGTGGAAGTTTTAAAAACAGCTTCTATTAGAAACATGTCAAGTTTTTGAAACATTGGGCCCAACTAAATATCGGACCTGCTGCAGGTCTATAACATGAATTATTACACGTGAGATTTTTTTTATAACTTTTAAAACCAATTGATTATGCTTAAATACATGCAATATAAAAACACATAATGAGTGCAATCTGCTATATTAAAAAATTGTAATTACACCTCTGTTAGGGTAGCTATATTTTTTTAATTATTTTTTCCAGTTATTATAAAGTATTTAAGATAATATCTATAAATAATTTCAACCATATAAGCAATTTTTAGAAATTTTCAATTTAAGGTGGAAGTTTTAAAAACAGCTTCTATTAGAAACATGTCAAGTTTTTGAAACTTTGGGCCCAACTAAATATTGGAGCAGCTGCAGGTCTATAACATGAATTATTACACGTGAGATTTTTTATAACTTTTAAAACCAATTAGTTATGCTTAAATACATGCAATATAAAAACACATAATGTGTGCAATCTGCTATATTAAAAAATTGTAATTACACCTCTGTTAGGGTAGCTATATTTTTTTAATTATTTTTTCCAGTTATTATAATGTATTTAAGATAATATCTATAAATAATTTCAACCATATAAGCGATTTTTAGAAATTTTCAATTTAAGGTGGAAGTTTTCCAAACAGCTTCTATTAGAAACATGTCAAGTTTTTGAAACTTTGGGCCCAACTAAATATTGGAGCAGCTGCAGGTCTATAACATGAATTATTACACGTGAGATTTTTTTTATAACTTTTAAAACCAATTAGTTATGCTTAAATACATGCAATATAAAAACACATAATGTGTGCAATCTGCTATATTAAAAAATTGTAATTACACCTCTGTTAGGGTAGCTATATTTTTTTAATTATTTTTTCCAGTTATTATAAAGTATTTAAGATAATATCTATAAATAATTTCAACCATATAAGCGATTTTTAGAAATTTTCAATTTAAGGTGGAAGTTTTAAAAACAGCTTCTATTAGAAACATGTCAAGTTTTTGAAACTTTGGGCCCAACTAAATATTGGAGCAGCTGCAGGTCTATAACATGAATTATTACACGTGAGATTTTTTTTATAACTTTTAAAACCAATTAGTTATGCTTAAATACATGCAATATAAAACACATAATGAGTGCAATCTGCTATATTAAAAAATTGTAATTACACCTCTGTTAGGGTAGCTATATTTTTTTAATTATTTTTTCCAGTTATTATAAAGTATTTAAGATAATATCTATAAATAATTTCAACCATATAAGCGATTTTTAGAAATTTTCAATTTAAGGTGGAAGTTTTAAAAACAGCTTCTATTAGAAACATGTCAAGTTTTTGAAACATTGGGCCCAACTAAATATCGGACCTGCTGCAGGTCTATAACATGAATTATTACACGTGAGATTTTTTTTATAACTTTTAAAACCAATTAGTTATGCTTAAATACATGCAATAAAAAACACATAATGAGTGCAATCTGCTATATTAAAAAATTGTAATTACATCTCTGTTAGGGTAGCTATATTTTTTTAATTATTTTTTCTAGTTATTATAAAGTATTTAAGATAATATCTATAAATAATTTCAACCATATAACCGATTTTTAATAATGGTTTTGGTTTTGTGTGGAAGTTTAAAAAATAGCTTCCATTAGAAACAGGTCAACCTTTTGTAACATTGGGCCCAACCAAATATTGGGCCTGCTGCAGCTCTATAACATGAATTTTTACACATGGGGTTTTTGGTGTCACAAATTCCCGTTTCTGCATGGCGTTTACAATGCGAATTTTCGGATATAACACTAGGAATATTTATTCAGTCATATACCATTTAATTTTCAAAGCAGTTAACCTTTTTTTTTGGATCAAAATAATGTTTGATGCACTAAAAACATTTTACGTAAAAACAATTATTTCATTGATTTCTAAATGATTGACCAATGTATTCATATGTTGCCTTTTTTTCGATTCACACGGTTTTTTGAATGTATGTATTTATGTTAATTTTTTCACATGACCACATTTAATTCAGGCGCGCCAAAGAAGTATAACTTCGATCGCGCGCACAAAACGTAGACGCACCGGTTTTTTATTTATCTGGAAAAAGTATAGGGATGATTGGTGTTAATAATGGGGAAATTAGGTTTTCGCAAGTTTCGCGAATATTAGTTACCATTAAGGACGAGGCCGCAATTAATCGATCTCACTGTTAAACGGAAACGTCGGTAAAAGCAAAGATGGAAACGGGAGAATGCGGTTAAACGGGGGGTTGGGATTTAATAACGACCCCCTCGGCGCCCCGTCGCACCTGTTTAAATTGTAGAAACTACAACGCCGGTTCTGCATATGTGTGCATGTCTGTATGTGTGCGAATAAATAAGGGGTTATTTACAATTTGTATTAGATAACTTGTGGTTCGTTACGTTTCGGGTTTGAATCCTTAAAATTAAATTTAAGGGTTACATATGCAACAGGGTCTTAGGGGGAGAACGCTGAAAGGATCTTCGAACATCTTAAGAATTCTCGAGTTTTATCTAAATATTTTTCTTGTTGTATTTCGAAGGTATTTTGCGAATAATAATAGTAAAAAAAATATAAAAATAAGTTTGAAATACGATTGATTTTTTCTAATAATAGGAAAACTCATTTTTATTTGCTTGTATTACTTTTTTTGTGACTATTCAAATTTTATTTAATTTGTTTTTCTTTGTTACAGGTAAGTGTTTTTTTCTTCATCTTCGGGGAGACGATTTCGGAATTGGAAAGAGCAAGTCTTTGCGAGAAATGGCTTACGACTCTATTTATCCAATAACAAAGCAATATTTTCGATTAATTTCGTACATAGAAAAGCAGAAATAGCAATAAGGGTTTAAAAGAAGCGCAATGAATTGCACTACCGATACACAGACACGGCACAATACAAGAAAAATAGACGACCGCCTGTACAAATATCGATGTTTCCGTTCTCGATTTCTTATCAGCCGACGAATGAATGGCTTAGCTCATGCAATATATCGCCGCTGCTCATGCGGAACTAACATTGCAGTAGTGGGACTCTTTATTGCAATCTTTTACTTAAAAAAAAATAGAGGAAAAAGGAAGAACCGCGGATTAGGTTTTTGCCGTGTTCGGCTTAATCCAATGTTGCCTCGAGATTTGCCATTATTTTATTGGCCAACTAGCAAGGAGGGGTTCGGGACTTTGAATCGCAGATTTTGTATATATTTGAAGATTACTAGTTACAGCATTAATTTGCCAAAGCAGTACAACACGCTATTCTGATATAGAGCGGGGTGGGGTTGGCTGTTACAGGGGTAAAAAGTTACAATACGAAAAAATGTAAAGGTACTTATGGGAATATTGCTCTAAAAAATAATAAATGCTTATTACTCGCCGTAAATTGCCATGCTCGTAAGAACAACTCGGTAGCCGAAGGGTTAACACAACTAACTATGAAGAAGCAGGTTTTTGGTTGGATTCCCGCAGAATGCTGTTTTTTTTCTTCATTTTTAATTAAAAGAAATGTGTTTGTGTTTTTGATTACTATTTCTTAGCCGTTCTGTACTTATATCAAATATTTTTTAAGATAAATATTTATGACAATTTAAAACTAGTATAAGACGCAAGACGTTTAATATAAAACAAATAAATAAAACAAACATTAATCAATTAATATGATAATTATACATTTTGTTTATTAAAAATAGAAAAAAATAGCATTATGCGAAACTCGAAACTAAGACCTGCTCTTTCGCTGTTAGTTGTGTTAACCCTTCGGCTACCGAGTTGTTTCGTACGAACACGGCAATTTACGGAGGGGTTAACGGCTAAATATAACTAGCTGGTTTTTTTGAGTATTTCTGTATAGGGCGTCGTATTGTTTGGCAAATGGTAATCTTCAATACAGTGGAACCTCGGTTATCCGAACTAATCAGATCTTTTAGAAAATAAAATCCACAAATCCAATATTAAAAAATTTCTTTCTTTGATAGCTATCCAAGATTTTTTTAACTATTTTTTCGGTAATTAGTTAATCATAATAAACAATCTCACGGCACAGAAACGGCCGTATTCGCAAATTTTGAAAATCACATTTTTTAGAGATTAAAACTTAACAAATCTAATATGAAAACGATTTGTTCCTTCTTTGATAGCTATCCAGGATTTTTTTAACTATTTTTTGGGTAATTAGTAAACATTAATAAACAATTATAAAGTACAGAAACGGCCCTATTCGAAAATTTTGAAAATCAGATCTTTTAGAGAATAAAATTCAACAAATCCAATATGAAAAAAATTATTTCTTTCTTTGATAGCTATTCAGGATTTTTTTAACTATTTTTTGGGTAATTAGTAAACATTAATAAACAATTATAAAGTACAGAAACGGCCGTATTCGAAAATTTTGAAAATTAGATCTTTTATAGAATAAAATTCAACAAATCCAATATGAAAAAATTATTTCTTTCTTTGATAGCTATCCAGGATTTTTTTAACTATTTTTTGGGTAATTAGTAAACATTAATAAACAATTATAAAGTACAGAAACGACCGTATTCAAAAATTTTGAAAATCAGATCTTTTAGAGAATAAAATTCAACAAATCCAATATGAAAAAAATTATTTCTTTCTTTGATAGTTATCCAGGATTTTTTTAACTATTATTTGGCTAATTAGTAAACATTAATAAACAATTATAAAGTACAGAAACGGCTGTATTCGCAAATTTTGAAAATCAGATCTTTTATAGAATAAAATTCAACAAATCCAATATGAAAAAAATTATTTCTTTCTTTGATAGCTATCCAGGATTTTTTTAACTATTTTTTGGGTAATTAGTAAACATTAATAAACAATTATAAAGTACAGAAACGGCCCTATTCGAAAATTTTGAAAATCAGATCTTTTAGAGAATAAAATTCAACAAATCCAATATGAAAAAATTATTTCTTTCTTTGATAGCTATTCAGGATTTTTTTAACTATTTTTGGGTAATTAGTAAACATTAATAAACAATTATAAAGTACAGAAACGACCGTATTCGAAAATTTTGAAAATTAGATCTTTTATAGAATAAAATTCAACAAATCCAATATGAAAAAATTATTTCTTTCTTTGATAGCTATCCAGATTTTTTAACTATTTTTGGGTAATTAGTAAACATTAATAAACAATTTAAAGTATAGAAACGGACCGTATTCGAAAATTTTGAAAATCAATTTTTGAATTAGAATAAAATTATACAAATCCAATAACTGAAAAATGTACCATTTTGCTTTTCATATTTCGAGTAGGGTATACCAAACCAGCATTTTTAATTAGTACTTTTTCTGTGGAACTTAGTAAACATAAATAAACAATATTAATAGTATAGGAAATCCATAAAACAGATTCGCAAATTATTGAAAATGCACATTTTGAATAATTACGCACGAGTCCGCTTATTTTCCGGATCGAATGTGATAGCTATGCCAATTTTTAAGCAAATGTACAAAACACTGTTTAGTAATACAAATAATAATAAAATTTTATAGAAATACCGTATTTTCAAATTTTGAATAGTCGAACTTTGAAATGGATACTGAGTCCATAATTGAGGTTTTACTTAACATCAAATATGATAAAAAAATGTTTCTTTAAGTCTGAAATTTCGTTTAAAAAAAATAATTTTGGGTAATAGTGACATTTAAAAACTACGGATGGGGGACGGCCGTATTTTCGAAATTTTGAAAATCACATTTTTGAATTGAAAAAACTTATTTATCTCAAATAAATTATATTAATTAAATCATACTGAACTAAATGTACCACTGTCGCGCTTCTTTAATGGAAATGGCCAGTAAGGGTATTTTTAACCAAAAAAACATTTTTAATTTAATACTTTTAATAGATAGATGTGAGACTTCATCGCAAAATGAAAAACCATAATAGGTTGGAAAATTTAGGATTAAATCAAAAAGTATAGGCAAAATTTTTTCCCAATAAATACGAGATGTGCGCATTCGAGCGAAAAGTGGCACATTTCCGAGCGAGGGAGCAAATGAAGCGCGACGCGGAGCGGCGCGCTTCATTTTCCCGAGATCGGAATGTGCCACTTTTCGCTCGAATGCGCACACTCCGTTTTAAGCACGATTACAAAAAAACACTGTTTAGTGCGAAATACAAAATAAAATAATAAAATATTTAATAAGAAATACCGATGTTTAAATTTCGCAACTAGTCCGAACGCTGTTGACAATCCGGATAACTGAGGTCCGGATAATTGAGGTTTTACTGTAACTGCAAATATGTATAAACAAAATGTTCGTTTCAGAGTTCTGAAACTCTTCGTCCAAGTACAAATCTCTCTATAATTTAATGATGCGATGGCGGTGGGGCATTTAGTAAGAAGAAATAAGTAGTTAAGAAGTAATCAAAATAATGACGAAAAAGAAAAAGATTTATCAAAACGTAGAGGTCGAACTATTTTTCCAAAAAAGAAAACCGAGCGTCGCTCAATTAAAATGGGGAAGTCGAGCGTGAAAGAGCGAGAAGCTCTAAAGTCTTCCCGACAATTTCGTTGTAAATAAGAATTCCATAAATCCGAGCTGGAAAGCAAGTGCAGAGGACGTCATAACCGCGAACTTGCCCCATAATTTATAGTAATAAGAATTCTTCCGTTCCGAAGGCAGGTATGCATGATCTGTAATCTTACAAATTTCTTTCTCGGAGAAAGATAAAAGCAATGTGTTCCACGCGATAAACCGCGCCACAAATCTCTCTACAATTGTCTCCTCCTCGCTCCTCCTACCCAAAAAAAAAAAAAAATAACATTCCGACCGAAAACGCTGATGCAACTTTAAATGCAAAATTCACATTGCAAATTAAATACGTGACTTTATTAAACGCGGGCTGAAAAATAGGGGGCGGCTGGCTAAATTAAATATAAAAGGGGGCCGAAATAAGGGATCTCCGAAAACCGCAATCAAAAGTTTTCTTTGTGCGAAGATAAATTTCGTACATAATTTCGGAAACTGAAAAAGTTAACGTTTCTGAATGCTTTTCTGAAGTTGGGCTTAAAGCGGGAGATAAGTAGGAAAACTTATGCTCGTAACTTTTCCTCCGGGAACAATTTCAACTTCATGCACGCCACTGATTGACGATGAATCTTTAACACATCATTTTCCACGACAAATAAGCCGAATTGTTCGATCTGGCCGATTATTTCAATTAGAGCCGCAAACAAAAAAGATAATTTAAATCGACCTTTTAGAAATTCGTAATTGGGGTGTATTTTGAGGGGTGTAATTTTACGAGCTTGGGGTTTTATACTTAATTTAATATAGTTTGGTTTGCTGAAAGCCCCCATACAAAT
This sequence comes from Sinopyrophorus schimmeli, assembly GCA_036325965.1. Lineage (NCBI taxonomy): Eukaryota > Metazoa > Arthropoda > Insecta > Coleoptera > Elateridae > Sinopyrophorus > Sinopyrophorus schimmeli. The sequence goes on from JARFIZ010000405.1 coordinate 204,233, forward strand.
ATATGATCTCGTTTTTGGGATATATTTTATTTTTTAATTTTAGATGCAAAGGACTAGTATGGATAAATTGGTTATTTCTTTGAAAATGAACAATCTAATTGGAATGGGGATTTTGGTAATCGATAAAGGACCAAATTTGATCAAATAGGTGTTTTAGGGATTTTTGAAAAAATTGTTTTTGAATTTTGTACAAGCATTTTAAGATTAATGTTAAAATTTACTTTTAAAAAATTCACCATTGTGTTATTTTGAAAGTAAATGATTTGAAAATGTACTATATAATATTTATTTAGTTCTATTTTAAGTTGTTAAAGCCGCTTTTAAATATCTTTGCGCTGATTTTTCAAAAATTATTATTTTTATTAAAAATTGAGATAAAAGTTGGGAGGATTCGTTATAAAAATTACTTGTGTTGCTCACGAATGCCTTATTTTTCTAAAACGATTAATCCAATTGCAATGGGGTTTTTGGCAGTCGATAAAGGACCAAATTTCATCAAATAGGTGTTTTAGAGATTTTTGAAAAAATTTGTTTTTGATTTTTGTACAAACATTTTAAGATTAATGTTCAAATTTACTTTTAAAAAATTCACCATTGTGTTAGTTTGACAGTAAATGATTCGAAAATGTAATATATAATACTTATTTAGTTCTATTTTAAGTTGTTAAAGCCGCTTTTAAATATCTTTGCCCTGATTTTTCAAAAATTATTATTTTAATTAAAAATTAAAATAAAGGTTGAGAGGATTTGTTATAAAAATTACTTGTGTTGCTCACGAATGCCTTATTTTTCGAAAACGATTAATCCAATTGCAATGGGGTTTTCGGCAATCGATGAAGGACCAAATTTGATCAAATAGGTGTTTTAGGGATTTTTAAAAAAATTGTTTTTGATTTTTGTATAAACATTTTAAGATTAATGTTCAAATTTACTTTTAAAAAATTCACAATTGTGTTATTTTGAAAGTAAATGATTCGAAAATGTACTATATAATACTTATATAGTTCTATTTTAAGTTGTTAAGGCCGTTTTTAAATATCTTTGCCCTGATCTTTCAAAAATTATTATTTTTATTAAAAATTAAATAAAAGTTTGGAGGATTTGTTATAAAAATTACTTGTGTTGCTCACAAATGCCTTATTTTTCGAAAACGATTAATCCAATTGCAATGGGGTTTTCGGCAATCGATAAAGGACCAAATTTGATCAAATAGGTGTTTTAGGGATTTTTGAAAAAATTGTTTTTGAATTTTATACAAACATTAGAAGATTAATGTTCAAATTTATTTTTAAAAAATTCACCATTGTGTTATTTTGAAAGTAAATGATTCGAAAATGTAATATATAATACTTATTTAGTTCTATTTTAAGTTGTTAAAGCCGCTTTTAAATATCTTTGCCCTGATTTTTCAAAAATTATTATTTTTATTAAAAATTAAAATAAAGGTTGAGAGTATTTGTTATAAAAATTACTTGTGTTGCTCACGAATGCCTTATTTTTCGAAAATTATTAATCCAATTGCAATGGGGCTTTCAGCAATCGAATAAGAACTAAACGGGAGCTAATAGTAGTGATGAGCAAAATTGGTTTTGGTCTTGGTCTTGCATTTTTGCAAGACCAAGATCAAGACTGTGTTTATGCTAGCAAGACCAAGACCGAATGAACAAGACCAAGACCAAAACCAAGACCGAGTATGCAAAACCAAGACCAAGACCGAATAAGCAAGACCAAGACCGATATCAAGACTATTACAGTCTTGGTCTTGGTCTGACTTTGCTCATCACTAGCTAATAGGTGTTTTGGAAATTAAAAAAAAAACAAATATTCGAGTATTTTATGAGCGCTCAAAGTTTGAACTCCAAATTATTGATTTTTTTAGAGAATCATTTGGAAAACTTTAAATACCATACCTACCCTAATTAAACACAAATTAATTGGTCCATAGTTGGTCGACGGTAAAAATTGGTGGCGTGCAAAGTTCGAAAAGTTCACCGCCGATTCCTAGATGAGGGCGAACAGTAGACGAGACAAACTTTCTTGATTATAAAGAGTTGACGCTGAGGGTTGCGGAAAGTTGGATAGGGGTTGGAACAACTGTCAGCAGTCGAGATTATTCATCAATCGAGCGAAACATTTCGCGAACGTCGTAAAGCCTCAGTCAATATTGCGAAATTTGATATGAGATACTCGAGAGATCCCGACGGACCCATCGTTAGGGTCACGCACCAGAAGCTCAGTTGATGGGATGGCTCTCGCGGGCGTAGGGCACTTAAAGCACTTGTTCTCTTTTCGGGAGAGGCTGCGAACGAACGAATCTTATTTTAAATTAATGCCCGCTCGGTTAGCGGGAACGTAAACAAAGAAAAAATTGAGGCAGGGCGCGCCTTTTTACAGTCTTAAAACATTTAGCTCGAAGGGCAAAAAGTAAATTGCATCGCGCAAGTGGCTCATAAAGCAACAACTATCCAATTTCCGGAAATTCGCGGATCGCTGACCCGGAAGGACAATGAGAGAACGAGGGGAAGACACTTCGCCGTTATGGACGCTCTCGGTATTTCTGCGAAAGTCGCGAAGGCCTAAAGGGCGCACAAGAACAATTCCTAACAAATCTTCCAGATTACTCATTCGCACAGATAAATACTCGTCTATATTCAAATGAACCGAGCACAATTACAAATTAATGTTACATCTCGCGTATAAGAAAACATTTTCTTCGAAGAAGGAAAAAACAACTTCCCACGCTTCAAACTTTTAATCTCAATTCTACGTTTTTTTTTCTTTTGCCTAACTTGATTGATGCCTCCGCGAGCTACGACATTTTTAAATTTTAATTCTTTTCAACTTTCTAACTACACATCGAGACAGCTCTTCGATACGTTGCCTCTCTCGAAAAAATGTAATATTTTTTAAATTTATTTATGTAGAACGATTTTTAACGTCTTAACGATCTTTAAAAAATTTAATTGCGGGCTCGCTTTTTTCGTCTTATGTTGCGGCGGATCGCAAATAATCTTAAATCGAGTCCTAGGCGGGGAGCAACTTTTTTTTCTTTTAAATTACATTAAAATAATCAAATTTGCTATTTTAGTTATTGGATTTTTAATAATATGCATTGAGAGTTATGATAATTGAATGTGTACATAGAAATGTAAGTACTTGACGAAATTCGTAAAGACGCCGAGTTAGAGTATTTGAAAATTAAAAATTTTAGCTAAATTTACATTTTGAAAGTTTCGTGCACGTTTTTCTCCCAGACTTAACATTGGGCTCTGTTGATTTTTTTGGCCGATCTTACGCTCAGATAAACGCGCTTTCAGAATCTGAAAAGTTTGTAAAGATCCGTTCACAAATAATCGAGCTACGATTTTTCAAAGTGGAAATTTTGAAAAAATTAATTACAAGTTGGACTCTTCGAACCCATTTTTCTCGAGAATTTCAAATGGTTTGGCTATGGTTTTTTGGGCCTATCTGAAGCCAAAAAGTCTGGAGAATCCGAATCTGTATAGTTTTCAAAGATCTGTCTACAAATAACGGCGCTACAATTTTTTTAACGTAAAATTTTGTTATACCATAATTAATCTAAAACTTCAACTCTTAATTACCGTTGCGCTTTATGCCGATTTTACACCTATCTTATGGGAAAAAGTCTCAGGAATCCGAATTCGGATCGTTTTTGACGATCTGATCGAAAATGAGCGCGCTACGATCTTTTCTGTGAGTCAAAGTGTATTTTTTTCGATTTTTTTAGATTTCTCGAAAATTTTGGGGGCTGATGGGGCAACAGGGAAGAATGGCTCTGGATATGTCTGTTTGGGGTTCATAGGAACGTCCCGCAAAAAAATTTAAACAAAATACATTGCCTAATTTTTTTTCTCAAAAAGGGGGTTAATTCAGCGTTTTCCAAACTGCGGGGTGGGGACTGGTTTAAAGTGAGGCGCGAAATAATTGCTAAAATATTATAAATAAAATTTTATCTTGGTATTATTTTATAAAATGAAGAAGGGGGGATATCATGTGATTAAATTTTATTAAAGGAGGCTCGGTTACATACAGTTTGGAAACCGCTGATCTAACTAATGCTTTTTAGTGATGTTGTGTATTTTTTTCTGGACATTAATGCCCTGTCCGCATGCTTAGCATTTTTGTACTTTGAATTTTAACGATCAAAGATCTCTAGAAATTATTTCCAAGTTTTTTTTTTAAATTATCGTCAGAGCTGGAGCTCTTTTATTTAGCGATTTAGATAAGAGTTTATTGTTTTACGTCTTTCCATTTTGCTTTATCGAGTAATGTAGGAAAATAAAATTTTCGAACGTTATAAAGAGCAAGCTGTTTATGCGAAGTAACTCCGAAAGCTTCTCCATTGCTTCTCGGTGCTCGAGAAAGCTACATTAATTCTTGAAAACTTGGCGGAATAGTGATATCGTGTTTGTGTTATGTAGCGTTATAGATCGAGATATAGGCAAAGATGAGGCCATCATCGCTGGCGGCGTTCCTCGGCGCAAAACGACCAAAACTTGTACAGTATTTCATTCTCGTAAGCTCCTCGGTCTTGCCGGAGCCTCCTTTTATTGGGACAATAAGAATTAAAATCATTATTTCGCTCTCTTAACCAAAATCAAATATCGAGCTCGTTCGCAACGCCCGAAGAGAAAAAAAAACCTTCTACGAATATTGCGGGGCGGCAGCGAAAGGAGATAAAAAATTAGACATTTCTCGAAGGCTCCCCGGGGAGTTTTCTTTTGGTTGCTATCGAGATTAATTCTGCACGTTTTCGGAATTTCGGAGCATCTTGTTTTACACATTTATTTCGTTCTAAATTTGGTTAGGCACCTTCGGCTTCCATTTTTTTTGTCTTGTGATTTTTGAATTATTTATTTCTACTGTGCCTACGATAGAAAAAAATCGGTGCGCGTACTTGTGCACGGCGGGATAGAAGTGACACTTCTTTGGTGCGACTAAATTCAATATAATCACGTATTATGCTGCGCACCTTGCGTTTTGTGTGGCTAGACCAGTGGTTTTCAAACTATATGCTATTGCGAACAGAATCGCTTGACCGATTAATTTCTCCAATTCTAAATAGCTAACGTAGTAATGATTACCATGTTACATTGGGGAGAATACTATGTGAATGGCACTTTTTCCTATTCTACATAGTTAATATTATTATGTTGTATATATTTAGAATTCAATAAATAAGGTTATATATAAATAAATATTTTTATTCCGGATGTATGTAAATATTAAATGAATTAATGAATGAATTTTGAAATTTGCAGTAAATAGAAATAATTTTATAACGAAGATATTCAATAATTTTATTATGGACTTTTCTTCTTATGGAATCCACAAAAAAGACATTTAAAGGTCCTTTAATATTTACCGTAACTAAAACCTATTAAGGAATTCTTGACAAAAATTAAAAGGCCCTTTAATGGTTACTCTGAAAAACCCCTAAAAGGATTTCCTTATCATAACCTGACAATGCCCTTTACTGGCTTTAAAAAGGATTCACTGAGAAATGTTTTAACGTGGAATCCGCAACGTAGCAATTAAGGGCCTCTACCACTGTTAGGACATCCATAGTAAATTTCTTCAGGGGTATGTATATTTCTATTGACATGTTATTACGGTATTTATGAGTTGTCGCCCGCGGTATATCGAGGGTCCACTGTATTTTTATTCGCTGAAAACTGTTTAATTCGAGGTGCTTTCGTTAATTAAATTTGAAACTAAATCGCGCCTTTATCGAGCTTGAAATATCGTTTTTATTCCAATTTTTTTAAACTCAACCCCTGCCCTCCGAAAAAGATATTTAAAACAAATATCTGTTTGTTTTTTGCAACAATTCGAAAGGTGTGTTTTATTGGCGAGCTTTAATTATTTTTGACGGTTAAATACAATTGCAAAACCAACAATTACGATTTTAATTAACCGTAGAATTAATTTTGCAATAATGCAAAAGCCCGAGGTTTATTAAAGAACAAGCAATTTTCTAATCATGTCGATAACGTTAAAAAGTGCGAGTGTGCTGATATGGTAAACGCAGCTGTGTTATGACTATTCAATTTCTTTGTTTAGTTTTCGAAATGCATTCGGTTTGTAAAGACGTATGTACACTACTAATTATTGTTAATTTAAAAAAAAGTGCGATTAGAAACTAAATTAATAAAAGTTCAGTGCATCTTTCCCTTGGACGACCTGCTGATTTTGTTGAAAGGTAGAATTCCGTATTTTTTTTAAAAACAATTCAAAATTGCCTATTTGGGGGACGAGAAATGTTTTAACGTAGAATCCACAACGTAGCATTTAAGGGCTCCTACCACTGTTAGGGCATCCATAGTAAATTTTTGCACGGGAATTGCTATTTCAGTGGAATTTTATTATTAATGTAATTTTGATGGAATTAATTATTTATTTTTTTATGTATTTTGAATAATAAATGTAGGTACAGTTTTTAGTATTTTTGCTCTATGTTGGAACTCAAAATTTAATTGAGAAATGTATTTAGAAATGCTTTGTAATTTTCATTGGCATAACTGTATATTTTTTGTTATTGATTGTTCAAATTTACTTACAATTAGACAAATATTTTGTCCCGTATGAATTTTTTTCTTACCAAAGGCTACCATTATTATTTGAAATATTTTTTCAAAAAACCAAGTAATTAAATATGCAATAATATAAAAAAAATAAACGCTTTAACTTTTCCGAATAGAAAATCATATGAAGAAAAGATGATTAATATAGACAAATTCAATAAATACCAGGATGTGCACATTCGAGCGAAAAGTGGCACATTTCCGAGCGAGGGAGGCAAATGAAGCGCGACGCGGAGCGGCGCGCTTCATTTTCCCGAGATCGGAATGTGCCACTTTGAGCTCGAATGTGCACACTCGGTTTTAAGCACGATTCACAATAATTTAGGCCAATAAGTTAGACGAAAAAGCAATTCAATAGTTTTAATCGTTTTCTCTCGCTTGCACTGACTCGATTCTCGCATCTTTTCGCTCCCTTCCACTCATTGCTATGGTAAAAATATTTTTCGAGCATAAAATCAATATTTCTCACACTAAATTTAATTTTTTGACTTGAAAGACTTAAGGATAAAATAGACAAATCTAATAAGTACGAGGATGTGCGCGTTCGAGCGAAAAGTGGCACATTTCCGAGCGAGGGAGGCAAATGAAGCGCGACGCGGAGCGGCGCGCTTCATTTTCCCGAGATCGGAATGTGCCACTTTGAGCTCGAATGCGCACACTCGGTTTTAAGCACGATTCACAATAATTAATTCACTTTCTAACGAATTTTAATTAAAAATTACAAAATTGTATTTATACCAGAAATACCAAACATTAAATTTTGGGTTTTTAAACAGTAATTTTAGAAAAACTGACTTTTTAAGTACAAAAATTGATTCACAATAATTAATTCACTTTCATAGATGCGCGCGCAACTCCTGCTTCCTCACGCGCGCCAAAAGAAGTATAACTTCGAAAAAGTACGAATAGTTTTCTCTCGTGTTGTCTTATTTGATCATTATTCTCGGCGACAAGTGCTGCGACATTTTCGCATCTGTAATTGCTAAAAAGTTAAGTGTCAAGCGAGTCAGCGAAAACCGAGCGCGCGGAGGAAGCGTCTTCGCTAGTTAAGAGATTTGTGGAAGAGCGACGTCAGCCAACCCCCGTATGCAAGAAAGGCGAAGTGTCGCGTACAGTTGTAGTGAACTTTGTTAATTAAAATCGGTAATCATCTTCAGCGCGCGTGCTTTCTGTTTATTTACTTCTTTTGCCCCTAGAACTTTCTTAATGGCTCTAATATTCTCCATAATGGCGCTTTTATGTATGCTAATGATGCCCTCTTAATCTTGGCGAATCGACGGAATCGCGATTTGATTATTTAGTAAAGTCCATTTGCATTTTTAGCTGTCCTTCGAGGATTTTTCTAGTTAATCATTAGATTAAGCTGCGCCGGTTTCCCTTTAGGAATAGTTGGAAATGTAAAAAAGTTGAGCCCTTTGAAATGAAACGAGTGACCCCTCTGCCGGACAGTTAAGCGAGACGGATTCGGAATTCTGAGACTTTTCTACATAAGATACATGCGAAATAAGTGTAGGGCGCAACGGAAATTTTTCGAAAATTAAAAATCGCAATTTTTTGGCTTCATTTTGGCGCGATTTTGAACTTTAAAAAAATTGTAGCGCCGTTATTTGTGGACGGATCTTTAAAAACTATTCAGATTCTGATTTGGCAGCCTTTTTGGCTTCGGATAGGCCTAAGAAACCATAGGCGTGCTATTTCAAAGCTTTGAAAAAAAACGTTTTTCTTTTTGAAAAAACATGAAAAATAACAGAATTTGAAAATTTTGTATTTTATTTGATTAATTTTATCATAAATTGACATAATTCTAATAGTTTAAATAAGTTATAAAACTTCTATAATTTGTCAAACTCCCAGATTATTTTCTTATTTATTTGTAAAAGTAGCACTTTTAAAAAAATCATTTTTCCTAAAGAGGTGAAAATAACAGAACGGCACTAATTGGACATAATTAACGAAGATATAGACTATATTTGCTGAAAATTTCAGATTGTTATTTTTTCCTCAACATGGATTTTTTTGGGGTCAAAGTTGAGCTTTTTTCAAAATTATCAATGTTTACCATTTTTTTCGTAGAAGATTTTATTCTAGGACAATTATAATTATGTCACGACATCACAAGGGTTAGTACTTTATTGTAAAAAAAAATCAACCCTTAATATGCAACAGGGTTGACACAGCGTCTAATCAAATATCGTACAAATGAGAAAAAATTGTGGAAATGTCGGATGGTCACTATCTTGTTCCTAATTGTTTTAGTTCAATTTTATTGTATTATATAAAATGCGCATTTATGGCCCTTTCAAATAAAAAAAGAACCATTTCAATACCTGTTCTAAATAAAAAGCTACAGCCCATTATGTACAAGTATGAAATTGACACAATTTTTGACTTCGGATGGGCACTGTTCAGAAGTTATACAATAAAAAAAATAAATAGTGGTGGTTTAGCGTTTCTGGCACCACAAAGATCATCTACAATTTTTTTTATTGAAATTAAAAATCATGCGGCACACCCCATTTGTTGATTTCATATGGAATGACCCATATACAATTTAAAAAATATTACAAATGAAATAAGGGGCAAGGTACAACAGGTTTTCCTAACTATAAATAAATTATTGAAAATAAAAAATGCACCTATCGGTGACATTTTTTCCAGAATTTTTGAGAAGTGCGTTTTGCTGATTGCAGGAATTACTGTTGAAGTAATGTTCTTTAAATACTGTAAATATAAACGAAATCGGCGTTTCAGACTTCCGATACTCTTCTTGTAGAACAAAGTGCGGAGGATGGAACTGAAGATTCCATCTCTGATTCGCCCTAATTCCCTTTCATACATTGTACACTAGCAGTTATTTCATAACCCGATTATTGGGGGCAGATGGCATCGTCGCAATATGCAAACCCATAACTTACGAGTATTGCATTCGGCTGCAGATGCCACTGAACCAGGAATTACAGCCCTTAGAATAAAGCCGTACTGCAGACGATATGCACATTCTATATACAGAGATAACGTGCTCGATCCTGATGCGCCCATTTCTGGTATTGAATTGCAAAATGGAATTACCAATTGAATGTCCGTAATAGCTTCGCTGTAATCAACAAAAAATGCGCCGCCACCCCCCTAATAGCTGCACGTTCCAGCTTTTTTTCTGTTGCTTTTTATGGCTTTTCGAATGTTCACAATTCGAGCGGGGGGTGGGGCGCATAAAATGTTTTTATGTAGTACAAACGGGGTGGGATTTGAAAATGCGAGCGGGGGTGGCGAAAGCGGCGGACTAGCACCGGGTACCGGACGGCGGAAGCGTTCTTTCATTTTAAATTGGCGAAGATCTTGCAATAATTACATACTTGGTTCGCGAAGTGTTTGTTTAATCGAAATTGAGCGCTCAGCCATTGAAAAAGGACTTAATTTCGGCGAAGGGGTGTCTCGGGGAATTTTTTGAAAATTAGTTTTTGATTTTGTCGCGAGCTGTGCTCGGATTGATGTTTCCCTCGCGCTTCAACATTTTTTGTTAATGTTATTTCTTGAGGAAATTTATCAGAAATTTCAGATTATACGAAGAAGTAATATATGTTACCCTGGTGAAAAAAAAAATTTAATTATTTTAATTCGTTTTTCAAAAATTAATTGTTTTGTAAAAGCTGACAAGTCATACTTATTAGATTTTATGATGGAAATATCGTATGTGCGTAACAATTTGTTTATTGCTGGAAAACCAATTGATTTATCGGAGCGGGGTTTTTACTCATCGAAAAAGGATTAAATTTGAGCTAATAGGTGTCTCGGCGATTTAAAAAAAAAACATTTTTGGTTTTACTACCAGCGCGCAAAGATTAATTTTGAATTTATGCTTTAATAATGAATTGTGATGTTGTCCCTTAATGAAATGTATTGAAAATTTCAGGTTTTATGAAAAAGTAATATATAATACTCTGCTGAAAAATGTATTGAATTATTTCTATAGGTTTTCGAAAAATTGCTTTTTTTTTGGATTTTGATATAAGAGGGTAACAAGTTTGGTAATGAAATTATTGTATGTGAGTCACAAATTGTTTATTACTCGAAAACGAATTGATTTATCTTAGCGGGGTTTTCACTAGTCGAAAAAGGGTTAAATTTGAGCTAATACGTGTCTCAGCGATTTAAAAAAACATTTTTGGTTTTACTACCAGCGCGCAAAGATTAATTTTTAATTCGTGCTTTAAAAATGATTTGTGGTGTTATCCCTTAATGAAATCCATTGAAAATATCAGGTTTTTTGAAAAAGTAATATATAATACTCTGCTGAAAAATGTATTCAATTTTTTTTGTAATTTGAAATAAGAGGGTAACAAGTTATGTTATGAAATTATCGTATGTGAGTCACAAGTTGTTTATTACTCGAAAACGAATTGATTTATCTGAGCAGGGTTTTCACTAGTCGAAAAAGGGTTAAATTTGAGCTAATAGGTGTCTCGGCGATTTTTTTAAAATAATTTTTGATTTTTCTACGAGCGCACAAAGATTACGTTTTCTTCGTTCTTTAAAAACCAACGATTACGTTATTCAAAATTACAGATTTTTCGAAGTTATACATTTATTTTTGTTTATCTAAAGTCTCATTTACATATTTTTGTTATTTTTCCAAATATTAATTTGTAAAAATAATCAATTGAGCGGTCGTCTTTTAACCTTGCCGAAACTCTATTTATATAACATATTTTTTTTGTCTTAATAAATGAAATTGCAAATTAAATATTAATGAATTCGAATTTATTCCCTAATTAAACGAACTTATTTTCGATGTGTAACCGACGAGCTTTCGACGGACCGCCTTAAGGTAAAGTCGATACGGTTAATTACATAAAGAATGATTCTTGATTAAACAAAGAGCCTCTAGTTTATTTCTGCGCGGTTTTGTTGGATGACGTAAAAGTTGGTTACTCACAAAGAGAAATCATAATGAAATTACTTATTTCTTCAATACGTTCCGTCCGATGGAAGTAATTGCACGCTGGCTGAAATTAAAAGACCCATTTGCGGCATGGTAGTCACTGCGCGAAATAAAACGCAATAAAAAATTATTATTTATAAAAAATCCGTGTCTGGAAGGAGTTTGCGGAAATTTATATAAAGGAGCGGGATCGTATTGAATAAAATGTGACATTTATGAGGGCTCCCGACGACATTACCATCTAATTTATTATTGTTACCCTTTTGGTAAATGTGAGAACGTTCGATACTCGCCCGTTCCTTGTAGAAATGCTTTGCTGCACTTGAATCGGGCATATTACACCTGACCTTAGCATTAGCCGAACCCTTTACTGCAGCAACTGGAGCACGTCATTTTAATCTCGAGACCGTGCACCGTTTTCTGCCGGATCGATATCGCATTCGAAAAAATTGCTTATCGTACCAGAATTGCAATCGCGAAAAGCCTTTGGCGTACGCCAATTTTCGTAATTGTTCGAAAACGGAACGGGCACGGCGCGGAACTAATTCGATTGAAGTAAGAGACCCAATACCCGATCAGGGCACCCTGTACCCGATCACTTACAGTGCTTTTTTTATTTCTAAAAAAAATACTGGGAAGACTGTTATATTAAAAAAAAAACTACTATAATATTAATAAACTGTTTCTGAAATTAAATTTATTATACAGCTTGTCAGACGAATAAGTACTGGAACTTAATCCACTTATAGATGTAAAAAAACTCATTATTTTTATAATGCATTAAAGTGCCATTGCTCATGATTATTTTAATGAGCAATGAATTTTCTCTTCATTATTAATATTTAAGGAGTAATGAATTAATTTCTAATAATTTTTTTTAATGGCTCATTAAATAATTTCATTCAGAAATGATTTTAATGACTAATGGTACTTTTTAATTTTCATAAATAATGAATAAATTTCGATCGAAGTTGTTATCTTCGCGCTGCGAAAATTGAATCATTAATTCCACTACTGGTACCCTTTTTACTTAAGCTAGATGCAGGATTTATTTTGACAAAATCCTCCTTTGACCTTTGTTAAATCGGATATAACTAAGGACTTATGAAAATGAGGTCAATAACTGTTAAAACCGACTCTTTAGGAGATTATTTTGTATTTATGGGTAATTCCATAAAATTTGGGTAACTTTTAAGAAGTTTTTGACCCCACCATGTTTTGGACGCTGATAAATTTGCGATTGGAGTATAACGTGATTAATTAAGTTATTATGTCATTCTTAACAGGGCCAGTCACTTTATGAAAGATGTTATAAAAAAATTACGATTTTGTAAAAGGCATCTAGGAACTGACAGATATGGCTAGCGACTGATGAAAAATTTTATTATTGTTTAAACTGATAAACATTAAATTATTAAAAAATATTGCTAGTTGAAGTCAGTGCAAATCAGGCCTTGGCCACTCCGTCATCCCTAGTCACATTTGCGGCAACGGACTGACCGTCTAGGGACTGACGATTTGTAGAAAAACTAAGAGAAATACATGTTCTACAATAGTTACTAGAATATCTAATGTCATATATCAAACAGGACTAACAAAGCCCTAGTAAATAAAAATTAATTAAAAACAATTGTTTATTATGTAACAATTAAAATACTCTGCTAGGGACTGACGCAATGACTGGAACAACACGTGTTTTCGGAAAATCAATCGCTGTAGCCCTGAATTAAAAAATGATCGAAGCGAACAAGTGGCCTTGCGAGTAACTTTATGTCATTACTTTTAAAATTTATAAAAAATTGATGTTATTAAGTGCATAATCTAACTTTAAACATTTGTAAAGAAAATAAAAGTATATTGGCTAAATGTTTATTGAAATAAAAATGCACAAATAGAAAATTTCGATGCGCGGACATGGCTAGGGACTGACGTTTACGGTCATTAGAATTTTTTTTTAAAATGAATATCACATATTAATTTAAACAAAGTGAGCGTACTAATAAAACACATTTTTATCTATTATATAGCAATCTTAGAATAAAATTAATTCAATTAGATGAAGTGAAAAGTACTGCGGACATAGAGCTGCCCAAATTTTATGGAATCACTCTTATAGATAATATGTTATTTGACAGTACTTATTTTTTTAATTTTAATGAGTAATGTTATGTACCTCAATAGTACTATTTTTTAACGATTAATGTATTGTCTTTTAATACTATTTTTTTTTAAATTAGTAATGTATTGTTCTACAATACTCATTAATCTTTGAATAAGTAGCCAGATATTTATAAAATTACTTTGTCGTGATTGGATACTGGGGAACATACTGATCGACTACTAATTCTCTTGATCGGGTATTGGGGTAACCGAGTAAATACAGTAAAATCTCTTTGTATTGACACTCCTTTTTAGCGCACATCCCTTTACATCGCACAATATACTTAGTCCCGCGACTGTCCGTTGAACAGAGGTTTTACTGTACTTTGAAACATTAATTCTATATCTGAAAATTGATTAATTAATAAAGAAACAGTAAAAAGCAATTTTAAAAGATACAAACATTTTTATAGCTTTATTTCTTCCAGCGCAACGTAATAGTGTTCGGGTATTGGGTCTCTTACCATGGGAAATAAAAATAATACCACAACGACAGAACAAAATAAAAAACGGTGGCGGGGCGCGAGTCGGCCGTCGTGTTTTCTTTAAAAATTTCGGTACGAGCGCAAAATCTTTTTAGGTCCGTTTTTATGTCGGCCTTTTTTCGCCAGCGCAATGAAAAATACGTCTATTGTTTTTAGAAATAATATTTGGGCAAGAGGCGACGCGTTTGTGGGGCGGGAGGGCGCTTAGAAAGGGTAAAAGTCGGCGTTCTCGGCGGGGATTCGGGGGCTGTTTGCCGCCGCTGGTGTTGCCATGATTTAATGCGACTGTTTTTGACCGAACTCGTTTAGCCGCAACTGTGCAAGAAATATAACAACCCACCGGAAATCCAAACATGCACCAAAGCGTAACAACAAAACTTGCTTATTGAGATACAAACCGTGACTCTTTAGAAAAGTTTTTCGGCGAACAATAAAGTGGATTGAAAAGTTTAGAGCAAAAATGACGACGTCCACGTCGACGACGCTTTATTTTTCTCCGTTTTATATCGGATTCGAGTTAGCCAATATTTATGAAAAAAGTTTTCGCTTTGCTCCTCTCCACCTGCTCTTTGCCCGGATTCAGATGTAGTTTTTTCTATGGACGTTTAAAGTTGCGCCTTTGTGTTCTTCGCGAAACTTTTTCCTCCGTACTTCCTGCGTAATCGCGTTCCTTCCAATAATGTGCATCTGACGTCCTTCCGAACGTGTAAAAAGGAACGTTACAATTTCCTCCTAAATTTCGATTGCTCACTAAGAATTGTAAATGGGAAAGCGGGAAACTCTAAAATAAATCGTTCTTGTATCGCACTCTTATCACCGAGCAATAAAATCAAGAACACCTTGCTGATGACCCTTTTAACCGCCATTTCCTACCATATCCCTTGCGAATTATGTTTCTACACGTGTTACGCGTTCTTTTCGTGTAATGCGTTTTCTTTCAAAAGCGACCTCTTCATTTTTTCGGTTTGGATTTAGTTTTGTGTTAATGTAACTCGAGTATTTATTGCTACTTTTATTGTTAACAATAAAGTAAATTTATTTCATGCCTTATTTGTTCTTTTGAATTGTATAGATTTTCAAATTGCAATTAAATATTTTAGAAATGAATTCTAAGGGTCGTTTTACACACGGAAATGATGATTGTTTATAATAAAATTGATTAGAAGGTGGGGTACAACTAACGTGAACAATTTTTTTGTTAAAACGGGACATTTGGTAATCAAGCTTAAAACCGAGTGTGCACATTCGAGCTCAAAGTGGCACATTCCGATCTCGGGAAAATGAAGCGCGCCGCTCCGCGTCGCGCTTCATTTGCCTCCCTCGCTCGGAAATGTGCCACTTTTCGCTCGAATGCGCACATCCTCGTATTTACTGATTTTTGTTTACTAAAATTGATTTCAAATTAGAAAATTTTATAATGTATAGATTATATATTCGAAAAACGTAATTTTACCATAGCAAATGAGTGGGAGCGAGCGAAAAGATACGACAAACTCATAAGTACGAGTGAGAGGAAATGATAAATATTATTTACTAATTTTTTGTCACCAAAATTAATGGGAATGATGCTTAAAACCGAGTGTGCACATTCGAGCTCAAAGTGGCACATTCCGATCTCGGGAAAATGAAGCGCGCCGCTCCGCGTCGCGCTTCATTTGCCTCCCTCGCTCGGAAATGTGCCACTTTTCGCTCGAATGCGCACATCTTCGTATTTATAAAATTTCTAGTATTTTTAGTAATGCTTACTTTACATCCGGAAATGATAATTGTTTATAATAAAATTGATTAGTAGTTGTAGTATATTACTGCTGTAAAAAATATTTTAAAAAAGGGGTGACTCAGTAAAAAAAATTATAGCTTTTTTATTACTTAACATACTGGAAGAAACTTTTCAAAAATGAATTCTGCTGATTATTTTACATATGGAAATGATAATTGTTTATAATAAAATTGGTTAGAAGTTGTAGTATATCTCTGCTGTAGAAAATAATTTTAAAAAAGGGCTGTACTCGGTAAAAAAAAATTATAGCTCTTTTATTACTTAAGATACTGGAAGAAACTTTTCAAAAATAAATTCTGTTGCTTATTTTACATTCGGAAATGATAATTGTTTATAATAAAATTGATTAGAAGTTGTAGTATATCTCTGCTGTAAAAAATAATTTTAAAAAAGGGGTGTACTCGGTAAAAAAAACATTATAGCTTTTTATTACTTAAGATACTGGAAGAAACTTTTCAAAAATAAATTCTGTTGCTTATTTTACATCCGGAAATGATAATTGTTTATAATAAAATTGATTAGAAGTTGTAGTATATCTCTGCTGTAAAAAATAATTTTAAAAAGGGTGTACTCAGTAAAAAACATTATAGCTTTTTATTACTTAAGATACTGGAAGAAACTTTTCAAAAATAAATTCTGCTTCTTATTTTACATCCGGAAATGATAATTGTTTATAATAAAATTGATTAGAAGTTGTAGTATATCTCTGCTGTAAAAAATAATTTTAAAAAAGGGGTGTACTCGGTAAAAAAAAATTATAGCTCTTTTATTACTTAAGATACTGGAAGAAACTTTTCAAAAATAAATTCTGTTGCTTATTTTACATCCGGAAATGATAATTGTTTATAATAAAATTGATTAGAAGTTGTAGTATATCTCTGCTGTAAAAATAATTTTAAAAAGGTGTACTCGGTAAAAAAACATTATAGCTTTTATTACTTAAGATACTGGAAGAAACTTTTCAAAAATAAATTCTGTTGCTTATTTTACATCCGGAAATGATAATTGTTTATAATAAAATTGATTAGAAGTTGTAGTATATCTCTGCTGTAAAAAATAATTTTAAAAAAGGGGTGTACTCGGTAAAAAAAACATTATAGCTTTTTATTACTTAAGATACTGGAAGAAACTTTTCAAAAATAAATTCTGCTTCTTATTTTACATCCGGAAATGATAATTGTTTATAATAAAATTGATTAGAAGTTGTAGTATATCTCTGCTGTAAAAAATAATTTTAAAAAAGGGGTGTACTCGGTAAAAAAAACATTATAGCTTTTTATTACTTAAGATACTGGAAGAAACTTTTCAAAAATAAATTCTGTTGCTTATTTTACATCCGGAAATGATAATTGTTTATAATAAAATTGATTAGAAGTTGTAGTATATCTCTGCTGTAAAAAATAATTTTAAAAAAGGGGTGTACTCGGTAAAAAAAACATTATAGCTTTTTATTACTTAAGATACTGGAAGAAACTTTTCAAAAATAAATTCTGTTGCTTATTTTACATCCGGAAATGATAATTGTTTATAATAAAATTGATTAGAAGTTGTAGTATATCTCTGCTGTAAAAAATAATTTTAAAAAGGTGTACTCGTAAAAAAACATTATAGCTTTTTATTACTTAAGATACTGGAAGAAACTTTTCAAAAATAAATTCTGTTGCTTATTTTACATCCGGAAATGATAATTGTTTATAATAAAATTGATTAGAAGTTGTAGTATATCTCTGCTGTAAAAAATAATTTTAAAAAAGGGGTGTACTCGGTAAAAAAAACATTATAGCTTTTTATTACTTAAGATACTGGAAGAAACTTTTCAAAAATAAATTCTGTTGCTTATTTTACATCCGGAAATGATAATTGTTTATAATAAAATTGATTAGAAGTTGTAGTATATCTCTGCTGTAAAAAATAATTTTAAAAAAGGGGTGTACTCGGTAAAAAAAATTATAGCTTTTTATTACTTAAGATACTGGAAGAAACTTTTCAAAAATAAATTCTGTTGCTTATTTTACATCCGGAAATGATAATTGTTTATAATAAAATTGATTAGAAGTTGTAGTATATCTCTGCTGTAAAAAATAATTTTAAAAAAGGGGTGTACTCGGTAAAAAAAACATTATAGCTTTTTATTACTTAAGATACTGGAAGAAACTTTTCAAAAATAAATTCTGTTGCTTATTTTACATCCGGAAATGATAATTGTTTATAATAAAATTGATTAGAAGTTGTAGTATATCTCTGCTGTAAAAAATAATTTTAAAAAAGGGGTGTACTCGGTAAAAAAAACATTATAGCTTTTTATTACTTAAGATACTGGAAGAAACTTTTCAAAAATAAATTCTGCTTCTTATTTTACATCCGGAAATGATAATTGTTTATAGTAAAATTGATTAGAAGTTGTAGTATATCTCTGCTGTAAAAAATAATTTTAAAAAAGGGGTGTACTCGGTAAAAAAAAATTATAGCTCTTTTATTACTTAAGATACTGAAAGAAACTTTTCAAAAATGAATTCTACTGCTTATTTTACATACGGAAATGATAATTGTTTATAATAAAATTGATTAGAAGTTGTAGTATATTTCTGCTGTAAAAAATAATTTTAAAAAAGGGGTGTACTCGGAAAAAAAAATTTATAGCTTTTTTATTACTTAAGATACTGGAAGAAACTTTTCAAAAATAAATTCTGCTGCTTATTTTACACCCGGAAATGATAATTGTTTATAATAAAATTGATTAGAAGTTGTAGTATATTTCTGCTGTAAAAATAATTTTAAAAAGGGTGTACTCAGTAAAAAAAATTTATAGCTTTTTTATTACTTAAAATACTGGAAGAAACTTTTCAAAAATGAATTCTACTGCTTATTTTACATACGGAAATGATAATTGTTTATAATAAAATTGATTAGAAGTTGTAGTATATTTCTGCTGTAAAAAATAATTTTAAAAAAGGGGTGTACTCGGAAAAAAAAATTTATAGCTTTTTTATTACTTAAGATACTGGAAGAAACTTTTCAAAAATAAATTCTGCTGCTTATTTTACACCCGGAAATGATAATTGTTTATAATAAAGTTGATTAGAAGTTGTAGTATATTTCTGCTGTGAAAAATAATTTTAAAAAAGGGGTGTACTCAGTAAAAAAAATCTATAGCTTTTTTATTACTTAAAATACTGGAAGAAACTTTTCAAAAATGAATTCTACTGCTTATTTTACATACGGAAATGATAATTGTTTATAATAAAATTGATTAGAAGTTGTAGTATATCCCTGCTGTAAAAAATAATTTTAAAAAAGGGGTGTACTCGGAAAAAAAATGTATAGCTCTTTTATTACTTAAGATACTGGAAGAAACTTTTCAAAAATGCATTCTGTTGCTTATTTTACATACGGAAATGATAATTGTTTATAATAAAATTTATTATAAATTATATTTCACCTCTGCTCCAAAAAATAATTTAAAAACAGGTGTCTCCTTTGGAAAAGATTATTTTTTATTACTTAAGATCGTGTAACAAACACTTTACATACCGAAATGTTAATTGTTTACCATAAAATTGATTAGAAGTTGTAGCATACTCCCCTGCTGTAAAAAAATATATTAAAAAGGGGGTGTACTCAGTAAAAAAATTTATAGCTTTTTTATTACTTAAGATACTGGAAGAAACTTTTCAAAAATAACTTCTGCTGCTTATTTTACATTCGGAAATGTTAATTGTTTATAATAAAATTTATTAAAAATAATATTTCGCCCCTGCTCCAAGAAATAATTGAAAAACAGGTGTCTCCTTTGGAAAATATTATTTTTTCATTACTGAAGATCGTGTAACAAACACTTCACATACGGAAACGTTAATTGTTTACAATAATATTGATCTTGCGATCGGGATCTATGCATTTTGATTGGTACAAATTCAATTATGATAATTTTATTGCAAAGATTAGCCCTGTAATGGCACTGCGATTATTCCCTCCTATGCCCGAACAAATTTCATCATGAAACCTATACATCACGAAACTGATTAGGTTTAAAATTAACTCCGACCTTCCTCTAAACAACCTTCCTTCTTTAAATTACTCAAAATTAATATTCGGTTATTTGTCGGAATATTTCATGTTTGACGTGAAATCAACGAAACGTAATAGCAAACGAAACGGCGAAGAATTACGCTTTCGTGTCGCCTTCTCCCTTAAAAGAAGAGAAGAGAAAAAATAAAATAACAACGTAAAAAATAAAACGTAAAGTTAAAGCGCGTTGTTTAAACCTTATTTATTACGTCTGTAATTTAAAGTATTTTTTTTCTCAATGTAAATATTTTCGTGCGCCTACATTTTGCAGAAATTTTCAGCATTATCCATCATAAACGTAAAAAATAGCGTATACATGTGTCGTGTTTGTGTTGCAAGGTATAGTAATAATAATAACTCTGTCATGGAAATGGAAAATTCGTGTTTTCCAACTGTACTATTTTCAAATACAACCGACGAAATGTGATTATTGAATTTTTGCTTGTTGTGTAATTAGTGTTTCCATTAGTTCAACGAAAGCCATTTTTTTCACCCCTAAATAATCACATGTAAACTTGCTTCTTTCGGTTTTTGCTTAAATGAAATTAATTAACAGCTTTGAAGCTTTAATTCAATTTAATGTGCTAACAATTTTTTTTTTATTTGTTTCAGGTAAGAGTCCGAAGTTTTCGTAGGGCGGTGAGCGTTTTTTTTTGGTAAATTACTTTTCGTTTGCATTAGTTTAATTAAGCGTCGGTGCCGGAGTCGTCGTAAAGCGACGTTTCGATATTGTATTTTCGCGTCCTTTTTATGCTCGGCATTCTTAAAGTGAGCTGTCAATTTCCAGCACAGTTTTTTCTGCACGTGTGTGCGTTATTTCGAAAGGTGACAAAAGTTAAAAAGTTTCCCCGCTTCGCTGTCGCCTGTCAATGTCGTAACGAGATGAATGAAGGGATGTCGGCGTTCAGCGAAACCGACGTCGTCTTGCGTTTTTCTCCTTGCCGCCGCCGCCGCCGCCGCCGCTTCTTCGAGCAAAAGTGGCGTCTTTTATTTTTTCATTTTTAATTTCGTGGGACGCGGCTCGAAGGAGCGCGCGATTATGATTTCTTATCGATTTCTGCGCCCTTTGATCTCGCGGCGCGTCTTTTTTCGAGTCCGCTCGGACGGAAATAGTTTTAACCAACTTCTATATAAATTAGGGATTAAAGAACGGCCATTATGTTCTCGGGTGATTCAAAGGGAAAAGCTTTCTAAGCCCTCCGGGTATAACTATTTTGCATTGCTTTAAACTCGACCCTCTCTTTTCGGATTTCCAGACACAAATATTTGCTGCCTTCGAAATTGCTAATAATCTCTTTCGGAAAAAAAAAGAAGAAAAATTGGGACCATACAATAGATAGATTTAGAAATCGAAAGTGGTTTTAAATTAATTGAGTTTAATGTGGAAAAAAACGTTGCGGTCGTAGGGGTCGTTAAGGTTTGATAAGATTTAATTATGTTCTCGAAAAAGTAATACATATTAGTTTAAATTAATTTATGAGTTGAAATAAAAAATACAATAAATTTTCAATTTTTAAGTAATATATTAAAGTCATTTAAAAAATTGTTTTGACCTTCCGTGTACGGGGTGGGGGTGTAGCTTTTCATTAAGCTTGAAGCTAAAAAAATATTTTAAAAAATATATATTGTAGTATTGAAATACATACCTACATGAATTTGTGGTTGTTAAATTAATTACTTTTAGGAACATAAATGTTTTTTAGGGGTTGTTTGAGTGAGATCAGATTTTTAAAAATTCTAATATAAAAAGTATTGCAATTTTTTTTTGATACATTAATAAAAAAAATTGATAATGATAAATCTGTGGTTGTTCATTAACCTTCCCTGTATTAGGTGGGGTATAACTAACGTGACCAATTTTTTTCTTGTTAAAACGGGACGCTTGGTAATCGTGCTTAAAACCGAGTGTGCGCATTCGAGCTCAAAGTGGCACATTCCGATCTCGGGAAAATGAAGCGCGCCGCTCCGCGTCGCGCTTCATTTGCCTCCCTCACTCGGAAATGTGCCACTTTTCGCTCGAATGCGCACATCTTCGTTTTTATTACATTAATATAATTTACCATAACCGCGTTCAAATCAAAAATTTTCATTTAATTTAGTAAATATCGATTTTATATTCGAAAAACGTATTTACCATAGCAATGAGTGGAAGGGAGCGAGAAGATACAATGTGTTTTACTTAAACTTATTAATTATTAAAATATATTTCTTACCATTGAACTGTCATAAAGTATAATTTTATTGATTTTATTTCATTTTATATTCGGGGTATGGCAAACCCCACCTACTTTGGCATGTGACATTTAGTCACTTAGTATACGGAGGGTTAAATATACAGTGGACCCCCGATAATCCGGCCCTCGGCTAATCCGGCACCCCCTGTAATCCGACATGGTCTATTATTTATTATGTATTGAATATTTTTTTGACAATCTTCTTTTCTCAAGAAAATAATATCAATACCAATAAAATGAATATTTTTGGCGAATTTTTTGAACCATTGTAAATAAAACGTAAGCTCTCTACTGTGTTGTTTAATTTACTAAATTTGCCATAAATGTACATAATGAAGTATGATTCGTACTTCAGAGTACATAATATGTATATAACATGTAGAATCTTATCATTGGATCTGTAATTTGTCGGATTACAAGGTACTTTTTCGTAAAAAATTCCGGACTATAGGGGGTCTTAGGCAGTACTCTATAATCCGACAAATTCGCTAATCCAACTCTGCCCTGCAAACTGTTTGTCGGATTACCGGGGGTCCACTGTATTTATAATTTAAATTTTCTAATTTTTTTTTGAAGCACATATGTTACATTCAAAGCACGTTGTATTGAAGCTGCCTATAAGTTAAGGCAAATTTGCGCCCATAGAACGTTAAGTAAAGAGGCGGAGTTTATGTATTGATTTTTCACGAAGCCTTCAAAGTATTGATTTTTAGATTTGCCAAACAGCTAGTTACATGTTCAAACAATTTACAGTGGACGCGGAATTTTGTGAATTTAAAAACAAATTTTTCAATTACAAAAACTTTCAGCTAAAAAGTCTGAATTTTAATAATACATAACGTTTTTGAAAATATTTCAAAAAACAAGGAGGCTGTAGTTTTTCAAAATTTAAAGTTGGAAATTCTTTGAAATAAACGCTTAGGTTTTTCATTAATTTTTTTCTCGAGATCATAGTAATGTGGTTTTTCTTTTTTGAATTTGCCTTAAGCTAAAAAGTCAGAATTTTTATAATGCGTGAGGTTTTTGAAAATATTTCAAAAATAAAAGGCGATTTGACTTCCCAAAATTTAAAGTTGGAAATTTTTACAAAATAAACACTTAGATTTTTAATTAATTTTTTTCTCGAAATTATAATAATGTAGAGTTTCACTTTTTTGTATTTGCCTCAAGCTAAAACGCCTGAAGTTTTATTACATCTAAAATTTTGAGAAATTATTCACAAAAAAAACAAGAGAACTATGATTTTGTTAAATTTACAGTCGAAAATTCTTGTAAGACCGAAGATTTCCAAATCACTTTGTACTTTTAATTACATTTCGGCTTTTATTTTCTAAATTAAATTGTTCAAATCTTAGTAATACATTTTTTGATCAATTTGCAGCCTTACAAAAAGCATCGACGCCCAAACGACCTCAACGCCATCAATTTTTTTTAATTTAAACAAAATTGCTACGTCCCTCGCATTTGCGAACTTCCGTCGTCGCAAAATAATCGGGCCGGCGAATTTTTCGGGGCTCGGGGGCCTCGTTAAAAACGAAACTGAGCGATTATTCGAAATAAATTGATTTAATTAAACGTTTGGTCGCTTTCGGTCGACGGAAAGAGAGCTGTCGATTCGGCGTTTCTGCAAAAAAACAACGTCGAGCACCGAACATCGAAGATTACAAAAACGGTTTAAACGCGTCGCGACCGATTTATAAATAAAATGAAAATTGATTTAAATGTCTGAGGCTGCGCTCGTACGTGCACTTACGACAATGGAGTGCCTTTAGCGAACATAAAGTATTAAATGTAGTACGCGAATATATCCGTTAAACAGTAAAAAACGCATTATGGGGTATTAGAGAGCAATTTCCACCAAAAATTTACAATCTTCGCAACCAATAAATTTAAATCTGGCAAAGCTTCGGGTATCGGAACGCATAAAAGTGGAAAGTTCGCAAATTTGCTCGTTTTTAAAGTAAAAATTTAAAAATAAAAATCGCATAATTCAGGCCGAAGCGGCGGATATAAAAACTAATAAATTATGCGATCAATATGAGCAATAAAAAATGGCTAGAATATATAATAAAGGGCACAATTCACATTTCGAGGAGATGGATATGCAAGTGGGGCCGCTTCAGGAGCCATTCTGAAGATCTACCGCCGCGATACGCGCCGCTTCTATCGCAGAACGCTCCAGTTGGCCATTTCCACTTTTCCCGCCGTTTTCCTTAGACTTGCTCGGCCGACTCTTTTGGACCTCCGCACCCACATCTATCTACAACTACTGCGAATCTCAAACGCGAAAATGAGCGTCGAAGAAATTCTATATTTCCACCCCACCGCCGCGTCCTCTAATGCAATTCCGACCGCAAACTTTTTGCACGTGCAACAAAATTCATACATGCACCACCGTCGTAATCGACGTCGAAAATCAATTTTGAAGCACTTGGGCATTTGTGTGGGGCTTTGAGCAAAGTTATTTGTAAGAAATTTGGGCGTTAATTCATTAAAATGTGGTGGAAATGCTGGATATCGAATGAAGTTAAAATACTAAATTGCGATTTTGGGGAAATTAAGTGGGGCGTCGCCTATTTTTTTTATTTGTATTTTAGGGCCAAAAGAGTATATTTTTGGAATATGTAAAGCGTCCCTACCGACGTCGGCCTAATTTTTTAAATACACCCTTTAGAAGCCCCGATAACTTTAGACTGGGGGTTAATCGAGCTTTTTAAATACAGTGGAAACTCGGTTATCCGGACTAATTATTGTTACAGCTCATTCGGATAATCGAAAATTCGGTTAATTGAATGTATAGAAAAAAACGTATTTTAGCTATATATAATTTTTTGTTATTATTTTTTTTAAAGGTTTTTATAGTTGATCCTAAAGGAATTGCTGAAGGGTCATCATTCCGGCCGTTCGGCGGCCCTAGTATAGCAGAAATACAGTTCTGTAACTTTTAATTAAAAGACTAGTAGGTTTTAAATAAATTAATTATTGTGTAACGTGCTTAAAATCGAGTGTGCACATTCGAGCTCAAAGTGGCACATTCCGATCTCGGGAAAATGAAGCGCGCCGCTCCGCGTCGCGCTTCATTTGCCTCCCTCGCTCGGAAATGTGCCACTTTTCGCTCGAATGCGCACATCTTCGTGTTAATTGGATTCGACTATATTAATAACAAATTGTTCAAATCCAGATTTTCTATTCGGAAAAAGTTTTCGCTTGAAAATGCACATACTTCTTAATAATTCAGTTTGCCTATCTTATTCTTCTCTCTTACAAATAATATTAATTAAATCAAACTGAACTAAATGTACCACTTCTCGCTTTTCTTTCAATTAAAATTTACAGTGGGGTATTTATACCAAAAATCACATTTCTAATTTAGTACTTTTAAACTAGACTAGATGGGAGACTTCATCGTACATGAAAAAAAAAATACTTTTACTTTTTCTGAATTTTGACTCTTCTTTCCCAATCTTTTTTTAACATACCCCACCCAAGTCATTCTAAAATTTTGATGTACTCCCTATGTAACCTATAAATATTTTTTTATATTTAAAAATTGAATTAATTCATAAATGAAGTCTAATTATAACAGTGTATACAAAATGTACCTCAAAACTAATTTGTTTATAATTTTTACAAAAATATTTGGAGATATTAATTTTGACATATAAACCCGAGTCGAAATTTAGCGCCGACATTGAGCCTCCTAAAGTCGGACTCATTCCGGACTCGGAGACTCAAAGTAGAGTTTATCCCTATGTTAAATTAGGTCCGACTTTGGTCTCTAAAGTGGTACAAATTTCCATTTTTACCACTTTGGGGTTCAAAGTCGGATCTGATGGAAATTTAAATTAGGTCCGATTTTAGACCTCTGTACCTTATTTTATAATAATAATAATAATAATATGGATTTAATTCCCATTTAAAATGATTAGAATACTTTTATTTAAAATACGTAGTTAAAGTTTAAAATAACAATTTAAAAATAACAATTACATTAAAAAAAAGAAGAATAATAATCATAAGTATTATTATTAGTATTTATAATAATTAAACTAATATTGTATGTATATATATATTTATTTTGTATTATAATATACATGATAGTACAGAATTACCTAGTAACTGCGGTAGATGGCGCTGTTGTAGGTGAACCTATATTTTTAAATTAAAATAGGGACAAAAACTGTAGCTTTTTTGTCAGACAATTTGTTCATCTAACTCAGAGTTTTTGAGATTTCAATTTATAGAAAAAAAATCGCCATAGAACTTATAATATTTAATTGCAAATTAAGAACAAACTAAAAGGGCAACTTTTATTTAATTTATCCCAGATTTGAAGCCGAAAAATTGTGTTTTGTGACTATATTAACAGTCCTTATTGACGTCGGTCAAATTTTTGAAATACACCGCTTTTAAGCCCTAAAAACTTTAAATTTTTAAATCTTTAAAGTAGAAGTTAATTGAGCTTTTTTAAATATTTCAAAAATTAGGCGTACAAAAAAATATTAGCAATCGATTTTGTCTGTTTTTACGAATACTAACCTCCGAGACTATTATTTTTGCAGTAGATGGCGCTTTTGTAAATGAAATGATTGCCAACTTACATTTTTTAATAGGAAACTATTTTGTTATAAAACGACAAAAACTAAGGTAAAAGTCCCTATTATGAGACACATTTCTAGGTAGGTCAAACATTAGCGCTATTATTTAATCAGTTTTAGTGTAAAACACAATTTAAATTAAATGATACATATGTTTTATCATTTTTATATTAATATTTTGAGTTTGCACTAAATATTAATTTAAAAATACTTCAAAATAAGCTTTTGTAATGGGAACCGCTGTGTCCTTATTTATGAGACACTTTAAAGGTGTATGGCCCCAGTGTCTCATGATGCAGGTTCCCATTATTGAGACAGTTAAAAAATCAATGTAGGACAACAAATCATTAAATTTTTGTAAATTAAACGACTAATCAACGAAAATTATCGTAAGATCAAATTTCTTTTTCTTCTTTAATTTTTTTGCAGCTTTTTAACCTGTTCTATTAATTTTCTTTTTTTCTGTTGCAATTTTTTTTCGGGTTATAATATAATTTTATAGACAAACAAAAAATAAGTTTCTGAAAGTTTCAATTTAAAATTTGAGTTTTAAAAGGTCGCTCAGAATTTTTTTTTATTTATTAGTACATCACTTTGGATTATATCCCAATGCTAATAAAGCAAATTTAATATGCACTTTTTAATAAAATTTTGTTTTTTTTTGTCATGTGTTTCATTTTCAGTTCATCTCGTGGTGAATTTTTGTTTATTATTTTAATAAATAATGGAAAAAAAATGTATGAAATTTAAATGTCGCTCGAAAAAATCCAAAGTGATGCACTAATAAATAAAAAAAAATTCTGAGCGGCCTTTTAAAACTCAAATTTTAAATTGAAACTTTCAGAAACTTATTTTTTGTTTGTCTATAAAATTATACCGTAACGAGAAAAAAAATTTAAAAAAAATTGTCTTTTGACGGATTTTGAAATTTTAAAAAATTTTGAGCGACCTCTTAAAATTTTTTTATTGAGCTGCCCTTTGAGGTACTCTTAAAACATCAAAACTAACATTTTTTCCTCGAGACTACAAAAAAATAGTCTGTTTTTGCGCCACCCTAAGGCGCTCCCATCGCAGCTCTATCCAGCACCCACTTGAAAATATCATCCTCTTCTTTCGATGATAACACTGTGCTCGGTCCTGTCTTATTTTTTATCTTCTCAGTAGGACCAATATTTTTCTTTCTACCTAGTGTAGCTACAGGTACTCCAAAGGCAACTACTGCCTTTCGTAAAGATCGCCTTTAAAGCTTTTTCGAAACTTAACGGATCATAGTTATTCCTTTTAATCTTTTCTTTGTTATTTTACTCTTCACATTTGAGCACAACTTGTTCTTTTTTTGTTAATTTAGATTGCTTTCTTGTCTTCTTTGATTTTTGTTTATTCTCCATTCTCTCAGTTTTTAATTAAAATTTTTGTTTCGCACACTGTTGTTATTTAATCCAAAACATTTTATAAATCAATATACATATAATATATGTAAAAATATTAAAAACTTATTTAATTATTAAAAAAAATTGCTCAAGTACAACAAAGTTTCATTTTATGATTGTAGGTTAGGTTTATAATATAACGTTATTTCATTAAAAATACTTACTCGTAAATAATTATTTTAAGCTGTACTAATCAACAATACTTCATATTACAGAACTAAACTTTTAAATAGTTAATATCGTTGGTTGTTTATTTAAAACTTATAAATGTAAACTGTCTCTTGAAGTCCGGACAAGCAAAATAGTATGTCCCTATTGCGCGATACACTCTTAAATGTCTCAAATAACCGGTACGTCCAAGTTTATAAGTGTAGGTGTTAATGATACAGTCGAAAATAGTCATAAAATAGTCATAAAATAGCATAAATGCTTATAGAATTGAAATCTAATACTCATTAGCTTTCAAATATCATATAATGCACATATGTAAATAGAAGTGGCAATTAAATTTAACGCGACTGAAAAATTGAATAGTCGTTGTCGCCCAACTTTGCTCAGAGCGTGTATTCAAGTGCAAATGTCAAACCGCTTATAGGTACTTTTATATTTTTTCTTATTACAATAACAAAAGAATAACTGCAAACTTAGTAAATTGCTTTCAAAATTGATGAAGTTATGTATTCTTTGTATTTTTTAAAAAGATTATTGTGTACTTTTTGAATAAATTAATGTATTCACGTAATGTATCATAAATCGGGACATCGTCTCATAATAGGGACTTTTACCTTATATCTTTTTATATCGCACAATTTCTCGATTTAACTCATAGTTTTTGAGATTTCATTTTATAGGAAAAAAAATCTCCAAATTACCCAAAATATTTAATTGCACTGAAAGAACGTAGCAGTCCCTTCAGCATGAGTTTGTATTAAATTATTTTTCTTTGATAAAAAAATTAATACAACTTATTTTATTATTTTTTAAATTACTTGAGATGTTTATTAAACAATTTTGAATTGAAATTGTTGAATAAAATGCGGTAACAGGTTTTTACTTCGTCTATTTATTTAAAATTGAGAACAAAAAATATCAAAAATTGCTATCTCTTGTCGAATAGAAAAATACCAATAGTTCATTTCTATCTATAGCTATCTATAGCAAGAAGTTTCACTTCGGTTGCGCGCGGGCTCTACGCACCCTTTTTTTTAACTTTTCTTGATCGTTTCTTGCTCATTATGAATTGTTCAAATTTTTTGAGCTGTCCTACAATCACATCTCGGTTCGACATACTCGAAATGCGCGTGCAAATCGGTCTTACGGCCGTTCCGGCCGTTATCGAATAATTTAAACGCGGATAAGCGGGGGATATCATGGCAATTTGTTTAAAGGGCGAAAATAGAATATAATGGGTGGGCGGCTCGAAATTGGCGGTTGCAATTTGCAGACATGGCCGATTCAAATTTCAATAGTGCGGCCGTTAATTGCGCGAAATTGCAGTCGCTCCGAGGTGGGGCATTAATGCATCAGCACGGGGCCCCCGACCGCATTATCAGAAATGACCAATCGTTCCGTTAACTCTTCGTAATCGTTCTGTTAGATCAATTCGGGCTTATCCTAATCCGATCCCGCGCCAGAGTTCCATTCTATTCCGCGCCATTGTGTACACTGACGGGCTTACAACTTTACCGATCTCAAATAACAATCGGCCGAAGGATAACATGCAGGATTTCAGTTTCGAAAGCTCTCCTTTCTGATACAACGCCCGTTAGTTAACGTTTCAATTATTCCATCAAGTGTTGGTGTTCGGTTTCGTTCCTGAGGCGGCCCTTTTTTTCTCTCCTCGACCCCCGAGAAGAAAGGAAAAAACGCGAACGCCGAATTTCCTTTGAGGAAACTGCCCTATTATACAAAGTGGCTCTAAAAAAGCGTTTCTTTTTTCGTTGATTGCTTTCGCACCAATCTACTTCGCTTGTATTCGGCTCTAAACGCAATATAAAAAAAAAGAAACAGGTAGATCGCATTGCTCGCCTCCCCGTTTCTTCTTTGAAATGCTAATTCTGAGGCGGCCAGATTTTTTGCTCTAAAGAAAAAAAAAAAAACAAATCTCTTTGCGCACTTGAATTACGTTTAACTGCTTTTTGCGGTTCCGATACGTACGCGTCTCGCAAAATAAAACGGCGCAGACCGACGCTAATTTTCTTTTTTGCGGGGCGCTCTAGGAACCGACTTCCGTCTCAATTTAATTTCTGGTAATTTAAATTGGACTTCTTTTTGTGTGTTTTTTTTTTGTTTTTATTAAATTATTTGGTCCTTTGTGCGGCCGCTTCTTGTATAAAGAAAGGGGCGAATTTGTGCGGTGCGTTGTTGGGGGGGGGTCGACAATTTTTTCTTGTGCAACTGGTATTAATTCGGAAAAAAAGGGGTTTTTAAAGCGGCTAATCGGATTTCTTCGCGAAACTTGAGTTAGAAAGCCTCCAAGCTAGGTCCTCGTTATTGCTGATTCGAAACTGGAAGTTGCAATTATGTTTTAATGTGGGACATCTTAAGAATTAAGGGTTAAAATTTATTTAAATAAATGCAAAAGTTGGAAATTTTGAGCTCAAAGTGGCACATTTCGGTCGAATACGCACGTTCTCGTATTCATTGAATTTTGAGAGGGAATGATAAAAAATTTTTTGCTAATTTTTTGCCATTAAAATTATTGTGAATTATGCTTAAAATCGAGTGTGCACGTTCGAGCTCAAAGTGGCACATTCCGATCTCGGGAAAATGAAGCGCGCCGCTCCGCGTCGCGCTTCATTTGCCTCCCTCGCTCGGAAATGTGCCACTTTTCGCTCGAACGCGCACATCCTCGTATTTATTGAATTTATTTATGTAGAGGAACTTGTTGTACTTTGGCCCTTTTTTCACTTAAAATATTCAAAGAAGGAACAAATTTTTTTCATATAAGATTTGTTCAGTTTGAATGTCTAAAAGATGTGATTTTCAAAATTTGGGAATAAGGCCGTGTCTATGCTCTAAGATTGTTTGTTATGATTTACTAGTTACCCAAAAATTAATTAAAAAAATCCTGGATAGCTATGAAGGAAGGAACAAATTTTTTCCATATAAGATTTGTTGAGTTTTAATGTCTAAAAGATGTGATTTTCAAAATTTGCCAATACGGCCGTTTCTGTGTTTTATAATTGTTTATTAATGTTTACTAAATACCCAAAAAATAATTTAAAAAATTCTGGATAGCTATCAAGTAAGGAACAAATGTTTTTCATATTAGATTTGATAAGTTTTAATCTCTAAAAGATGTGATTTTCAAAATTTGGGAATAAGGCCCTGTCTATGCTCTAAGATTGTTTATTATGATTTACTAGTTACCCAAAAAATAATTTAAAAAATCCTGGATAGCTATCAAAGAAGGAACAAATTTTTTCCATATAAGATTTGTTGAGTTTTAATGTCTAAAAGATGTGATTTTCAAAATTTGCCAATACGGCCGTTTCTGTGTTTTATAATTGTTTATTAATGTTTACTAAATACCCAAAAAATAATTTAAAAAATCCTGGATAGCTATCAAAGAAGGAACAAATTTTTTCCATATAAGATTTGTTGAGTTTTAATCTCTAAAAGATGTGATTTTCAAAATTTGGAATAAGGCCGTTTCTATGCTCTATAATTGTTTATTATGATTTACTAGTTACCCAAAAATAATTTAAAAATCCTGGATAGCTATCAAAGAAGGAACAAATGTTTTCCCTATAAGATTTGTTGAAATTTTAATCTCTAAAAGATGTGATTTTCAAAATTTGGGAATAAGGCCCGTTTCTGTGCTTTTATAATTGTTTATTAATGTTTACTAAATACCCAAAAATAATTTAAAAATCCTGGATAGCTATCAAAGGGAAAGGGAAAAAATTTTTCCATATAAGATTTGTTGAGTTTTAATGTCTAAAAGATGTGATTTTCAAAATTTGCAATACGGCCGTTTCTGTGTTTTATAATTGTTTATTAATGTTTACTAAATACCCAAAAATAATTTAAAAAATCCTGGATAGCTATCAAAGAAGGAACAAATTTTTTTATATTAGATTTGGTGAGTGTTTATCTCTAAAAGATGTGATTTTCAAAATTTGGGAATACGGCTGTTTCTGTGCTTTATAATTGTTTATTAATGTTTACTAAATATCCAAAAAACAGTTAAAAAAATCCTGGATAGCTATCAAAGAAGGAACAAATTTTTTTCATATTAGATTTGCTAAATTTCAATCTCTGAAAGATGTGATTTTCAAAATTTGAGAATACGGCCGTTTGTGTGCTTTATAATTGGTTATTATTGTTTACTAATTACCCAAAAATAATTTAAAAATTCTGGATAGCTATCAAAGGAAGGAACAAATGTTTTTCCATATTAGATTTGATAAGTTTTAATCTCTAAAAGATGTGATTTTCAAAATTTGGGAATAAGGCCCGTTTCTGTGTTTTATAATTGTTTATTAATGATTTACTATACCCAAAAATAATTTAAAAATCCTGGATAGCTATCAAGGAAGGAACAAATGTTTTTCATATTAGATTTGATAAGTTTTAATCTCTAAAAGATGTGATTTTCAAAATTTGGGAATAAGGCCCTGTCTATGCTCTAAGATTGTTTATTATGATTTACTAGTTACCCAAATATTAATTAAAAAAATCCTGGATAGCTATGAAGGAAGGAACAAATTTTTTCCATATAAGATTTGTTGCGTTTAAATGTCTAAAAGATGTGATTTTCAAAATTTGCTAATACGGCCGTTTCTGTGCTTTATAATTGTTTATTAATGTTTACTAAATACCCAAAAAATAATTTAAAAAATTCTGGATAGCTATCAAGGAAGGAACAAATGTTTTTCATATTAGATTTGATAAGTTTTAATCTCTAAAAGATGTGATTTTCAAAATTTGAGAATAAGGCCCTGTCTATGCTTTAAGATTGTGTATTATGATTTACTTGTGACCCAAAAATTAATTTAAAAAATCCTGGATAGCTATCAAGGAAGGAACAAATTTTTTTCATATAAGATTTGTTAAGTTTTAATCTCTAAAAGATATGATTTTCAAAATTTGCAAATACGGCCGTTTCTGTGTTTTATATTTGTTTATTAATGTTTACTAAATACCCAAAAAATAATTTAAAAAATCCTGGATAGCTATCAAGGAAGGAACAAATGTTTTTCATATTAGATTTGATAAGTTTTAATCTCTAAAAGATGTGATTTTCAAAATTTGGGAATAAGGCCGTTACTATGCTCTAAGATTGTTTATTATGATTTACTAGTTACCCAAATATTAATTAAAAAAATCCTGGATAGCTATGAAGGAAGGAACAAATTTTTTCCATATAAGATTTGTTGCGTTTTAATGTCTAAAAGATGTGATTTTCAAAATTTGCGAATACGGTCATTTCTGTGCTTTATAATTGTTTATTAGTGTCTACTAATTACCCAAAAATACATTAACAAAGTAAATTGGCCAGCTGCTGCTAACTTTACGTTAATGTCTGTCTATGTGGCATTTGAAATATCGAAAAGTATGGGTCACGAAAGCCCGCAAATATTAAAAAAAATGAAGTTGCCCTACGTACAAAGGGACCAAGGTACAACATGTGTCCCTACTTCTTTGTTGCGACTAAATTAAATATAATCAGGTGTAAAAATGAATATTAATAAATTCAATAAATACGAGGATGTGCGCATTCGAGCGAAAAGTGGCACATTTCCGAGCGAGGGAGGCAAATGAAGCGCGACGCGGAGCGGCGCGCTTCATTTTCCCGAGATCGGAATGTGCCACTTTGAGCTCGAATGTGCACACTCGGTTTTAAGCAAAATTGTCATTAATTAATCAGCTTTGTCAAATGCTTAATCAAAATTACAGGACCGTACTTATAATCAGAAATACCAAATCTCTGGTTGTAATGTTTTTAAATCAAAAAATTCGTAGAAAAACGCAAACACGTATAGCAATTAGTGATGAGCAATAACGCCTCACTCATATATTTTTATTTTTAGTTTTATAATTAAAAGAGGCACTATTGTTGTTTAATATTTAATGTGCCACTTTGAGCTCGAATGCGCACACTCGATTTTAACCACCATTGACAATAATTAATTTACTTTCTTAGACGGCTAAGTTGCCAAATTAGCTGTGCGCGCGCAACGTCTGTTGCCGACTAAAATCTTACTCTCAGCGGACGCCAAAAGAAGTATAACTTCAAAAAATCGGATCAATCAAAAGTCTTGTATTTTTCGCAAGCGATTCTGTAAAGTTAACTTTGTGTCTGATGCTCTTCGGGTTTCGACTCCCGCAACAGAAATTTTTGCGGCTATTTGCGCCACATATTATTCCGCACACGAGCGAAAAAAAAAATAAGCGGGTCGTTAAAGGGCAATAAAATTTGGGAACGCAGAGAGAGAGGCGGCCCTGACGCAAATTAATCCGTTCATTAGAATGGAACTGCAGCGTAATCTTTGGAAGCGGTGCGTTATCTTTATTGTAATTCTCGTACATATAACTTTACATTGAGTGGATTGCGGCATTAGCTCCGTTATATTCACGTACGTTTATCTAAGCCTCATATTTCAAATTCTAGTTAATACGCGCTCTGCGAAGTGATATTAATTTGCGCAAGTTGTAGGTAACACTAGCTATCGCACATCCCCCAACGACAACAAGTTAAACAGTGCTCGACAAACTCGGGATTAGAAACGGGTTCGGCCCGTAGTTACTTCATCCCCGATCCTTGCACACTCGGGATTAAGTTAATTACTTTAATGTGTATTTATTTTAGATGCGGAGTTCTTTACTTACCATCCCCTCCTCTTCGCGAAAGGTTTTGTTAGTTTACTGTCGGCAAACAAATTTTCATTTTTAACTAATTAACTTTATTTTTCTTCTTCTTCTTCCTCTTCTTTTTTCCCGCGTTCCTCTTCCACACTTCGTTTTCGATTTTCTTTAATTAAGTTCCTTGTTTGTGAATTTCGCAAAATCTCAAATTAGGGAAGGAACTTGATTAAAACTTTTCAGTCTGAGGCTTGCATAATATTTGCGAAGAGTGCACGTAAGCTCTTTAAATGCACTTCTGGGCTGGTAATTATGATTTAATGACCGCTTTCGTAATTATTCGACGTGCGTTGGCTGAAGTGTTTTTTCGAAAATAAGACTTGGGGGGGGGGGGTGAGCGGAAAGCGCGTTTTTTTAGGACGCTCGCAATAAAAACTTTCCTATCAAGAACTAAAGCTCTCTTTGGTGCTTTTAAACTCGACAATTAATACTTAAAAAAACAGCCGGCACGTTAGAAGTTATACTTCTTTTGGCGCGGCTAAATTAAGTATAACCACGGAAGTTGCAAGCGCACAGCTAATTTTCCAAGTTAGCCGTCTAAGAAAGTAAATTAATTAATGTGAATCACGCTTAAAACAGAGTGTGCGCATTCGAGCTCAAAGTGGCACATTCCGATCTCGGGAAAATGAAGCGCGCCGCTCCGCGTCGCGCTTCATTTGCCTCCCTCGCTCGGAAATGTGCCACTTTTCGCTCGAATGCGCACATCTTGGTATTTATTGAATTTATTTATATTAATTTTTATACGTTGTTATATTTGATTTGGCCACGCCAAAGCAGTGGCGTAATCTGTTGTACCTTGGTTCCTTTTTATTTAGGGCAACTTTATTTTTTTTAATATTTGCGCGCTTTCGCGACCCATACTTTTCGATATTTCAAATGCCAAGTTGACAGACATTAACGTAAAGTTAGCAGCAGCTGGCCAATGTACTTTGTTAATGTATGAGATCAATTGAAAGTTTTAATCATAAAAAAGTAAGTCTTTTTATATTATTTTTACTTAAATATCTTATTGATTTTTATTACCTAATAACAAATGACTCATCGTAATAGAAAGATTATTTATTAATGTTTGCATAGTAGTGGTCTGATTTTGGCACAGCATAATCTTTAATTTTATTTTTGAGTTTAAACGTTAAGGGTGGGTGTGTTGTACCTCGGTCACTGTCAATAAATTGTACCTTGGCCCTAAGATCAACGTGCAATAAATAAAAATTTAGATATACCTTTGTTATACCTTTATTATATATTCTTATTTTTTTAAATTTTGCTTCAGATAATATGCCTCGCAAGTCTAACGAAAAATTAAAATTTTTCCCAAGTTAACCATTAAGTATGTGAAATTTTAGTATACGAGAAAAGTTTTGTTCATTTTTGAAACAATTTTAGTGTCATCTCAAAGAAGAACATTAGTAGTTCTTATAATCCAAAAAGAAATATATAGTTTTCATAGAACAATGGGTTTTATTTTGCTTAATGTGAATAGAGCCAAGGTACATCACATCTGTTGTACCTAGGTCATAGATCCACTAATTTTTAAATCTTATAGCAATTTTAAAAACGGTTGGTAATGTTTCCAAATATTTTATGATGCATATCTTATTAGTGCCCCAATTCTTTTTATCAACAAATTTATTATAAACTATAGTAAAGAACCTCCATGCAATATTTTCTGAAAATTTGCAAATTATAAAAATTAAGTTTTTGAATGCAAAAAATATCGTATTATAATTCTTACACTTTTGCTGGGTTTAATGCCCACCCTTCTTTTTAGGGGTAGTTAGAATTTTTTAATTATTTTTCTAGTTTATTATAAACTATAATAAAGGACCTCCATGCAATATTGTCTGCGAATTCGCGAATTTTTAAAATTAAGTTTTTGAATCCAAAAGCAAATGTAATTCTTACACTTTTGCTTGGTTTAATGCCCACCCTTCTTTTTGAGGGGTAATTAGAATTTTTTAATAATTTTTTTAGTTTATTATAAACTATAATAAAGGACCTCCATGCAATATTGTCTGCGAATTCGCGAATTTTTAAAATTAAGTTTTTGAATACAAAAGCAAATGTAATTCTTACACTTTTGCTTGGTTTAATGTCCACCCTTCTTTTTGAGGGGTAGTTAGAATTTTTTAATTATTTTTTTAGTTTATTATAAACTATAGTAAAGGACCTCCATGCAATACTTTCTGCGAATTCGCAAATTTTCAAAATTAAGTTTTTGAATCCAAAAGCAAATGTAATTCTTACACTTTTGCTTGGTTTAATGCTCACCCTTCTTTTTGAGCGGTAGTTAGAATTTTTTAATTATTTTTTCTGTTCATTATAAACTATAATAAAGAACCTCCATGCAATATTTGCCGCAAATTTGCAAATTTTAAAAATTAAATTTTGAATGCAAAAGCAAATGTGATTTTTACACTTTTGCTTGATTTAATGCCCACCTTTTTTTTTTAGGGGTAGTTAGAATTTTTCAATTATTTTTTCTGTTCATTATAAACTATAATAAAGAACCTCCATGCATTATTTTCTGCGAATTCGCAAATTTGAAAAACTAAGTTTTTGAATGCAAAAGCAAATGTAATTCTTACACTTTTGGTCGGTTTAATGCCCACCGTTCTTTTTTAGGGGTAGTTAGAATTTTTAATTATTTTTGCAGTTTATTATAAACTATAATAAACAATCTCCATGCAATATTTTCCCCAAATTTGAAAAATTAAGCTTTTGAATGCAAAAGCAAATGTAATTTTTACACTTTTGCTTGGTTTAATGCCTACTCTTTTTTTAGGGGTAGTTGGAATTTTTGAAATACTTTTTCCATTGTTACATATAGGTACAATTTAAAAAAGTGACACATTTTTCCAAGATCGGAATGTGGCACTTTGAGCTCGAATGCACATGCTGGGCTTTAAGCCCGATTCACAATGATTAATTTACTTTCTTAGACTGTCGATTTTTTGTTGGCTGTGCGCGCTCTATTTCTCTTTCCCGCTAAAATTTTGCACTCACAGCGCCAAAAGAAGTACAACTTCAAAAATCGCGCGCTCGAAACATTGATTCGTAGAGAATTATCGCCATCGAAAAATTTCGTAACGACGTTTCAGTTCAAAGTAGCAGTTCGGGATCGGAAAAGAGAAGATCTCGGCCGAAAAGGAAGATGGAAGAATTCCATTCGCGATAAAGTAGTTCGTTATGTGCAATTTTCCGACAAAGACATATCAACAAAACTTTTTGCTTGATTTTCTTGGAATTCGGTTTAAGCCCCGTAGGATGGGCATAGCGTTTAATATATACGACCAATATCCATTTAAGTTCTATAGGCAGCGGTCTTCTCGGTGGCCAAGTTTCCGAACCATTCGCCACTTACTCAGATTACACATGACAAAGCCTAGCTGTTACATGAGGGAAATTGGATTGTATTAGATAAGGAGAATACATTGCCCGCTCTCAAAGCTATTGACTTATACTTTTTGTCACTGTTACGGGACAACTTCCTTTTATGAAGGTTTCTTATGACCCCATTAAGAACGAACTAACCGCTTATTATATTTATCACTTTACTCCATTTTATTATACTATTTTTCGCACTTTGCTATCAGTTTACTTCCCGTTTTATTTAATTATTACATAAATTTTTTAAAAGCTTAATTTGAGATTTTTGATAATCTATTAAATATTCCCAATGCCTGTACATTGCTTTAAGGTTAAAAAATTAAAACTTTAGGTGCGTATTAAGTACGGTCCTTATATTTTAAGGGACTGAGAATATATTTGTTATGTATTAGATGAAACAATTAGGAAGGTTTTTGCTAAAATGCTTCTGGTTCACTAAAAAAAATAGTTTAAAAAAAATCATAGTTATGAATTTTGTGTAAATTTGGGGCAATGGTTAATATATCCTTTATACGGTTAA
Organism: Sinopyrophorus schimmeli; assembly: GCA_036325965.1. Lineage (NCBI taxonomy): Eukaryota > Metazoa > Arthropoda > Insecta > Coleoptera > Elateridae > Sinopyrophorus > Sinopyrophorus schimmeli. The sequence continues at coordinate 243,312 of JARFIZ010000405.1, forward strand.
GTTTCAGTGCCTATTCGTGTGACACCCTGTACATTAGTAAACAAATCAGGGAAGGACTCCTTGAAGCGGTAGCCGTAGAAGCATTAATTTATTTATGTGTATTTAATTAAAGAAAAATTTTTAATTATGGTTATAGGGTTATAAGGTTAAATAGGGATCTTTTATTTTGGACAATGATTAATAGATCTTTTTTATAGTAGGAAAAAAATCCGGAAGGTTCTCCCATGAGCGTGCGCCGTCGGAGAATTATTTTACTTTTATTTACCTTTGTAATGGACTAAAGAAAAAACTTAAAAAAATAATGGCGATGGTTTTGGGCTAAATACGGACCTTGTTTTTTAAATAACGACGAATCGATCTTTTATATATATTAGAAAAAACCATTACAAAGAATACTACCTGAAACATGAGCCGTCGGAGAATTATTTGGTTTTTAATTACTTTTGTATTTGCCCAAAAAAAGTTTCAAAAAATTTATAGTTACGAGCAAGTTACAGCTTTTATTTTTTAAATAAAAATTAATAAATCTTTTCTGTATTTAAAAAATAGAACGACTGTGTCTTAAGCACGCGCCGTCGGAGAATTAATTTAAATTGTACATCTTTGAATTTAAAGGCGACAAACTTTAAAAAATTCTAATTTTAGTTTTGATCAAAATACGGTTTTCTTATTTTACTGAATAATTAATGATGCTTTTCTCTATTAGAAAAAAATTAGAAAAGACCTCCCTTAAAGCACATAATGACGAAGACTTTTTTATTCTTGGATGCTCTTGAAATACTGTAAAAATAATTTTAAAAATTCATATTTGTAGTTCTGGGCTAAATACATTTTTTTTATTTTTGGCTTATGTGTAGTAGGGCCTTTATATATTAGGAAAAAAATTAATAAGGTCTTTCCTGCACCGGAAGTCTCCACAGAATGTTTTAAATCTCATGTGACATATAATTTAAATATTAAAAAAATTCTAATTATAGTTTTCGTTGAAATACGGACCTGATATTTTAGGGAGTATTCAATAGGCTCTTTATGCATTATAAAAAAAATAAGTACGGTCCGTCCTAAGACGGAAGTCTATTAAAAACATTTTTAAATTTAATGTGTCTTAGAATTTTGCAATAACACACTTCAGACAATTTTGGTCACTTTTTCGGTCCTTATATTTTAGACGGGCATTAACAAAACTCTTAATATGTTAGGGAAAAAAATCAAGATGGATTTTCGCAAAGCGAAAATTACCAAAAATAAATTTCATGTGACATATAATTTAAATACTAAAAATTAAAAAAAATTCTAATTATAGTTTTGGTTTAAATACGGTCCTGATATTTTAGGGAGTATTTAATAGGCTCTTTATGTATTATAAAAAAAATTAGTACGGTCCTTCCTAAAACGGAAGTCTATTAAAAATATTTTTAAATTTAATGTCTCTTAGAATTTCGCAATAACACACTTCAGACAATTTTTTCGGTCCTTATGTTTTAGATGGGCCTTAACAAAACTCTTAATATATTAGGGAAAAAAATCAAGATGGATTTTCTCAAAGCGAAAATTACAAAAAAAAGTTTTATTTTGATTAACCTTCCGTGTACTAGGAGGGGTATAACAAACGTGAACAATTTTTTTTTTACAACGGCACGTTTGGTAATAGAGCCAAAAACCGAGTGTGCACATTCGAGCTCAAAGTGGCACATTCCGATCTCGGGAAAATGAAGCGCGCCGCTCCGCGTCGCGCTTCATTTGCCTCCCTCGTTCGGAAATGTGCCACTTTTCGCTCGAATGCGCACATCCTCGTATTCATTGAATTTTGTAAATTAAACTTTCTTTACAATCAACAAATTCAATTTATTTCAGTAAATATTGCTTATATGTTCGAAAAACGCATTTTTACCATAACAATGAGTGGGAGCGAGCGAAAAGATACAACAAACTCATAAGTATGAGTGAGAGGGAATGATCAACATTATTTACCACTTTTTCGTTACCAAAAATATTGTCAATCGTGCTTAAAATCGAGTGTGCACATTCGAGCTCAAAGTGGCACATTCCGATCTCGGGAAAATGAAGCGCGCCGCTCCGCGTCGCGCTTCATTTGCCTCCCTCGCTCGGAAATGTGCCACTTTTCGCTCGAATACGCACATCTTCGTGTTTATTACATTGGTATAATTAACCGTGCGCTCCTTAAAATCAAAAATTTTAATATAATTTAGTAAATATCGATTTTATATTCAAAAAATGTATTTACCATAGCAAATGAGTGGAAGGGAGCGAGAACATACGATAATCTGGTCAATGCAAGTGAGAAGGAACGATTAAAATTATTCAATTAATTTTTCGTGTAATTTATTGGTCTAAATTATTGCGAATCATTAAGAAATTGCCGTTAAATTAATTTGTTTTGCAATAAGGAGGCAAGAATAAAATTCTTATTAGGTTTTCTTAATATTCGGTCTTGTAATTGACACGTGTAATTGGAATTTAGTACTCAAGAAAAGACTCAATAATTTATAAGTTGAAGAAAAAGTTAAGTATTTCTATTTTTATTAATAAAAGTTTATTGTAATGCATAAATAAATATGTGTTCTACTTAAACCTATTAATTATTGGTTATTAAAATATATTTCTTATCATTGAACTGTCATAAAGTACAATTTTGTGGATTTTATTTCATTTTATTTTCGGGGTATGGCAAACCCCACCTAGTATGGCATGTGACATTTAGTCACCTAGTATGCGGAGGGTTAATTTTGAAAAAATGAGTCGCATTACTTTTAGAACCCTTAATTGAAGTTCTGCCAATCTTTTTCTAATGAGAAGAAAAAAATCGGTAAGCACAAAATCCGAGAACAAAGAAGATCGGTTAAAATATAGTCCCAATAATTCACAAGAAAGGGAACGGTATAAATGCCCAATTCTTAACGCTTTTAAGTTGGTCGGATTTAGCGCGCGCTGATTTAGGGGACAACTTTTTTTTCTCTAAAGGTCCGAGATTAAAATGAATGCAACATATAGAATCAGAAAACTGCGGTCTCGGGAAGGAGCTTCTCCAAACTTCCTTGATCCTAGATTTAACGAAGTTGGGGCGAAGTCCGAGTTGTAAAGCAGTTTTTAAATCGGACTTTTTCTTAATCGTCTCGTTTAGGGATCTCTTTCTTCCGACCGATAACCGGGGCCCAGATAAGACAAGGTGTAGTACGACAACGACCCGAATTAATGCCTTATTTACAAAAGGGAAAAGTTTTGCGATACGAAATTAATTCGCTTTTCGGCCGTTTCAGCTCGAAAGTTTTCCTTTTTTGCTGTCGCTCATTCAGTCACCGCCGCCGTCGCTTTTCGAGAAAACTAATCACGAAAGATTTATCGGCGAAGAAAACTTTTGCCACTGAATAAAAGAGATGAATTTCATTGTTTCTTCCTTTCGAACTTATCAAATTGAATAATCTTAGTTTTTGGGGAAAAGTAATACTTAATCACACTATCGGAGCCGGACCGTTTTGACCATTTTGCCGTTTGTGCTCGGGAAACGTTTGAAGGATCGTAGTAATAAGGAAAATTTAACGTGTAATGCTTACAATTTGTCCTAAATGTACAGGCAGAAGGATACTCAATAGATAACTGTCACTCTCGTGCGACGATAAGGATCTTCAATATCCTGACACTTTTAAAGGTCGATTTCGGTTTTTTGCCACGAATTTACAAAAGAGCAAATATGGAGCTTTTGCTCGGCACGAAGTCTGGTTGTTTAAAAACGCATTTTTTTTAATAAAAAAATTAAGGAAAAATCAATTCGTCTTGCATTTGGGAAATAAATCGAAATGAAAATTATTTATTATTGTTTAAGGATGTATGGGAGGTACAATCGGAGGTAAAAGTACTGAAAATTAAAAAATCGTTAATGTATGTTTTGTAGTATATCACGAAGTAAATAAATCTAATTATTAATACTTTTGTCTCCGATTGTACTATGAACGCAGGATAAAAGTTACCTATTCTTTAGGATTTAACTCCTCCTTAAGACAAATCAAGTCAAGAGTTTATCACATTAAAATATGGTAGGTTGGCCTTAAAATTAACAGTGTTTTATTATCAAAGTTTATTTTTCCGAAGTAATTGTAGAAATGTTTATTTATCAACCACTTAAGATATGAAAACAAAATACAACCAGCCCGTATAATTACAGTATTAGGAGATTGTGAAAATATAGAATTAAATCAGATTGCTCTTTCATTCTACAATTACTAGAAACTGCTTATGTAGTATTTTTGCTCTTTATAGTATTTACAATTTTAGTTTCTCGATAAGGTATTGTTTTTGCACGATGTTATAAAGAATGAACGCTTGTAATTTCAAATTATCTAAGACGTGTCCGCTAAATAAAATAAAAAATAAAATTCCGTCATCATGATAAGACCCCCTTGCTCTAAAGATTAAAGCAGTGGTCTAAAGAAAACGTATTTTGGGGTTCGAATCCCAATGACAGCCTCTTTTTTATACGCTGTTCTAAATAATTCGAGTTGAACATGATGTGTCTGCAGTTATCTAGATTAGTACGAAATATATTGTTTTCTCTGTTTTTGATAAATATCATCTTAAATTATGCAACATTGAAAAATAAACTTATTCATATTTTAAATTATAGTTAAAAAAAAATGTTATGATTTGTGTCATATTAAATTTAATTTTGGCAAATACCATATTTACTTTTAAATGATATTTGGGACACAAAGAACAAATGCTACGTAATTAAAAAAAACAATTGTTTTTATTTAACATGTACCGAAAAACAACCTATCAGCAAAATTCGAACCACAGATTTTAATGCTCCGTATACAGATGTGTCGACCCTTACTCCTAACAAAATGTGTGATTCACCTTACATGAGTTTGTCTTTTTGAATATAATGAATACATACTATGTAGTATTATTCTTATTGTTTTTAGAAGATATCAATAAGTCATACATTTTTACCACCTAGTTTCAACATTTGTAATTAATGTTTGGATATTTAATTAATTTAGATTTTATCAAAATCAAATTTTAATATGTCTAAATAGGTGTAAAGAATTATTTGAAAAGCTGTATACATCCATAGATAAATATGTAGTAACTTTAAAATACAAAATTGTATGACCTCATCATTATTTAATATGAAGCATGCAGTCGAGATTTTTCTAAGTTAAAATACTCCAAATCTTCCATGTAAGCAGTTCAGTTATGACATACGATCCGACTTTATTTTATTTTCTTAAGATTTTAATTGGTAATAAAACGTGACTGATAAAGAAACACTGTATAATAATTGCAAGACCAACCCACCATATCTTATTATGATAAACACTCTGACTTGATTTGTCTTAAGGAGGAGTTAAACCCTCAAGAATAGGTAACTTTTATCCTGTGCTCATAGTACATGAAAAAAATACTCTAACTATTTCCGAATTTTGACTTTTATTTTCCCACCTTTTTTTCACATGCACCACCCAAGTCATTCTAAAATTTTAATGCACCCCTATGTAACATATAAATATTTTTTTATATTTAAAAATTGAATGAATCCATAAATGAAGTCTAATTACAACAGTGTCTACAAAATGTGCCTTAAAACTAATTTGTTTATAATTTTTACAAAAATGAAAATTACCCAAAAATATTTGGAGACCTTAATTTTGATATATAAACCTTCCAACAATCTACAAAAGATGATATAAAAATCAGCTAGTTGATTATTAGTGGCCTACTTCAAAAAATTTGACTCATAAAATTGTAATTAATCAAAAACGCGAATTATATACAAGGATGTGCGCATTCGAGCGAAAAGTGGCACATTTCCGAGCGAGGGAGGCAAATGAAGCGCGACGCGGAGCGGCGCGCTTCATTTTCCCGAGATCGGAATGTGCCACTTTGAGCTCGAATGTGCACACTCGGTTTTAAGCATCATTCCCATTAATTATGGTGACAAAAAATTAGTAAATAATATTTGTCATTCCCTCTCACTCGTACTTATGAGTTTGTCGTATCTTTTCGCTCGCTCCCACTCATTTGCTATGGTAAAATTACGTTTTTCGAATATATAATCTATATATTATTAAATTTTCTAATTTGAAAGAAATTTTCGTAAACAAAAATGAATAAATACGAGGATGTGCGCATTCGAGCGAAAAGTGGCACATTTCCGAGCGAGGGAGGCAAATGAAGCGCGACGCGGAGCGGCGCGCTTCATTTTCCCGAGATCGGAATGTGCCACTTTGAGCTCGAATGCGCACACTCGGTTTTAAGCACGATTACGAAGTGCCCCGTTTTAACAGGAAAAAACTAACGCGGTTAACAATCCGGATAATCGCGAATCCGTATAACTGAGGTCCGGATAATCGAGTTTCTACTGTATGTTGTTACTTGTTGTTCATCTTTTTTGTTGTCTACCAATTTATAAGTATTTATAAAACGATTAATGAGTTTTAAAGGGTAATTATTATTAATAAGAAGATTTTTCAGGCGTAGTATATTATCTTCATAAAAATATTCATGGCTTTTGACTCATTGTGTGCTCAGAATAGTAGTTTAACAATTGTTGTTTTATTGAGTGTCCAATTCCAGTGAACATTAAACATTAGCAAAAAAAAACGTTTCTCTTATTTATGCCGTCGCTCAGATTTAATAGTTCGAAAGACATCGAAGTTATTCAACAACCGCCAACTTCCGCCGGCGATGTATTCAAATCTTCCCCGAACATTTTGCGAACCTTTGATTTGCCACGAATTCCGGCACGCGAAGGGCGAAAAAAGCAACTTTGGGTAGACAATTTAAAGTATCCGAATGTCCCAGATTTTTATTGCCCTGCGAGGATTTCGAAAAAACCGTGCAAAATACTCGCATAAATCTTTTTAATGGCCCTTATTGTCGAGCCCTCGGATTCCTTCGGCGGCGGAAGGGTTTTCTTGTTATTTCTGATAAAAAAGTCGAGCGCGGCGAAGAAATTTGATTTTGGATCGTAAAACGGTTGTGCAAATGCAATTCCCTCGACTGCTAAGTGGAGCGTGTTGAGTCTAAATTCGAAATCTTGGCAATGCACAAGTCATGTAAACTTATCCTCTTATCTATCTGAGCGGTTTGCCCACATTAGCGAAATCTCGGGGGTTTACTTGCACTTTACAATGCAGCTGATTGCGGTTTCTATTGCTTACTTAGCGGCGAATGCGGTTTTAGGTGATCGCAGTTGCATAAGCTTTTGCCCCTTATCCAACTTCTCCGACAGATTATAATGCATTATTAGTTTGGGGCCGCCACTCCAAAATAATAAGCCATTTACTCTTAACGAATCCCTCTTTCGGTCGAATCGAATTACGTTAAAACCTTTTCAAGGAAAAGCATCCTGTTTTGATTCCCATTCAAATATCCCTCGTATTGTTTTGATTTCTTTTCATGGGCGAAAAAAAAGTGACATCAGGGTCGTTCCAGCTGACACTAATTCCTAATGAAATGATACCATGTTAGTATCACTTACTGATCCCAATTCTGTACCTAATGTTTTTTTATAGACGTTTAATATACTATACCGGGTGTCCCTCGAACTTAACCTACTTATAAACGACCCCAAAATAAACAAAAACATACCCCAAATCAAGTGACCTCATGTGTAAGATCTTTGAGTTACTGTATCGTAAACTTCAATTTAAAAATATGTAATAAACAGCTCACTATTTAGAATTTTTACAAAAATTTTGTAACGATACCAGTAAAGCCATAAGTAAAATTTTTTAAGTACAAAAAACCATAGAAATCGCGCATCAAGTGTGCCAATTAGCAATGGAGCACGTGCTAAATGACCTCATTCTCTTTTAAAAGCATATGCTTTAAGTTTTAAGATTTTAAACTTTTGCCCTCCCCCCTGTTACATGTAATCATATTTTTATTTCACCCTCCCCTGCCCAGCGACGTCACACCGTTACAACACAATATTTAAAAGCACCCGAACCCTACCGCCACATTTTGTGACAAATCTAAGATGAGCCACCGCCCCTTAATGTGTGACGCCATTTATGGAAAGTTATAATACATTTTTCTCGAAATTCTTTAAATTTAGGACATATTGTATATCAAGTTTGATCGTCTACATTAGTAATTAAATATCTTACGGATAATTTTCAGTACCTATTGGTCGGACACCCTGTATATTATATAGTTTAGTATACGTTAATAGAGTATATATATAAGCACAGCTATAAACTACAAAAGTTACTTTTGTTTGCTGTTATTGAATATTAAAAAATCAAAATATTTACTGGTAATCATATTAACCTTCCGTGTACTAGGTGAACATTATTAAAAGATACTGGACGTGAACATTATGATTAAATAAATATAACCGCGAGTAAAAATTAATATAAATAAATTCAATAAATACGAGGATCATCTTTAGAGATTAAAACTTAACAAATCTAATATGAAAAAAAATTGTTCCTTCCTTGATAGCTATCTAGAATTTTTAATTCTTTTTGGGTAATTAGTAAACCATAATAAACAATCTTACGGCATGGAAACGGCCGTATTCGCAAATTTTGAAAATCACATTTTTTAGAGAGTAAAATTCAACAAATTCAATATGAAAAAAAATATTTCCTCCTTGATAGCTATCCAGCATTTTTTTAACTATTTTTTGGGTAATTAGTAAACATTAATAAACAATTATAAAGTACAGAAACGGCCATATTCGCAAATTTTGAAATCAGATCTTTTAGAGAATAAAATTCAACAAATCCAATATGAAAAAAATTATTTTCTTTTTAGATAGCTATCCAGAATTTTTTTAACTATTTTTTGGGTAATTAGTAAACCATAATAAACAATCTTACGGCATAGAAACGGCCGTATTCACAAATTTTGACAATCAGATCTTTTAGAGAATAAAATTCAACAAATCCAATATGAAAAAAATTATTTTCTTCTTAGATAGCTATCCAGAATTTTTTTAACTATTTTTTGGGTAATTAGTAAACCATAATAAACAATCTTACCGCATAGCAACGGCCGTATTCGCAAATTTTGAAAATCAGATCTTTTACAGAATAAAGTTCAACAAATCCAATATGAAAAAAATTATTTTCTTCTTAGATAGCTATCCAGAATTTTTTTAACTATTTTTTGGGTAATTAGTAAACCATAATAAACAATCTTACGGCATAGAAACGGCCGTATTCACAAATTTTGAAAATCAGATCTTTTATAGAATAAAATTCAACACATCCAATATGAAAAAAATTATTTTCTTCTTAGATAGCTATCCAGAATTTTTTTAACTATTTTTTGGGTAATTAGTAAACCATAATAAACAATCTTACGGCATAGAAACGGCCGTATTCACAAATTTTGAAAATCAGATCTTTTATAGAATAAAATTCAACACATCCAATATGAAAAAAATTATTTTCTTCTTAGATAGCTATCCAGAATTTTTTTAACTATTTTTTGGGTAATTAGTAAACCATAATAAACAATCTTACGGCATAGAAACGGCCGTATTCACAAATTTTGAAAATCAGATCTTTTATAGAATAAAATTAACAATCCAATATGAAAAAATTATTTTCTTCTTAGATAGCTATCCAGAATTTTTTTAACTATTTTTTGGGTAATTAGTAAACCATAATAAACAATCTTACGGCATAGAAACGGCCGTATTCACAAATTTTGAAAATCAGATCTTTTATAGAATAAAATTCAACACATCCAATATGAAAAAAATTAATTCCTTCTTTGATAGCTATCCAGAATTTTTTAACTATTTTTTGGATAATTAGTAAACCATAATAAACAATCTTACGGCATAGAAACGGCCGTATTCACAAATTTTGAAAATCAGATCTTTTATAGAATAAAATTCAACACATCCAATATGAAAAAAATTAATTCCTTCTTTGATAGCTATCCAGAATTTTTTAACTATTTTTTGGATAATTAGTAAACTCTAATAAACAATTCTGGGGCATAGAAAGAGGCATTTTCGCAAATTTTAAAAATCACATATTTTAGAAATAGAAATTCCAAAAATCCAATATGAAAAAAAAATTCCTTTTTTGATAACTATCCACGATTTTTTTATTATTATTTGCACATCAATTTAACCTAATAAAATAATTACGTTGATGAAACACTTTCTACAAATTTTAATTAACAACTTTTAAGACCGTATTTAAGAGTTCAACACATCAATATTGAAAAAATTAATTTATTTTTGAAGCTAGTCGATGGTTTTAAGCATATTACAATAATTGTAGCACCAATAAAGTACGAAAATTCAGTTGAATAATTTTAATCGTTTTCTCACTTTTATTGACATGATTATCATGTCTTTTCGCTCATTGCACTCATTGATATGGTAAATACGTTTTCGAACATAAACTCAATATTTACTAACCTAAATTTAAATTTATTATTTGAAAGGCAAGGATAAAGTAGTAACCAATAAGTAAACCAATAAAACGATTTTTTGAAACAGCGGTTAAAATAACAATTAAAAACGATCTTTTAAGAATAATTCCCAAAACATTTCCCCAAAAAATGGGCAAAAAATTATTATATTTTAGATAGCTTTTCCGAATTTTTTAACTATTTTTGGTAATTAGTTTGAAACCCTTAATTTAAAAACTTTTCGACATAGAAACGGCAATATTTCACCAAATTTTAAAATTATCTTTTAAAAGGAAATAAAAGTAACCACAAAAAACCAATATGAAAAAAATTCTTTTGATAGCTATCCAGATTTTTAATTTTTTTTGGAATAATTGTTTAAAATTAATTAAAAAAATTCTGGGGCATTTTGAAAGAGGTTTTGCAAAAAAATTTTAAAAACCATATTTTAGAAGAAACACAAATTTTTTAATTGAAAAAAATTCCTTTTATATTTTTATTAATTTGCACACTCAATTTTAAGCTTGATTCAAAATAATTTTCGTTAAAGCAAATTTCTAAAATTTAATTAAAAATTATTTAAGACCTATTTTTTAGGAAGAAAATCAGTTTTTGATTCCTTTCAAAATTCAATTTAAAAATTTTTCGAATGTGCAAATCGGTTTTAAGCCAGAAATTTTTAAAATTTTCCAATTTTAAAATGGAAAGGGAAAAATTTGTAATAATAAGTTTCCTACTTTTATTGACATGATTATCATGTCTTTTCGCTCCTTTGCACTCATTGATATGGTAAATACGTTTTTCGAACATAAACTCAATATTTACTAACCTAAATTTAAATTTATTATTTGAAAGAGCGAAGGATAAAGTAGTAACCAATAAGTAAACCAATAAAACGAAGATGTGCGCGTTCGAGCGAAAAGTGGCACATTTCCGAGCGAGGGAGGCAAATGAAGCGCGACGCGGAGCGGCGCGCTTCATTTTCCCGAGATCGGAATGTGCCACTTTGAGCTCGAACGCGCACACTCGGCCTTAAAGCACGATTCACAAAAATTAAATTACTTTCTTAGAGTTCGTACTGCACGATTTTCGTTAGCTGTGCACGCGCAACTTTCGTTGCCTGCTAAAATTTTGCTCTCACGCGCCCTAAGAAGTACAACTTCAAAAAAATCGTGTTTTTCTTCGCCGAGGAAATTAATAAGCGCGACGGGGGGACAAGAAGTGGGACAATTAAAATGTGGGCCCCTTCGACGGCCACCGTTCTGAATTCTAACGAAGGCGGGCGGCGGCGGCGGCGGCATTCAGAAACTATCTTATTTAAATTAGTTGGTCGGAAAGTTTTCGGTTTGGCTTTAGAAAACTAACTTTTAAATTAGTGGCGAGCGTTTTATGGTGACGCCGGCAACGAATGGGAAACGCTTATTAAGTTTTCGAATGGCGGAAGGAAAATTCGATTATCCGAATTAATCGGGGCAGCGATATTGTATCAATTATTATTAGATATAACAGTAAGATTGGACGGCGCAAATAGAATATCATGGTTGTTGCACGAAATTAATGCATAATTGCATCAGTCAATAGAGAGATGTATCTCTATTAATTCAGTTTGCTGGAACTATTACATTTAATGACCTTTGTACACGACATCTTTCATTAGCGCCGAAATTAGAAGTTATTGCTTATTCTAAATCCAGATTCGCTTTAATTTGTTGAGTAACTGTGTGTGTGTTGAGTATAATTGTAATTTATCGGCTATAAACGGATTATACAAGATCGCAGTCCTCAAACCTCTCTCTCGTCATAAATACAACAGAACAAACTCGAATGTCTTTTACATTAACAGTTTTAACATAACTACTTTTCCTAAATGGAATAGAGTATTGTAGGGGGGGCGAAAATAATTTCGAGGTGTTTGTAAACAAAACGGCGCGCCCGAGTCGGGCATTATTAGCTAAAAATCTGTTTCTGAAGAGTTTCCTACAAAATTACGGAATATTGATGAATTACTTCAATCTGCTAATGGCATCTAATAACTTGTTTGAATGGAAGCTTTCTTCCGATACATTAATATTAAAATTTCACTGACAAGCTAAAGAATTTCAGCTTGAAATAGCTTTCGAATTTTTGCAGTTATACTTCTTTCGGGGGCGGCGAGAGTGAAGTGTTGGCGCGCGACGACAAGTCAAGTAGAAAAGTTATTAATTTTTTGTGGGTTAATTCGGGAAGTTGCAAAAAATTGCTATATAAATGAAATGCTTCCGAAGGTGCCCATTGAACAGCCCTGGCATTAGTTTTTTTAATTCTGAAAAAAAAAATTTTGCTTTATTGGAAATAATTTAGAACAAATAGAAAAGTTATTAATTTTTTCTGGGCTTATTAAGAAAGTTAAAAAAATTGTTATATAAATAAAATGTTCCCGAAAGTCCCCATTAAACAGCCCTTGCATTAGTTTTTTATAATTTAAAAAAATATTTGCTTTATTGGGAATAATTTAGAACAAGTAGCAAAGTTATTAATTTTTTCCTGGCTTACTAAGAAAGTTACAAAAAATTGCTATATAAATAACATGCTTCCGAAAGTCCCCATTAAACAGCCCTTGCATTAGTTTTGTTATAATTCTAAAAAAATATATTTGCTTTATTGGGTATAATTTAGAACAAGTAGGAAAGTTATTAATTTTTTCTGGGTTTATTAAGAAAGTTACAAAAATTTGATATATAAATAAAATGTTCCCGAAAGTCCCAATTAAACAGCCCTTGCATTTGTTTTTTATAATTCTAAAAAAAATATTTGCTTTATTGGGAATTATTTAGAACAAGTGGAAAAGTTATTAATTTTTTCTGGGTTTATTAAGAAAGTTACAAAAAATTGCTATATAAATAAAATGTTCCCGAAAGTCCCAGTTAAACAGCCCTTGCATTTGTTTTTTATAATTAAAAAAAATATATGTTTGCTTTATTGGGAATTACCTATTTAGAATAAGTGGAAAAGTTATTAATTTTTTCTGGACTTATTAAATAAGTTACAACAAATTGCTGTATATATAAAATGCTCCCGAAAGTCCCCATTAAACAGCCCTTGCATTAGTTTTTTTATAATTCTAAAAAAAAATATATGCTTTATTGGGAATAATTTAGAACAAGTAGAAAAGTTATTAATTTTTTCTGGGCTTATTAAGAAAGTTAAAAAAATTGCTATATAAATAAAATGCTCCTGAAAGTCCCATTAAACAGCCCTTGCATTAGTTTTTTTATAATTCTAAAAAAAAATATTTGCTTTATTGGGAATAATTTAGAACAAGTAGAAAAGTTATTAATTTTTTCTGGGCTTATTAAGGGAGTTACATCAAATTGCTATATAATTAAAATGCTCCCGAAGGACCTTACTAAACAGCCCTTGTGTTAGATTTAAATAATTTCAAAAAATAAATGTCGAATTTTTTTCCTAATCGAATATTTGCAACGCAGGGGTCTCAATTCATTTGATGTCGAGTGTACATAAATAGACGCCCCGTTTTTTTTTAATATCTTTCTCTTTTTTCGGTTTTCCAAAAATCGGGCGCACGTATTTCGAAAAGGCGGATCGATCGTGGATTATGAAAAGCGAAACGCACCTACGTAATTATCGCATTCATTAGCGCAATTACAAGTTGAAAAAGAAGCCCACCCGTAAGACAAATCAAATCTAATTATACAAACAACAAAGAGAGTTAATTAACCTACATGCATTAGATTACGCTAATAAAGGGGAGTAATATGTCTTTGTAATGGTGCGTTATCTCCCGGCACGTTCTCTGGAGACGGCGCTCTTTGGTCGTCGTCGTCGTTGTAGTCGTCATTGTCGTTATCTCGTGGTGAGAATCGAGGAAATCGTGGAGATCCCAGGGCTAAGCCTTCCACAAGTGAACCGATAGATTGTCATTGCATTCTAAGCCCCACAATCTCGACGACTTCCTTTTTTTCTCCTTTCCTCATTTCGATTTAAACGGGTTAGACTCTTCGAAACTATCCGTAAATGGAGTTTATGCTCCTCCTCGCCCCCGCCGGAAAGGACGCCAGCTCCTTCGCCCTGCAACATTATTTTTTATATAAGAAAAATATTTGTAGGAACGAAAGCCGAAACGTTTAAAACAAAAGTAACTTCCTTTTAGGCGAAAGAGTTTGCCTGCGCCGTGAAAGTTTTACAAAAAAGGGAGAAGCACAAAAGGAAACAGTCCATTACATCATTCATTTTAATTTTAACTTTCCACTTAAAATTCTTCGAGAACTTTTCGCGATTTAATGGTACAAACTGTTTCGAAATAGAAAAAAAAACCGTCGGCATGCTCTGGCTTGTTTGCGTGCAGCGGCGGCGGCTTCGCCTCGCTCGCCCCCAGAACTCGGAGGCGCGCTCACGAGATCTGATTAAAAACGGCCACGAAAAACTATGAGATCGGGCCGGATTTCTGACGGTTGTCTGTCTCGGGGAATATATTTAATGGGGGCAACAGGAAACGAGATATTCGCAACTATTCGCACGTTGTCGACTTTTAAAATATTTATTGCTTGAGCCGACCGCACGAAAGGCGGCCGTTTCGCCGTGCTTCTTCCCGTAAAAAAATGCTTTCCTGTGGAGCCAACGATTTCACAAAAATGTGCTTTGATTTGAGATAGCGTACTGCTTTGTGTGAATGCTTTATAAATGGGAGTACAGTCGAACCTCGATAAGTCGAAGTTGAAGGGAAACTAATAATAATTCGAGTTATCAAAAATTCGGTTTATCGAGGTTCGAGTTCGAGTGGTTTTCAAAAAAAATTAATCTTGGCGCCTCTCCACTGCACACCTGTTTTTCGATTTACACGGTAGATAGGTTTCGGAGAAAACCGTGTAAATCGAAAACAAGGCAACATATGCACCAATTGGTAAATTATTTTATATAGGAAGGCCTTAGCAACATCTGGGTTCGGTTAAAATTGCTCTACTTGCACAGATTTTGATACCTTAAAAATTTTTACATTCGATAAGTGGGAGTGCGAGGAAAGATAAAAGTATTTCCCTATTGGTCTCATTCATATATAGACATATACGAGCAGCCCAGATATTTAGTTGGGCCCAATGTTGCAAAAAGTTGACCTGTTTCTAATAGAAGCTATCTTTAAAACTTCCACACAAAATTAACTATTTTCAAAAATGGGTTATGTGATTCAAATTATTTATAGATATTCTCTTAAATACTTTATAATAACTGGAAAAAATAATTAAAAAAATATAGCTACCCTTGCAAAGATGTAATTACAATTTTTTAATATAGCAGATTGCACTCATTATGTGTATTTGTATTGCATGTATTTAAGCATAATTAATTGGTTTTAAAAGTTATAAAAAAAATCTCACGTGTAATAATTCATGTAATAGACCTGCAGCAGGTCCGATATTTAGTTGGGCCCAATGTTTCAAAAACTTGACATGTTTCTAATAGAAGCTGTTTTTAAAACTTCCACTTTAAATTGAAAATTTCTAAAAATCGCTTATATGGTTGAAATTATTTATAGATATTATGTTAAATACTTTATAATAACTGGAAAAAATAATTAAATAAATATAGCTACCCTAACAGAGGTGTAATTACAATTTTTTAATATAGCAGATTGCACTCATTATGTGTTTTTATATTGCATGTATTTAAGCATAACTAATTGCTTTTAAAAGTTATAAAAAAAATCTCACGTGTAATAATTCATGTTATAGACCTGCAGCAGGTCCGATATTTAGTTGGGCCCAATGTTTCAAAAACTTGACATGTTTCTAATAGAAGCTGTTTTTAAAACTTCCACTTTAAATTGAAAATTTCTAAAAATCGCTTATATGGTTGAAATTATTTATAGATATTATGTTAAATACTTTATAATAACTGGAAAAAATAATTAAATAAATATAGCTACCCTAACAGAGGTGTAATTACAATTTTTTAATATAGCAGATTGCACTCATTATGTGTTTTTATATTGCATGTATTTAAGCATAACTAATTGCTTTTAAAAGTTATAAAAAAAATCTCACGTGTAATAATTCATGTTATAGACCTGCAGCAGGTCCGATATTTAGTTGGGCCCAATGTTTCAAAAATTTGACATGTTTCTAATAGAAGCTGTTTTTAAAACTTCTACCTTAAATTGAAAATTTCTAAAAATCGCTTATATGGTTGAAATTATTTATAGATATTATGTTAAATACTTTATAATAACTGGAAAAATAATTAAAAAATATAGCTACCCTAACAGAGGTGTAATTACAATTTTTAATATAGCAGATTGCACTCATTATGTGTTTTATATTGCATGTATTTAAGCATAATAATTGGTTTTAAAAGTTATAAAAAATCTCACGTGTAATAATTCATGTTATAGACCTGCAGCAGGTCCGATATTTAGTTGGGCCCAATGTTTCAAAAATTGACATGTTTCTAATAGAAGCTGTTTTAAAACTTCCACCTTAAATTGAAAATTTCTAAAAATCGCTTATATGGTTGAAATTATTTATAGATATTATGTTAAACACTTTATAATAACTGGAAAAAATAATTAAAAAAATATAGCTACCCTAACAGAGGTGTAATTACAATTTTTTAATATAGCAGATTGCACTCATTATGTGTTTTTATATTGCATGTATTTAAGCATAACTAATTGCTTTTAAAAGTTATAAAAAAAATCTCACGTGTAATAATTCATGTTATAGACCTGCAGCTGCTCCAATATTTAGGTGGGCCCAAAGTTTCAAAAACTTGACATGTTTCTAATAGAAGCTGTTTTGTAAACTCCCACCTTAAATTGAAAATTTCTAAAAATCGCTTATAGGATTGAAATTATTTATAGATATTATCTTAAATACTTTACAATAACTGGAAAAAATAATTAAAAGAATATAGCTGCTCTAACAGAGGTGCAATTAGAATTTTTTAATATAGCAGATTGCACTCATTATGTGTTTTTATATTGCATGTATTTAAGCATAATTAATTCGTTTTAACAGTTATAAAAAAAATCTCACGTGTAATAATTCATGTTATAGACCTGCAGCTGCTCCAATATTTAGTTGGGCCCAAAGTTTCAAAAACTTGACAAGTTTCTAATAGAAGCTGTTTTGAAAACTTTCACCTTAAATTGAAAATTTCTAAAATCGCTTATATGGTTGAAATTATTTATAGATATTATCTTAAATACTTTATAATAACTGGAAAAATAATTAAAAAATATAGCTACCCTAACAGAGGTGTAATTACAATTTTTAATATAGCAGATTGCACTCATTATGTGTTTTTATATTGCATGTATTTAAGCATAACTAATTGCTTTTAAAAGTTATAAAAAAAATCTCACGTGTAATAATTCATGTTATAGACCTGCAGCAAGTCCGATAATTAGTTGGGCCCAATGTTTCAAAAATTTTACATGTTTCTAATAGAAGCTGTTTTTAAAACTTCCACCTTAAATTGAAAATTTCTAAAAATCGCTTATATGGTTGAAATTATTTATAGATATTATCTTAAATACTTTATAATAACTGGAAAAAATAATTAAAAAAATATAGCTACCCTAACAGAGGTGTAATTACAATTTTTTAATATAGCATATTGCACTCATTATGTGTTTTTATATTGCATGTATTTAAGCATAATCAATTGGTTTTAAGAGTTATAAAAAAAATCTCACGTGTAATAATTCATGTTATAGACCTGCAGCAGGCCCGATATTTAGTTGGGCCCAATGTTTCAAAAACTTGACATGTTTCTAATAGAAGCTGTTTTTAAAACTTCCACCTTAAATTGAAAATTTCTAAAAATCGCTTATATGGTTGAAATTATTTATAGATATTATCTTAAATACTTTATAATAACTGGAAAAAATAATTAAAAAAATATAGCTACCCTAACAGAGGTGTAATTACAATTTTTAATATAGCAGATTGCACTCATTATGTGTTTTATATTGCATGTATTTAAGCATAACTAATTGGTTTTAAAAGTTATAAAAAATCTCACGTGTAATAATTCATGTTATAGACCTGCAGCAGGTCCGAAAATTTAGTTGGGCCCAAAGTTTCAAAAACTTGACATGTTTCTAATAGAAGCTGTTTTAAAACTTCCACCTTAAATTGAAAATTTCTAAAAATTGCTTATATGGTTGAAATTATTTATAGATATTATCTTAAATACATTATAATAACTGGAAAAAATAATTAAAAAAATATAGCTGCCCTAATAGAGGTGTAATTAGAATTTTTTAATATAGCAGATTGCACTCATTATGTGTATTTGTATTGCATGTATTTAAGCATAATTAATTCGTTTTAACAGTTATAAAAAAAATCTCACGTGTAATAATTCATGTTATAGACCTGCAGCTGCTCCAATATTTAGTTGGGCCCAAAGTTTCAAAAACTTGACAAGTTTCTAATAGAAGCTGTTTTGAAAACTTTCACCTTAAATTGAAAATTTCTAACAATCGCTTATATGGTTGAAATTATTTATAGATATTATCTTAAATACTTTATAATAACTGGAAAAAATAATTAAAAAAATATAGCTACCCTAACAGAGGTGTAATTACAATTTTTTAATATAGCAGATTGCACTCATTATGTGTTTTTATATTGCATGTATTTAAGCATAACTAATTGGTTTTAAAAGTTATAAAAAAAATCTCACGTGTAATAATTCATGTTATAGACCTGCAGCAGGTCCGATATTTAGTTGGGCCCAATGTTTCAAAAATTTGACATGTTTCTAATAGAAGCTGTTTTAAAACTTCCACCTTAAATTGAAAATTTCTAAAAATCGCTTATATGGTTGAAATTATTTATAGATATTATCTTAAATACTTTATAATAACTGGAAAAAATAATTAAAAAAATATAGCTACCCTAACAGAGGTGTAATTACAATTTTTTAATATAGCAGATTGCACTCATTATGTGTTTTTATATTGCATGTATTTAAGCATAACTAATTGGTTTTAAAAGTTATAAAAAAAATCTCAGGTGTAATAATTCATGTTATAGACCTGCAGCAGGTCCGATATTTAGTTGGGCCCAATGTTTCAAAAATTTGACATGTTTCTAATAGAAGCTGTTTTTAAAACTTCCACCTTAAATTGAAAATTTCTAAAAATCGCTTATATGATTGAAATTATTTATAGATATTATCTTAAATACTTTACAATAACTGGAAAAAATAATTAAAAAAATATAGCTGCCCTAACAGAGGTGTAATTAGAATTTTTAATACAGCAGATTGCACTCATTATGTGTTTTTATATTGCATGTATTTAAGCATAACTAATTGGTTTTAAAAGTTATAAAAAAAATCTCACGTGTAATAATTCATGTTATAGACCTGCAGCAGGTCCGATATTTAGTTGGGCCCAATGTTTCAAAAATTTGACATGTTTCTAATAGAAGCTGTTTTTAAAACTTCCACCTTAAATTGAAAATTTCTAAAAATCGCTTATATGATTGAAATTATTTATAGATATTATCTTAAATACTTTACAATAACTGGAAAAAATAATTAAAAAAATATAGCTGCCCTAACAGAGGTGTAATTAGAATTTTTTAATACAGCAGATTGCACTCATTATGTGTTTTTATATTGCATATATGCAATATAAAAATAATACATATCTTTAATATAAATAGTAGGCACATCTAATAATTATATTTTATACCAGAAACACGAAACCTTTGATTTAGTGCTTCGTTGCCATTTGCTACAAAATTATAATGCGTTTTTCCCGAAATTTTTTTGACTTATGACCTATTGCACGTAAACTTGTTTAGATTGGTGTCGGGCAGCACCCGGTCAAGTCTCGGTACCTATTCTTGCGACGCCCTATATAATAAGAAAACCGCATAAACGACGAAACGAGCAGAGAGCAAGTTAACAATAAATAACAAAGTCTTTGGCTCTATGTTTAGACTTAATTTGTTAATTGTATTAAAGGGGGCTTATTCCAAGTTTAAATGTAGACTAAAATTCTAAGTTATATACATTTTCAAAATTAATTCAATTCGTTTTAAACGTTAACTAAGTTTAAACTGTTAATCTGTCTGATTAGTTGGGACCGTACTGATACGATTTTGGAATTAGAAGTCGGAGAATTAGCAGTAATGCAAGACGTACCATAATGCCTATTACACTATTTCTAATAATCCATCCGAAAAGGCTAATTGCGCTTCATTCCGAAATTTATACGCCCCAGTCAAAACGCCCAAAAATTACGGCTTTCGTGCAGGTTTGAGAATTTGCAAATTTCGACGAAGAGAATGTCATTTCGGTCAGCTGACCGCCGAAACGGAGGTTTCTAAAACCGAAAGGAACACATTAACTTAATCACTTCTGACGTTTTGGCTGAGACATGCAATTGCTTAGTGAATTTCGGAGCTGCTAAGTGCAAGAAAACTTAATAGAGATGACAAATTTTCTGCGACAGTGATAAATGATATTTGAACGTTTAAAGTATAACTATATGTTCTAATGAAATTGTTGTTGGAACGTATTTCACCAACCGGTTCGTTTCGTTTCTTTTTAAAGTTCAACTTGGAGACGGGAAAAAATTTAATTTCATATCGGATATTTTCGTTTAACTCATTTTCTAAGATTTTTGGGATCAAAACTTAAAAAAGATGAATTACGATTTATTAAAATAGGAGTCGGTACTTGATATACCGGGTGTTTTATTTAAATTGCCAGGAGCTTGAAAATCATTTTTGGGTTTTTGGGAATAATTTGAATAGAACAAGTGGAAAAGTTATTAATTTTTTTTGGGCTTATTAGGGGAGTTACAACAAATTGCTATATAAATAAAATGCTCCCGCAGGTCCCCATTAAACAGCCCTTGCATTAGTTTTTTTATAATTTCAAAAAAAATATTTGCTTTATTGGGAATAATTTAGAACAAGGAAAAAGTTATTAATTTTTTCTGGGTTTATTAAGAAAGTTACAAAAAATTGCTATATAAATAAAATGCTTCCGAAAGTCCCTATTAAACAGCCCTTATATTAGTTTTTTTATAATTAAAAAAACTATTTGCTTTATTGGGAATAATTTAGAACAAGTAGAAAAGTTATTAATTTTTTCTGGGCTTATTAAGAAAGTTACAAAAAATTTCTATATAAATAAAATGTTCCCGAAAGTCCCCATTAAACAGCCCTTGCATTAGTTTTTTTATAATTCTAAGAAAAAGTATTTGCTTTATTGGGAATAATTTAGAACAAGTAGAAAAGTTATTATTTTTTTCTGGGCTTATTAAGAAAGTTAGAAAAAATTGCTATATAAATAAAATGTTTTCGAAAGTCCCCATTAAACAGCTCTTGCATTAGTTTTCTTATAATTCTAAAAAAATATATTTGTTTTATTGGGAATCATTTAGAACAAGCTGAATAGTAATTAATTTTTTCTGGGCTTATTAGGGCAGATACAAAAAATTGCTATATAAATAAAATGCTTCTGAAGGGCCCCATTGGACAGGCCTTGTATTAGTTTTCCTTAATTGTGAAAAAAATTTTTTGCTTTTTTCTGAATAACTCAGAACAAGTAGAAAAGTTATTAATTTTTTCTGGGCTTATTAGGGCAGAATACATAAAATTGCTATATAAATAAAATGCTTCCGAAGGTCCCGATTGAAGAGCCCTTGCCTTAGTTTTTTTTTGAATTCGGAAAAAAAAATTTTTGCTCTTGCAAATAATTTCTGATTTTCCAACGTCAATGTTGTACAATATTCGTATTTGCCTTTATGGGTGGGGGCGAGAGGGAGATACTTTTATTTTTCATCGCGCTCCCACTCATTGAAGGTAAAAATTATTAAGGTCTCAAATTCGGTGCATGCAATGCAATTTCACACGTAGTCAAGTGTTGCTAAGCGCTTCCCATTGGTTGCGTCGGCTTTCGCCAACTTACTTAAACCCCACTCCGCTTACGGCGTGTGACGTCACAATTTCTCGTTTCTGCCGGTCGTTCGTGCTATAGGATACCGTGTTGTAGGAGGATTTTCACAATTTAAGAATCGTGCTATAGCGAAACCGTGCTCTAGGATGCCTTGTTGTCGGCGGCTTTTCGCAATTTATGAATCGTGTTTTAGCGAAACCGTGCTATAGGATGCCGTTTTGTAGACGGATTTGCACAATTTAAGAATCGTGCTATAGCGAAACCGTGTTATAGGACGCCGTGTTGTTGGAGGGCGACCTGTATTATAAAAAATATGTCCATTTATTCGCTTTCGAGTACTAATCCAGAACCCCAAATCGGTGTATGAAACGTAATGCGAAATCTCGAGCCCCATGCTTTAGAATTTATTTAATGCTGTGCACATTTCTAAATTGAATTTAATCCAAATTTTGAGATATAATCATTGAGAATACTCATTGAGGCATTGCATAATTTTTCTACGGCAATTGTGCGTTTTTTTTGTTGATAATTGAGCTGAACGTTATAAAATTATGTGACATTTAAAAAAAATGGGTATGAAGTGCCACAAGGCAAAAGCGCTAGAGAGATGTCGAACGAGCGGGCGTTCGTGGGGAAATCTCTGTCGTGGACCAAGCATGGATCAAGCCCGTAAGGCCTTATGTCTGTGCGTTAGCACTCCTAATGCCTTTTTAACTACGAGATTTTTCAAAAGGTTTCACAGAAGCTCTTATAGCTTAGTAGGTTAAATCAAAATTACAATGGCTACAAGATTCAAATCCAATTTCCATAAAGGCAAAACTCAAAAATGCATTTAGAATTGATTTTTAATAATTTTCAATGGGTAGAATAATATTAACAACGATCGTTTGCTTCCAATGCAATTCCTGGATATTTCCCTCTCGCTCCCACTCATGGGCCTCGAAAATCGTATAAACTTTAGAAGGTTCTAGAATGTTGTTGCTATTTGCCGTCTGATTGGTCGAGAGGGGACATGTGGTATTGAAGTTCTCCGCATTCGTCCAAGTTGCCTTTAGTAGTTCCGCAAATTTGAAGGTGACTTGACGCGAATTCAGGTGCGCGGAAATTTCCTGTGTGTGCTTGGTGCTGTGCTCGCCGCCTGTGGGACTTTCGGAAGTGCGCTAGGGCTTCGGGATGACTGATCGAGCTATCGTACGAGGTATTTAGTAATATTTTTGTACAATCTTGTTGTTGTTAATTTTGATGTTTGATCAAATAAAACTGGCAGATTTTAATGTACGATTTAAAATTAATATCGGGATTGAGGATTTTAATAATAATTATTGTTGTTCGGCTTATGGTCAATTGTTGACATATTTCTATTAATGAGCATTAACAAAAGCAATAAATAAGGGTTGATTAAATTAATTTGATATCTAAATTTGGGCGGTCTATTAAAAAAATGGGATGGTACAGAGTGGCCCAAAAGTCACTAAGACCATATTAAAATGATATTAAATTTTTTATTTATTAATAATTTGCTATTATTCTTTGATAAACGAACAACACATTTTTTGAAAACAAAATTTTGAGCTGGGCGCTTATCTAAGAAGCGAACCATCACCTGTGGTAATGTTTCTGTGTCATATTTTGTCGATTTTTGTACGGATGCTGGACTTCAATTGCCGAGTGGTTCGAGAATTGTTAGGGTGTCCTTTTTTTCTCAAATACAGTGGTACCATGAGATCTTCTGCTGGTGACTTGGTCGCTTCAATGTGTGGGGTCCATGAGATGAGAGTTTAATTCGTTGCGCAACCCTATTAGTATCTCGAATACATTTTTTTTAATTGAAAATTGGCAAGAGATGGAGTGTAAATACGTGAAATGATTGGGGAAACTTTGGGAAATTGACCGTTTGCTAATTGCTATAGCTGACTGGGTCTGATCTCAAATTTTGGGTTTGCAATAGGGTGTCCAAAAAAAAACTACGCATTAATATTTTGGTGGAGCATTTTAAAAGATCTATCTCCGCCAAATGTGAGCTCTTAATATTCATATTTAGCGGTGTCGACTTTATTTTTTTTATTTTTTATTTAACCTTCCGCATACTAGGTGACTAAATGTCACATGCCATACTAGATGGGGTATGCTATACCCCGAAAATAAAATGAATTAAAATTGACAAAAGATGAGTTTGACATATTTTCAAAATTTTGAAGGAGCAGTACCAAATTACCGTAAATACAATTTAAAATTCTGAATTGGTCCTACCGAATGTTAAAAATTATATTTTATTAATATATTTGTTTATTTTATATAAATATATTAAATGCTAACTCGTGCAGAAATTGTGTCAGGGTTTTAATAGGGCCCTTTAAAGATTTCTTTTACACTTTAAGGGACCCTAAAAGTATGATCACGCTTGATAAAAGTGGGCCTTTAAGGGCAATGTAATAAGGTCCTTTATAGTTTTTCCTTACATTTAATTTTTTTTACCTGGTGTATATAATAAAAAAATAAATTTTCTTAGGATATTACAAAAGCTTAGTTAAACATAAAGCAATATCCAGCTGAGGTAAAAGACAACAAAACATATTTTTTTATTGTTAGTTCTGTATTTGTTAAAATTAAAAATAATTAATCCCTTTTTGCTTTTAGAAACCTGTTGGATATATGTATATAAGTTAAAAAATTTTTTTTCAAACTAAAAAAAGAAATTTTTTGAAAGAAAAATTGATTTGGGTTTTGTCATCTTATTTTTAACTAGGCCTTTCCTGTAACAAATACTAATAAATAAAAAAAAGTATTATGTATGAGTGTAAACTGTAAAACAAATAAAAAATAATAATTTAATTGATTTAATTTAAATAGAAATAATTTTATATTTTATAATTAAGATATTCAAAAATTTTATTATGGACTTTTCTTCTTAAGGAATCCACAAAATACATTTAAAGGTCCTTTAATATTTACCGGAACTAAAACCGATTAAGGAATTCTTGACAAAAATTAAAAGGCACTATAATGGTTACTCTGAAAACCCCCTAAAAGGATTTTCTTGTCATAACCTGACAATGCCCTTTACTGACTTTAAAAAAGATTCACAGAATGTTTTAACGTGGAATCCGCAACGTAGCAATTAAAGGCCTCTACCACTGTTAGGGCATCCATAGTAAATTTCTGCACGGGTATGTATATTCCTATTGCCATGTTATTACGGTATTTATGAGTTGCCGCCCGCGGTATATCGAGGGTCCACTGTATTCTTATTCGCTGAAAACTGTTTAATTCGAGGTGCTTTCGTTAATTAAATTTGAAACTAAATCGCGCCTTTATCGAGCTTGAAATATCGTTTTTATTCCAATTTTTTTTAGACTCAACCCCCGCCCACCGAAAAATATATTTAAAAAAAATGTCTGTTTGTTTCTTGCCACAATTCGAAAGGTGTGTCTTATTGGCGAGCTTTAATTATTTTTGACGGTTCAATACAATTGCAAAACCAACAATTACGATTTTAATTAACCGTACAATTAATTTCGCAATAATGCAAAGGCCCGAGGATTATAAAAGAACGAGCAATTTTCTAATCTTGTCGATAACGTTAAAAACTGCGAGTGTTCTGATATGGTAAACGCAGCTGTGTTATGACTATTCAATTTTTTTGTTCAGTTTTCGAAATGGATTCGGTTTGTAAAGACGTATGTACCACTAATTATTGTTAATTTAAAAAAAAGTGCGATTAGAAACTAAATTAATAAAAGTTCAGTGCATCTTTCCTTTGGACGACCTGCTGATTTTGTTGAAAGGTAGAATTCCGTATTTTTTTTAAAAACAATTTAAAATTTTATATTTGGGGACGAGAAATGTTTTAACGTGGAATCCACAACGTAGCATTTAAGGGCCCCTACCACTGTTAGGGCATCCATAGTAGATTTCTGCACGGGAATTGCTATTTCAGTGGAATTTTATTATTTATATAATTTTGATGGAATTAATTATTTATTTTTTTATGTATTTTGAACAATAAATGTAGGTACAGTTTTTGGTATTTTTGCTCTATGTTGGAACTCAAATTTTAATTGAGAAATGTATTTAGAAATGCTTTGTAATTTTCATTGTGCGTAACTGTATATTTTTTTGTTATTGATTGTTTAAATTTACTTACAATTAGACAAAAATTTTGTACCGTATGAATTTTTTTCTTACCAAAGGCTACCATTATTATTTTAAATAATTTTTAAAAAACCAAGTAATTAAATATCCAATAATATAAAAGCAAATAAACGCTTTAAATTTTTCCGAATAGAAAATCATATGAAGAAAAGACGATTAATATAGACAAATTCAATAAATACCAGGATGTGCGCATTCGAGCGAAAAGTGGCACATTTCCGAGCGAGGGAGGCAAATGAAGCGCGACGCGGAGCGGCGCGCTTCATTTTCCCGAGATCGGAAATGTGCCACTTTGAGCTCGAATGTGCACACTCGGTTTTAAGCTCGAACAACAAACGTCTCGTTTTACCGAAAAAAAAATTGTTCACCTTAGTTATACCCCATCTAGTAAACGGGAAGGTTAAATAACATGAAATAAAAATCAAAAATTTTTATTTTTTTTCTTATAAATGGGTAGATTTGCAAACCATCAAATTACAGATGCTTATAGGGAAAAAGCGCCAAAAGAAGTATAACTTCTAAAAACACAGTTCCGCGTTCCAAGTCATATTAAACAATAGCGAAGCAAATAAAAGAAAAAAAAATGTGGCAATTTTAAAACTCGAACGCGCAAGAAAGACAAAAGTAAAATTTCGTTACAAAAGCAAAACAAAAAAGTACGACCGCGGAATAACACGGGAACGATCGGGGGAAGGTAATTTCGAAGATGCCCCGAGGCAAGTTTTGCGGTGCAAGTGCGAAAATAGCACGTAAAAGTCTGAACACGTCGTCCCGATCTATTTACCCCTCGCACGAGGATTGAAATCGAAAATCCAAGTTCTTTTAGGGCGGAAAAACATTTCCAACTTCTATTACGCACGTGATAGTTTGGCGCTGATAGCGAAAAAATAGTCGCGAGGCGTGCGACAAGATTTCGGCTTGGCGTATGCATATATATTACCTGAATTTTCCCCGAAAAAACGTGCTCTTTTATTATCTTCGGGGGCGCGCCGCCTCCGGTCGCGTCTCGCGCGCGCGAAAAAATCGCCGCACACAAGTGGCACTCTTCGGCCCTTTGCATAAAATATGGATTTCTCGTTTGTTTACGGCGCGAGGCAGCGCTCGAAGCGGCGGCCGCCCCCCCGAAATGTTTATTAGAAAATTCGGCGCGCGGGAAGGGGGGGCCGTAAGAGAAATTAGCTGCCAGTAGGTCTTCATAGTTCTTCGTCATTATTGATGGTTTACATGCTTCGAAATTTAAATATAAATGGAATATTTAATACCCGCGAGAGCAATATCCGAATACACTGGCAATATTTGAGTACACGAAGCGTTAACTTTCAAAGGGAATTAACCTATTAACATCCTTCAATAGTCGGAAGATACATCAAAAATTCCACTTTGCTCCGATTAACCGGCCGAAAAACATAACATCCCCCGACTCTCTCATCTGAATATCGAACTTGAGAGCTTTCGAACGAATTAAAAGGATTCGTCGATTTTTTTTTTAAATTGCCCAATTACGCACATGTAAAATCCTGGATAGCTATCAAAGAAGAAACAAATTTTTTTCATATAAGATTTGTTGTGCTTTATTGTCTAAAAAATGTGATTTACAAAATTTGGGAATACGGCCGTTTATGTGCTTTATAATTGTTTATTAGTGTCTACTAATTACCCAAAAAATGGTCAAAAAAATTCTGGATAGCTATCAAGGAAGGAAGAAATTTTTTTCATATTATACTTGTTAAGTTTTAATTTCTAAAAGATGTGATTTTCAAAATTTGGGAATACGGCCGTTTATGTGCTGTATCATTGTTTATTAGTATCTATAAATTACCCAAAAATGGTTTAAAAAAATTTTGGATAGCTATCAAAGAAGGAAGAAATTTTTTCATATTATAGACTTGTTAAGTTTTAATTTCTAAAAGATGTGATTTTCAAAATTTGGTAATACGGCCGTTTCTATATCCTAAGATTGTTTATAATGATTTACTAATTACTCAAAAAAAAGTTAAAAAAATTTTGGATAGCTATCAAAGAAGGAACAAATTTTTTTCATATAAGATTTGTTGTGCTTTATTGTCTAAAAAATGTGATTTACAAAATTTGGGAATACGGCCGTTTATGTGCTTTATGATTGTTTATTAGTGTCTATTAATTACCCAAAAAATGGTCAAAAAAATTCTGGATAGCTATCAAGGAAGGAAGAAATTTTTTTCATATTATACTTGTTAAGTTTTAATTTCTAAAAGATGTGATTTTCAAAATTTGGTATAACGTTTGTTTCTATATCTTAAGATTGTTTATAATGATTTACTAATTACTCAAAAAAAAGTTAAAAAAATTCTGGATAGCTATCAAAGAAGGAACTAATTTTTTTCATAATAGATTTGTTGAATTTTAATCTCTAAAAGATGTGATTTTCAAAATTTGCGAATACGGCCCTTTCTATGCCCTAAGATTGTTTATAATGGTTTACTAATTACCCAAAAATAGTTAAAAAATTCCTGGATAGCTATCAAAAAAGGAACAATATTTTTTCATATAAGATTTGTTGAGCTTTATTCTCTAAAAAATGAAACTTACAAAATTTGGGAATACGGCCGTTTCTGTGCTATATAATTGTTTATTGATGTTTATAAATTACCCAAAAAATAGTAAAAAAAAATTCTGGATAGCTATCAAGGAAGGAAGAAATTTTTTTCATACTAGATTTGTGAAGTTTTAATCTCTAAAAGATGTGATTTTCAAAATTTGCGAATACGGCCCTTTCTATGCCCTAAGATTGTTTATAATGGTTTACTAATTACCCAAAAAATAGTTAAAAAAATCCTGGATAGCTATCAAAGAAGGAACAAATTTTTTTCATAATAGATTTGTTGAATTTTATCTCTAAAATATGTGATTTTCAAAATTTGCGAATACGGCCCTTTCTATGCCCTAAGATTGTTTATAATGGTTTACTAATTACCTAAAAAATAGTTAAAAAAATCCTGGATAGCTATCAAAGAAGGAACAAATTTTTTTCATAATAGATTTGTTGAATTTTTATCTCTAAAATATGTGATTTTCAAAATTTGCGAATACGGCCCTTTCTATGCCCTAAGATTGTTTATAATGGTTTACTAATTACCCAAAAAATAGTTAAAAAAATCCTGGATAGCTATCGAAGAAGGAACAAATTTTTTTCATATAAATTTGTTGTGCTTTATTGTCTAAAAATGTGATTTACAAAATTTGGGAATACGGCCGTTTATGTGCTTTATAAATGTTTATTAGTGTCTACTAATTACCCAAAAATGGTCAAAAAATTCTGGATAGCTATCAAGGAAGGAAGAAATTTTTTTCATATTATACTTGTTAAGTTTTAATTTCTAAAAGATGTGATTTTCAAAATTTGGTAATACGGCTGTTTCTATGTCCTAAGATTGTTTATAATGGTTTACTAATTACCCAAAAAATAGTTAAAAAATTCTTGGATAGCTATCAAAAAAGGAACAAATTTTTTTCATATAAGATTTGTTGAGCTTTATTCTCTAAAAAATGAAACTTACAAAATTTGGGAATACGGCCGTTTCTGTGCTATATAATTGTTTATTGATGTTTACAAATTACCCAAAAAATAGTAAAAAAAAATTCTGGATAGCTATCAAGGAAGGAAGAAATTTTTTTCATACTAGATTTGAAGTTTTAATCTCTAAAAGATGTGATTTTCAAAATTTGCGAATACGGCCGTTTCTGTGCTTTATAATTATTTATTAATGTTTACTAATTACCGAAAAAATAGTTAAAAAAATTCTGGATAGCTATCAAGGAAGGAACAAATTTTTTCATATTATACTTGTTAAGTTTTAATTTCTAAAAGATCTGATTTTCAAAATTTGCGAATACGGCCGTTTCTCTGCTTTATAATTGTTTATTAATGTTTACTAATTACCCAAAAAATAGTTAAAAAAATCTTGGATAGATGGAAAAACAAGTTTACAGGCATCCCGAAAAAGAAACAATCCGATTGGTGCATTTTTGCAAAGTTCCGACGACCAGCATTTCAAAAAAATAAACTCAAATTTTGAAAAAAAATGCATGTCAAAAACGGATGGTCTAAAAACTTTGAAAAAAAGAAGCCTGATACCTGTTCTTCGTCGGTTTCAAAAATATAAAATTTTGAGAAAATTCGAAAAGGTTCACCTAATAAAGTACCGAGTTGGCGTGGTATAGGGGAACCTGTTGTACCTTGGCCTTTTTTTCAATTGTAATTTCTTTTAAATTGTACAACATATGTAACAATTTGTTGATAAAATGAATTGCATCGTAGTGGGGCACTAATAAAGCATTCATCATAAAATATTTGAAAGCATTACGAATCGTTTACTCAAATTGCTATAAGATTTAAAAATTAGTGGATCTATGGCCTAGGTGCAACAGAGGTGATGTACCTTGGCTCTATTCACATTAAGCAAAACAAAACCTACACAAACCGCTTTTTGCCGAAGCTTAATCTTCTATTCGAGCGCTAATTTAATTAAATCGAATACTGCGAGCTCTTCATAAAATATTTTCATTAATAGAAACACGCCACGCAAAAAAACCGAATTTTTCTCATATTTCAAATTTAAGTCGCCGCCAAGAAAATTTATCTAAATCGAAAAGCGAGGCACCCGAAACTTTTTATGTCGACAATTTATGGCCGTTCAGTCGAGATGTTTTGCTAAACGTCCAAATAAATTAACTTAAACAGTTCTAAGTAATTATTTTTATGTTTTTGCGGTAGTTATAAGGGCCAAGAAAAATATCGAAGCTTCCAGATAACAACACTCGAAAGAAATAAAGCCGGGGCAGTCGGATCCGAAGGAAAGCATCCTTCGCCTTTTTTTTTAAGTCATGGGCGTGCTGAAACTTTTTGTTTACAAAGCAGTCTGTTCAAATACGATCTATTGCGTATAATTCGGTGTAAATAGGGGTGCCGTCGCAGCTCGCGATCTCTTCTTCGGGGGTCGGCTCTTGCGTGGATGCGAGCGAGACGGACCCCAAAAACAAGAAGCTCTTTTATTAGATATAGGGCGGCTGTATCATATCTTCATATATTTGCAGCCATTGTGCGGATGAAACATGGACGAAATAACATAGCGAATATAAAAGGGGTGGTAAAGACATATCGCCGCGCTTATAAAACAAAATGAACGAATAACGCGACGTTTCGGATCCGTTTCTGGATAGTGTTTAGCTTTAGATACTCTTCGACTAGCTTATTTTTCGAGATTGCCGATGTTTTAGCCGTTATCTAAATTACTTTTACTTTTTTTTTTGTTATTCCTATACGAGCAATTTCATGTTTAATTTGCCGTTTGCGTTTCATGGCATTTTTTAGGGCATATTCCGCTCGAAAGGGTAAAGCATTAATTTAGCGAAAGCCACTTTGTAATAATTCTTCAAGATACGCATCGCTTTTGCTTGGAATTAAAGATTTTTCTCGGAAAAACACAATTATTTGCCGAAATGGACGCCTCGTTTTTTTTGCGCTTTTATTTTATTATTAATTTTTATGGCGCAAAAGTAGGACGCTCTTATTTTTACAAGTTGTGGTCGGTTTACTGCTCGAAATTTTAACGTAAAGGGTTTTTCGAAACGACGTACCGAAATTAAAAATTGGGGATAGGTGTTTTTTTTAGAAACTTTTTTTCCACACGAAAATCTGATGAGTTTGAATTATACGGTTTTTATATACCAGGTGTCGCATTTAAAGTGGCATTCAATAAAGTACAAGTATATTTAGAGATGTGCATAACAGTAAATTTGGTTCTACTTTTGGTTTAACGGGAAATGGTGTTAAACTTCTTATTTTAACTAGATGGGTATTAATTTTTGCTCATCAATGGCTTTTCAAAAATGTTTAACAAGTTACCATTTAGTTAATGATTAATTTTTTCAAAAAATATTTTTGAAGTTTTTAGAGCATTTCACCAAAGTGCCACAAGTTTATAACTTCTAAATTGATAAACATTTCAAAGAGAGTAGCAATATAAAAGTGTTTTTTATTTTATATGGTGACTTACTATATATTTTTGGAAAGCTTTTGGTGAGATCTATTCATTTTTAGAAAACAGCAATACCTTTCTATTTATAGTAAGAAAATTTAAATAATTTTATAATTAATTATCACCGAAAACTCGTATTGATTAGATTAAAAAGTAAATAACTTAAGAAACTGTTTATAATAATAAAACGAAGAGTTTAATTTAAATGGGGTTTTTACCATTCGAAAAAGAAATAAATTTGAGCAAGCGCGTATTTCGTCAATTTTTGAAAAAAAGAACACTTCTAATTTTCCACAAGCTCTTTATGTTTAACGTTACAACTCTCTCATTCACACCTTTAATATAATTAAATTCGCTCTTATTTCTCAAACTGTTTTATCTAGCTTTTAATTAAAGTTTTTTGTAATGTTTTTTCTAAAGTCTTTCATCAGTTTTATTCATATAAAGCAATTTGCACAAAATAGAGTACTAAAGTTGAATCATTTTGTAAATTTTAGGATTCTTTTTTTCAAATTTTTTAGACCAGCCGTTTTTAAAATGCATTGTTTTCCAAAATTTGACTTTATCTTTTTAAAATTCTCGTCGTTGGAACTTTGCAAGAAATGCACCAATCGGATTCTTTCTATTTTCGGAATGCTTGTAAACTTGTTTTTCCATCTATCCAGGATTTTTTTAACTATTTTTTGGGTAATTAGTAGACATTAATAAATAATTATAAAGCACAGAAACGACCGTATTCGCAAATTTTGAAACTCACATCTTTTAGAGATTAAACCTCAACAAATCTTATATGAAAAAAATTTGTTCCTTCTTTGATAGCTATCCAGGATGTTTTTAAATATTTTTGGGTAATTAGTAAACCATAATAAACAATCTTAGGGCATAGAAACGGCTGTATTTGCAAATTTGAAAATCACAGTTTTTAGAGATTAAAACTTACAAATATCTAATATGAAAAAAAATTGTTCCTTTCTTGATAGCTATCCAGAATTTTTTTAACTATTTTTTGGGTAATTAGTAGACATTAATAAACAATTATAAAGCACAGAAACTGCCGTATTCGCAAATTTTGAAAATCACATCTTTTAGAGAATAAAATTCAACAAATCCAATATGAAAAAAATTATTTCCTTTTTTGATAGCTATCCAGGATTTTTTTAACTATTTTTTGGGTAATTAGTAAATCATAATAAACAATGTTACGGCATAGAAACGGCCGTATTTGCAAATTTTGAAAATCACATCTTTAGAGATAAAAACTTAACAAATCTAATATGTAAAAAATTTGTTCCTTCTTTGATAGCTATCCAGGATTTTTTTAACTATTGTTTGGGTAATTAGTAGACATTAATAAACAATTATAAAGCACAGAAACTGCCGTATTCGCAAATTTTGAAAATCACATTTTTTAGAGAATAAAATTCAACAAATCCAATATGAAAAAAATTATTTCCTTTTTTGATAGCTATCCAGGATTTTTTTAACTATTTTTTGGGTAATTAGTAAATCATAATAAACAATGTTACGGCATAGAAACGGCCGTATTTGCAAATTTTGAAAATCACATCTTTAGAGATAAAAACTTAACAAATCTAATATGTAAAAAATTTGTTCCTTCTTTGATAGCTATCCAGGATTTTTTTAACTATTTTTTGGGTAATTAGTAGACATTAATAAACAATTATAAAGCACAGAAACGGCCGTATTCGCAAATTTTGAAAATCACATTTTTTAGAGAATAAAATTCAACAAATCCAATATGAAAAAAATTATTTCCTTTTTTGATAGCTATCCAGGATTTTTTTAACTATTTTTTGGGTAATTAGTAAATCATAATAAACAATCTTACGGCATAGAAACGGCCGTATTTGCAAATTTTGAAAATCACATCTTTAGAGATAAAACTTAACAAATCTAATATGTAAAAATTTGTTCCTTCTTTGATAGCTATCCAGGATTTTTTTAACTATTTTTTGGGTAATTAGTAGACATTAATAAACAATTATAAAGCACAGAAACTGCCGTATTCGCAAATTTTGAAAATGACATCTTTTAGAGAATAAAATTCAACAAATCCAATATGAAAAAAATTATTTCCTTTTTTGATAGCTATCCAGGATTTTTTTAACTATTTTTTGGGTAATTAGTAAATCATAATAAACAATGTTACGGCATAGAAACGGCCGTATTTGCAAATTTTGAAAATCACATCTTTAGAGATAAAAACTTAACAAATCTAATATGTAAAAAATTTGTTCCTTCTTTGATAGCTATCCAGGATTTTTTTAACTATTTTTTGGGTAATTAGTAGACATTAATAAACAATTATAAAGCACAGAAACTGCCGTATTCGCAAATTTTGAAAATGACATCTTTTAGAGAATAAAATTCAACAAATCCAATATGAAAAAAATTATTTCCTTTTTTGATAGCTATCCAGGATTTTTTTAACTATTTTTTGGGTAATTAGTAAATCATAATAAACAATGTTACGGCATAGAAACGGCCGTATTTGCAAATTTTGAAAATCACATCTTTTAGAGAATAAAATTCAACAAATCCAATATGAAAAAAATTATTTCCTTTTTTGATAGCTATCCAGGATTTTTTTAACTATTTTTTGGGTAATTAGTAAATCATAATAAACAATGTTACGGCATAGAAACGGCCGTATTTGCAAATTTTGAAAATCACATCTTTAGAGATAAAAACTTAACAAATCTAATATGTAAAAAATTTGTTCCTTCTTTGATAGCTATCCAGGATTTTTTTAACTATTTTTTGGGTAATTAGTAGACATTAATAAACAATTATAAAGCACAGAAACTGCCGTATTCGCAAATTTTGAAAATCACATCTTTTAGAGAATAAAATTCAACAAATCCAATATGAAAAAAATTATTTCCTTTTTTGACAGCCATCCAGGATTTTTTTAACTATTTTTTGGGTAATTAGTAAATCATAATAAACAATGTTACGGCATAGAAACGGCCGTATTTGCAAATTTTGAAAATCACATCTTTAGAGATAAAAACTTAACAAATCTAATATGTAAAAAATTTGTTCCTTCTTTGATAGCTATCCAGGATTTTTTTAACTATTTTTTGGGTAATTAGTAGACATTAATAAACAATTATAAAGCACAGAAACTGCCGTATTCGCAAATTTTGAAAATCACATCTTTTAGAGAATAAAATTCAACAAATCCAATATGAAAAAAATTATTTCCTTTTTTGATAGCTATCCAGGATTTTTTTAACTATTTTTTGGGTAATTAGTAAATCATAATAAACAATGTTACGGCATAGAAACGGCCGTATTTGCAAATTTTGAAAATCACATCTTTAGAGATAAAAACTTAACAAATCTAATATGTAAAAAATTTGTTCCTTCTTTGATAGCTATCCAGGATTTTTTTAACTATTTTTTGGGTAATTAGTAGACATTAATAAACAATTATAAAGCACAAAACGGCCGTATTCCTAAATTTTGAAAATCACATTTTTTAGAAAATAAATGTCAACGAATGTTATATGAAAAAAATTTGTTCTTTCTTTGATAGCTATCCAGGATTTTTTAAATTATTTTTTGGGTATTTGGTAAACATTAATAAACAATCATACAACTCGCTTACTTTATTAGGTGAACCTTTTCGAATTTTCTCAAAATTTTATATTTTTGAAACCGACGAAGAACAGGTTCTGGATATTTGTTTTTTCAATTTTTTTAGACCAGCCTTTTTTGACATGAATTTTTTTCAAATGCTCGTCGTCGGAACTTTGCAAAAAATGCACCAATCGGATCGTTTATTTTTTGGGGATGCTTGTAAAATTGCTTTTCCATTTATGTAATTTATTTTTTGCAACAGGTCGTCCACTTTCAGATGAACTAAAGTTGAAAATTTGTAACTTTCATAGTAGATTATATTTTGTGTAGCAAAAATGTATATTTTAAATTGTAAAAGCGAAATCGTGTAAAACAAAGTAGCGTATAAATCGAGGAATAGGTGTAATGTTTATTGTCGATATTGTTAAAAAGCGGATTGTGTAATTTGGTCTCGGAAGAATGTGCACTTTTTGCTCGGACGTGCACATACGCCGTTTTATTCAAAAATTCAGCAAATACGAGGATGTGCGCATTCGAGCGAAAAGTGGCACATTTCCGAGCGAGGGAGGCAAATGAAGCGCGACGCGGAGCGGCGCGCTTCATTTTCCCGAGATCGGAATGTGCCACTTTGAGCTCGAATGTGCACACTCGGTTTTAAGCATCATTCCCACTAATTTTGGTGACAAAAAATTAGTAAATAATATTTATCATTCCTTCTCACTCGTGCTTATGAGTTTGTCGTATCTTTTCGCTCGCTCCCACTCATTTGCTATGGTAAAATTACGTTTTTCGAATATATAATCTATATATTATTAAATTTTCTAATTTGAAAGAAATTTTAGTAAACAAAAATCAATAAATACGAGGATGTGCGCATTCGAGCGAAAAGTGGCACATTTCCGAGCGAGGGAGGCAAATGAAGCGCGACGCGGAGCGGCGCGCTTCATTTTCCCGAGATCGGAATGTGCCACTTTGAGCTCGAATGCGCACACTCGGCCTTAAAGCACGATTCACAATAATTAATGTAATTTTTTCGACTGCTAACTTCACCCATCGAATTTTCGTGGAATGTGCGCGCGCAACTTCCGTTGCCTGCTAAACTTTTCCTCTCAATGCGCCAAAAAAAAAAGAGACAAATTCCCAGCCCTCGTCATTCAGCAGGAAATCTCCAGAAAATTGCAAAGGTTATATTAATCTCCCAATTAAAACGGTTTTTAAGCCCCTTTAAAGCATACATAAGCAAATCTCATTAACTGAGAAGTATAATCCAACATCTTTCAAAGTTAACTAAGCTTTTAACAAAATATCTATAAATCTTCCGAGAGGAACTTGTAAGATTAAGATAACTAGCCCGAAACTTAAATGCAAATTTTCGGGGCGGCAAAAAATGGGTCGGACGGGCGGAACTCTTCCCTGTTAGTGTTGCTGTTTTTTTTTTTTGCCTTTTATGCGCGCCGTAAAGAAACAAGGTCGGGCTTTTTGGAAGTAGAAACGAAATGGGAAGCTGTATATAATTGTCAGCAAAGTAATCCCCGCTAAAGTGTCCCGAGAGCGAGCTTCGGACTCACCTCCGGATAAACGGGCACGATTTACGGCGGGAGCGTCTAATGTTCGCCCTCGAAGTCCCTGCCCCCAACTCGGGGCGCCCTGCCGAATGTGTGGAGGTTCTATTATTACGTGTTCTAACGCTTAATAGAGTAACTGTGGAAATTGTCTCCTCTCGCTTAATGGTTTAATAAACAAAAACATAGGCTTGCGCACGTACGCGACGCCAATGGCTCGTTGAAAATGGAAGCACCCTTAAAATATTTTATATGTACAGTCGGACCTCGATAAGCCGATTTTTTGGTAACTCGAACCTGTTTCACTAGGACTTGCCTATTTCGACGTTAATATTTTTATATCGATAACTCGAATTATTTTTAGTTTCCCTTCCAGGTCGAATTATCGAGGTTCGACTGTATATATATGGGTGTAGGAGAAAGCGAACTTAATTTGTCTGCCGTTTTAATTGTCGGTTTCGTTCGTCAGCCGCAGAATTATAGTCGAGGACTTTTGCAGTTTGATTTGAATTGCAATTTGCTCCCTCAACGTTTAGCCCCTCGATAAATAACTTCCCCCCAACGATAAATTTGTTTCTATTTAACGTATTACTCGAATATTTACGGAAAAAAGGATGCTAAAATGCCTGAAATTTTTGAAACGGATTTTTTTGGGTTTTTTGTTTATTTTACAGTTTTGACGTGAAAATAATGCGTTATCCTTTGATGGCCGTGCAAGATTTTTTAAATTATTATTTGGGTACTTGGTGATTATTAATAAACAATTTTATGGAACGGAAACGGCCGATTTGGTATAATTTCGAAAATTATATATTTTATTGTTTGAAATTCTGCAAATCTAGTATGAAAATAATTATTTTCTTCTTCGGTGGCTATCCAGGATTTTTTTAACTATTTTTTGGGTAATTGGTAAACCATAATAAACAATCTTACAGCATAGAAACGGCCGTAATCGCAAATTTTGAAAATCACATCTTTTAAAGATTAAAATTCAACAAATCTAATATGGAAAAAATTCGTTCCTTCTTTGATAGCTATCCAGGATTTTTTAAATTATTTTTTGGGTAATTAGTAAACATTAATAAACAATTATAAAGCATAAAAATGGCCGTATTCCCAAATTTTGAAAATCACATCTTTTAGAGATTAAAACTTAACAAATCTGATATAAAAAAATATGTTCCTTCTTTGTTAGCTATCTAGAATTTTTTTAACTATTTTTTGGGTAACTAGTAAACCATAATAAACAATCTAAGGGCATATAAACGGCCTTTTTCTAAATCTTGAAAATCACATCATTTGGAGATTAAAATTTAACAAGTCTAATATGAAAAAAAATTGTTCCTTTCTTGATAGCTATCCAGAATTTTTTTAACTATTTTTGGGTAATTAGTAAACATTAATAAACAATCTTACAGCATTGAAACGGCCGTACTCGCAAATTTTGAAAATTACATCTTTTAAATATTAAAATTCAACAAATCTAATATGAAAAAAATTGGTTCCTTCTTTGATAGCTATCCAGGATTTTTGTAATTATTTTTTGGGTAATTAGTAAATATTAATAAAGAATTATAAAACACAGAAACAGCCGTATTCGAAAATTTTGAAAGTTACATATTTTCGAAATTAAAACTTTCCAAATTTTATATGAAAAAAATTTGTTCCTTCCTTGATAGCTATCCAGAATTTTTTTAATTATTTTTTGGTTAACTAGTAAACCATAATAAGCAATCCTAGGGCATAGAAACGGCCTTAATCCGAAATCTTGAAAATCACATCTTTTAGAGATTAAAACTCAATAAATCTTATATTAAAAAAATGTGTTCCTTCTTTGATAGCTATCCAGGATTTTTTTAACTATTTTTTGGGTAATTAGTGAACCATAATAAACAATCTTAGGCCATAGGAACAGCCGTATTCGCAAATTTTGAAAATCACATCTTTTAGAGATTAAAACTCAACAAGTCTAATATTAAAAAAATTGTTCTTTCTTTGATAGCTATCCAGGATTTTTTTAACTATTTTTTGGGTAACTAGTAAACTATAATATACAATCTTAGGACATAGAAACGGCCTTATTTCTAAATCTTAAAAATTACATCTTTTAGAGATTAAAACTTAACATGTCTAATATGAAAAAAATTTGTTCCTTCTTTGATAGCCATCCAGGATTTTTTAGCTATTTTTTGGGTAATTAGTAAACCATTATAATTAATCTTAGAGGCGTAGAAACGGCCGTATTCCCAAATTTTGAAAATCACTTCTTTTAGTGAATAAAGCTCAACAAATCCAATATGAAAAAAAATTGTTCCTTCCTTGATAGCTATCCAAGATTTTTTTAACAATTTTTTGGATATTTAGCAAACATGAATAAACAATCATACACCATATAAACGGCCGTTTTGGCCATTTTTTCAAAATTGTGTATTTTACAGTTTTTTTTTAATGTATTACTTGGTACGATGCAGACTTCTTCTCTATTGATATTCAGGCGACCTGACCCTAATACAAAAAAAACACATTAACGGCACCTCTTTGATAAGAAAACGGCCATAAAGGGGGTAAGCATTGAATGTCGTGATCGTCGGTAATTTTTCGTCGGCCCCTCAAGACACCTAAGCGCGAATTTAATTAAAGCAGAACAGTTGACAAGTCGGAATAATAAACATTAAATACGAGCTCATTCGAATAACTCTACTATACCTTTGCATTCCAGCTGAGAAACGTCCCTAAAACGTCATTCTTCTGCGTTAGCATCCTGCTCGGTCCCTTTTTCGCGCATAAAGTCCGCGAAACTACTTCCACGCGGATTAATTATTTTTCCACGGCTTCAGTCGATAAAAAAATTAGAGATATTAAAGGTGGAAAAGGCTGACGCGAAGGTGCGGACGCATAAAAACAATTAAAGGGCATAAATAAAGGGCGCAAGTAATTCAAATGGCAGCCGTGTATGCAAACTGTGTGCAGTAGGCCAGAGGACAATTAGTAGTATAATTAAAAGCTCCCATAAATCCACATGAAATTTTAAGTACGCACTATGACGTTTCCAACATTGGTAGTAAATCCCATAGTTGCATTATAATGCAAAATGGGAACGTTATTAATGGCCCTATATCTGCCAACTGCCCGCCCGCTGACCAGTTTTAGTTTCGGAAGCGGTCAGAACGAAATTCTAGCAAGTTTCGGCGGTCACTTGCCTTCAGCATTTAAGCTTCGAAACGCCACCCCCCAAAATAATAACGCCAAAATGCGATATTCTCGCTCTTCCTTCTCCTCGCATCATGCAAAATGCATGAAGGGAAATAAAAGAAGACGAATTCCGTTTTCGCAAAATTCATTAGGAAGGGCGCTTTCGAAAAAGTTTTGCTTTTATTTTGCGGACGGATATTTGCTTTAGGCCTTATAATTTTCTCGGGGAACGGGTTTAATAGTAAACCCCGGAAGAGACCCTACGGATGTCGTAATTTTATTTACGGTAACTTTTGGGGCTTTACAACCTTTAAATAGTACATAAATTACTTGGTACCTACAACTTTCCCTAATTGTGCTTTTCAAGCAGTTTTGGGCGGGGCGCGTTTTATATACAGGGTGTCCGACGAATAGGTACTGAGACTTAACCGCGTGAAATCAAACGTGAGCAATTTTTTTCCTAGTAATCGTGCTTAAAACCGAGTGCGCACATTCGAGCTCAAAGTGGCACATTCCGATCTCGGGAAAATGAAGCGCGCCGCTTCGCGTCGCGCTTCATTTGCCTCCCTCGCTCGGAAATGTGCCACTTTTCGCTCGAATGCGCACATCCTCGTATTTATTACATGAATATAATTTACCATAAGATCCTTCAAAACAAAAATTTTAATTTAATTTAGTAAATGGGTGATTCCGTTCTAACTGTTACTTTTTTGATTAAATTTTTTTAATTTTATAACTAAACATTTTTTTTTCATGCATATTATTACTCTATTTTATAGGAAAAATGAAAGTGCGAGAGGATTTTGCTACAACTTTAGAATATCGAGAATGAGAATCATATTTTAGAATTTCCATGCCACGGTACTGACATAAATTAAATTTGGTAGACATTTTTCAGAATAATTATTATATTCATTTATGAATTGTATTGTAACATTTTAAAACTCTTTTTTATTGATTATTTAACATTTCAATAATCCATAGTAACTTATCTATAACAAATAATACATTATAATTTATATCAAACATTAATCAACTCAAATCTAACACATTTCACAAAAATTAACTTAACTAAATTGTTTTTTTGGTTTTCATCACAGCATTTTTAATTCTTAAACTTCTACACAGTGATACAGTTTCAGTCATCTTTGGCAATTTTTGAACTTCTTGCGATGAATTCTCAAATTTTTTTGTTTTTTGCGTCATTCTGTTATTTATTTTTCCCACCTTATCATTTGAAGAATAATCAATTTTTTCTCATAGAAAAGTGTCTGCATACATTCTTATTAGAGCAATAAAAGCAACTTAACGGATTGGATAAAATACAATTACGTTGTAATTTATTCCACGTATATACTTTCAATGTGTCTACAAAAGGCTTAAAATTGTCTGGTAATTTGGAAAAATTGTACTCTACTAGCCCCAAAGTGTACCGACTGACTGAACTTCTGTTTCATATTTACATAAATAATTTTCAGTGAAGTCAATATTATTTATTAACAATTAAATATATTTTTATCATTTTTTGACACGGAACTGACCGCCACGGTACTGACATTTTAAATTAAAATAGCAACTGTAATTTTTTGATTATGAATTTGATAATATCTTATTACTCTATAATTTAGGTTAGTAATAAGTACAGGAATTAATTATTTATGATGAAAAAAATTAATCGTTAATTAAGTTTACCAATACCACGTTACTGACAAGTAAATTTATGACATCATCTTTTAAAAATTGAGTTTTAAAATGACACAAACTCGCTTGAGAATTTCACTTGTGTTATGTTTATAAACATAACTCAGTTAACGTACTTTCAATATGGCTTATTAGTTGTTTCATTAATTTCGAGGTAAATGCCCCACGAGTCATACACATTCAAATTGAATTTTTTTTTTAAATCTGAGGACAAAAGTTATTATGCCGGAATTCAATCTTAAGTTGATGTATTTAAAAAAAAATTTAATTGCTTTTAAGTTTGATTATATACATTAAGATTTATCGGTTAATTGGTTTGAATTACTTATTGCAACAAAAAAAATAACCGATTTATAGGTAAATTCTAGAAAAGGACATGACACGGTACTGACATTTAAGTGAGATATTGCAAGTTTTCTTTGGACTGCAACTTATATTCTACAAGAAAAGTGATGAAATATGTTCATGATGATCGTATTGATGCAAAAACTTCATTAATAGATTTATAATGTATGACCAGTGAGAGCAAACAGTATAGGATACAAAAAATCACAGTTAGAATGGAATCACCCATTTACTAAATTAAATTAAAATTTTAGATTTGAAGGACCGCACGGTAAATTATCCAAATGTAATAAACACGAGTATGTGCGCATTCGAGCGAAAAGTGGCACATTTCCGAGCGAGGGAGGCAAATGAAGCGCGACGCGGAGCGGCGCGCTTCATTTTCCCGAGATCGGAATGTGCCACTTTGAGCTCGAATGTGCACACTCGGTTTTAAGCTCGATTACCAAAAGTCCCGTTTTAACAAAAACAAAAATTGTCCACGTTAGTTTATACCCCACCTAGTACACGGAAGGTTAATTAACGAAATCAAATTTTTGTATAACGAACAAAATAAAATATAATTTTTCGGGTGAAAATATCAAAGATGCATAAAAGTTGCTTTCTCTCTACGTAGCAGATTAAAGAGTGATAGCAGATAATTGTAGGGTCATGGTTCAAGGTTTACAATGGTCCAAGACGATCATAAAATATATGTTCTATTGTAACGTCTCTTCTAAAAAACTCGAAGTTGGCTATTGGTCAGCCAAAAAGACCCAAATGAACATTGCGCCAATTTTGTTGATTTGCGGGGTAAAAATGACAACGCGGTTCCCCCACCACGTACCTAGCTATTCCCCTCATTCGCTCGGAATTGTCGTAACGCTCAAAAATAGTAGCCCGCTAACCAAAGAAGCTTCACTTCAAAAATTTCTCATTTTATTACCTTTTTTTTGACAATTTTTTTTTAATTTGTATGTATTGATTGACATAGTTTCTTGGTGGAACTTTGTGATTTAGATAGGAATACAATATAAAGGGCCGAACTTTATTAAAAATTGCACAATTCGTTATGTGTAAAGTTGCAAAAAAAATCATTTCAGATGTTACCACCGATCGAAAATGGCAGAGACGCGATCCGACCGAAACGAATTCGATAAGCGAAAAGAAGAAGTTCGAAAAAGAGGAAATTTTCGCATGAATCGGTAACGTTTTAATCCCATATTTTGGCGGAACAAATTTGTGCCGGAGCAACACTGATTGAAATTAGTTCGTTTAATGGCACAACCCTTGACATCACGCACGGTTCGTATAAATACATGAGCGGTGTAATGAATGTTGAGCTCAAAGAATAAATTTGTTTGCACGTCACCCGAATGGGGTGACTTTTCGAGCGACAAGTGGTCCAATTAAAAACAACCCTTGCGTTCTTTCATCTCGACCCGTTTACCAGAAATAAAAGCACAATCAACATAAATATGAGATTATCGCACTTTATTACTTGTCTTCCCTATACAACACATAAAAGAGACAATTTGTTATTGTTATTATGTTTTTTTTGCGAAGCCGGCGGATGCGTATCTTTTTGGCGTTTAATTTCGGGCGAATTAATCGAAATAGTTGCGACGG
This sequence comes from Sinopyrophorus schimmeli, assembly GCA_036325965.1. Lineage (NCBI taxonomy): Eukaryota > Metazoa > Arthropoda > Insecta > Coleoptera > Elateridae > Sinopyrophorus > Sinopyrophorus schimmeli. Next base: position 287,821 of record JARFIZ010000405.1, read on the forward strand.
GTGGGCCGTTGTAAAACGTGGATAAATATATTGTAGTTTCGGTAGAAATCCCACCAATGCGGATGTTGCCGTTTATTTTATGTTTACGTGAAAATGTGTAATATGTATGCGTTCTGTTTGTTACTGGAAACCCAAACATATCAAGACTCTTGTAACACAACTCGTTGGTATTCAATTCTCAGGACAATATACAAAACACGAGGAGCACGTGCGCATAATTACAGGGTTAGAACTCTCAACACACCTAAAGTGTTGCCATTCGCCTTTCATAAAATTCGCTCTCGTTCTATTATTTAATACATAACATTTACATATATACACATATATTTCCTATTGTTCGCCCATTTACTTTGTTTTTGTGAAACGCAATACGGAAGTAATTTCAGTTTTTGTGTAGTCATAGTTGTTTTTGACTGTTGGATAAAAGTTATACTTATACTTTCTTTTATATGTTTGGTAGTGCTGGAAATTTAAGAGGGGACTGTTCAAAATTATCTTGCACGGGTTGTTCTTTGAAAATTATGTTTTGAAAAAATTCATAATCAATTTATTTCTAAAAATGTTTGATCAAATTTAATAGAAATCGATTCTTCGGAATTGTTTTGTACAGGGTGTCAGACGAATAGGTACTGGGACTTAACCGGGCGCTAACTGAGCCCAATCTAAACAATAAAAGATTGTATGCAATATGTTCTAAATCTAAACAATTTCGAGAAAAAATGCATTTACATTTTTCAGTAAATGGCAACACAGCATCATGTTTCAGAATGAATGTGCAGAACTTTGTGATTAAGATGAGACATTTTATTGCACGTCTCAATTTTGAGGCATTGTTGCCAAGCCTAGCTCCCCTCTTTCAATTCATATTTGATGTGCCAGTTCTATGGAATTTTAATTTTTTTTAAATTGATTAATATGGGTTTAATGGTATCGTTTTTTTTTTGTTCAGTTTAAGATCATTTACAAGTGGTCTAAGTTCTAGTACGTATTCGTCTGACAAGCTGTAGATCCGCTTCCAAATGACCGAGCTGTTTTCAATGGTGTGTCCCGAAAATGAAATGAAAACTTCAATTTGTATTTGCTCGGAAAATTAATATTGCGCCCTATTCTTATTTTGCATGTATCTTATGTAGAAAAGTCCCAGAATTCCGAATCCGTCTCGCTTTTAATGATTGCATCGAAAAAGAGAACGCTACGATTTTTTTTGTGAATCAAGGTATATATTTTTTTATTTAAGAAATCAATGGTGAAAACTACCCAATTTATTCTTATTTAAAAAGCTTAGTCCAAAAATTTGTAACTTAATTCTTTGGGAAGAATTAGAATCCTTAGATTTTTTTACATAAATTGTACCTTATAAAGGAAGGGGTGGTTTATTAATTAAAAATATTGATATCTTCCAAAATGAACACCAAATTAATTTTCTTTTACAATATTAAGATTTAAGATCTTCAGATTTTTGTATATAAAATAACTCTAAAAATGGCAAAAGGACAAAATGCCAAAAATTTTGAACAAACGGTTCCAGAGATAAATCATCGAAAACGCGAATTAATTCTTTTTATTTTGCGACGGCATGTTTACGTTAACAATGTTTGCTTTTAGCAACGACTCCGTGTTTTGATGCAAAATTTTATAATAATAAACCTTCCCCCTTTCACGTGACGTCGAAAGTAATAAAGGGGGTGATCATAATGCTCGTATACAACTTTTAGTACCACATTAACACCTATTGCACTGCCATAATATGTGATTATTTGAAAGCCGTAATGCTTATAATCAGCTTAATTTAAACAGCCAATTAACGACTGAAATTAGCACCAATTTTGATCAGCCAAAGGGCACAGACAACGTTTATGGATCGACTGTTGGTGTCGAACATATGGACGTTCTCTCAATTTTCGATTAAATAATTAACAGGTAGAAACGTTTATTCGGTCGATCCCCCTTTTGTCTTCTTTTATTTGTCTAATTTAATTCCAAACGTTCTGGTCCCCGTCACTTTCGATTTTTAGTTCGGAACAAGTTATTCAAATTAATATATTTAATTCAGAAAATTACAGGACTCTATTTATCTCTCTCAATTTAGTGTTTATAAAAATTGGTAAATAGAGGACTCTTTACAGAGATTTTTGAAGTGAAACTTCTTTTTAGAGATTAAAACTCAACAAATCTAATATGAAAAAAATGTTTCTTCTTTGATAGCTAAGGAGAATTTTTTTAACTATTTTTTGGGTAATTCGTGAACATTAATAAACAATTATAAAGCACAGAAACGGCTGTATTCGCAAATTTTGAAAATTACATCAATTAGAGATTAAAATTCAACAAGTCTAATATGAAAAAAAATTGTTCCTGCTTTTATAATTATCCAGATTTTTTTTAACTATTTTTTGGATTATTAGTAAATATTAATATACAATTATAAAGCATAGAAACGGCTGTATTCGCAAATTTTGAAAATCACATCTTTTAGAGATAAAACTCAACAAATCTAATATAAAAAAAATGTTCCTTCTTTGATAGCTATCCAGGATTTTTTTAACTATTTTTTGGGGAATTAGTACACCATAATAAACAATCTTAGGGCATAGAAAGGGCCGTATTCCCAAATTTTGAAAATCACATCTTTTAGAGAATAAATCTTAACAATGTTAATATGAAAATAATTTGTTCCTTCTTTGATGGCTATCCAGGATTTTTTTAACAATTTTTTGGGCAATTAGTACACCATAATAAACAATCTTAGGGCATAGAAAGGGCCGTATTCCCAAATTTTGAAAATCACATCTTTTAGAGATTAAAACTTAACAAGTCTAATATGAAAAAAATTTGTTCTTTTTTTGATAGCTATCCAGAATTTTTTAAACTATTTTTGGGTAATTAGTAAACCATAATAAACAATCCTCTCACATAGAAATGGCCGTTTGCGCAAATTTTGGAAATCACATCTTTTAGAGAATAAATCTCAACAAATCTTATATGGAAAACATTTGTTCCTTCTTTGATAGCTATCCAGGATTTTTTAAATTATTTTTTTAGTAATTAGTAAATATTAGTAAACAATTATAAAGCACAGAAACGGCCGTATTCGCAAATTGTGAAAATCACATCTTTTAGTGATTAAAACTTAACAAGTCTAATATGAAAAAAATTTGTTCCTTCCTTGATAGCTATCCAGGATTTTTTTAACTATTTTTTGGTTAATTAGTGAACCATAATAAACAATCTTACGGCTTAGAAACGGGTGTATTTGCAAATTTGGAAAATCACATTTTTTAGATATTAAAACTTAACAAGTCTAATATGAAAAAAAGGTGTTCTTTTTTTGATGGCGATCCAGGATTTTTTTAACTATTTTTTGGGTAATTAATACAACATAATAAACAATCTTAGGGCATAGAAAGGTCCGTATTCCCAAATTTTGAAAATCAGATCTTTTAGAGATTAAAACTCAACAAAGCTAATATGAAAAAAATTTGTTTTTTCCTTGATAGCTATCCAAGACTTTTTTATTATTTTTTGGCTAAATAGTAAACATCGATTTGTATTAAATTCTTTTTTAGTGTCGTTTACAAATCAGCTATGGCCTTAATCTCGAAATATTTTATCATAAAAAAAACTATCTATTAAAGACTTTTATCTATACGTAGCAAACAAGAAGTTTCACTTCTGACGTACACAAACTCCACACACAAACCGTTGCGAAATCGAGTTATTAAAAGAAGAAAATAGACGCCATAACTTTATGCCTCATTTTTCGCTTAAAGTGACTGGGGGGCCGTTCGGGGTCGAAAAGTTTCTTATTAAAAATATGGATAGATGCTGGGAGGGTCGAGGTATATACTTTATTCGTACGATAATGAGCGTGAAGCGTTCGGAGGTGAGCTCTTATTGTAAAGTAAACACGGCGAATGGCCCTCTTTACATTGCAAATGTGCATTAATAACGTAGCCGCAAGAATGGAAGCTGAATATTCAGAAGGTGGCAATCTTACTACTCTCTAGCGTTGCCGGGAAATTCGTGGGAGCTTCCAGCTAGCGCACGAGACCAAAACTCTTTGATATATAAAGGTGCTGCCAACAATACCCTTTAGGAATTATAAGCAGGCCCCGGTATGGCTTTATCAACGAAATTTATGACCCCGAAAATAAGTTAACTTTGTCTGTTTTCCCTCGTCCTGCTTAGGCACACAAACTTTCCATTATATTAATTTCGCCGTCTCTTTTTGTGCGATTTTTTTTTGCGCGTTGTCCCCCCCGAACGAAATCTCGCCTTTATAATGAAGGCACTCCAGGAGTTAATGTCGGAACGAAATTAATTGTAAATTTAAAATATATCAGTGTTTAAAGCGCGATGCAAAAAGCAAACAATTACTTTTGCATATTGTCTGAATATTCAAAAGGTTCTCGGCATTAATTAACATCAGTTTTGTAGCAATTACAGTGCCGGAATTGTCGCATTTGTTATTAGTGTGTATAATTCTTGGTTACTAATTCTGCTTTTGTTGCAGGTATGTGACAACTTTATTTGTATTTCGAACATTAAAAGGGGACGAGCTCGGAGGGTGAGTTTTATCTCTTTATATATTTTAATATTACAAATGTCTTCTCTTCGTACACGCACACGCACACAGAAGCGAGTGTGTGTATAAATTTTATGTACTATAATCAAATTATATTTTATGTACGTAGTTTCCATAAAATTTTGGTTAAACTCTTATCTTTCGGAATAGATAAAACGTAAAACAAAATCTCATAAAAGTTCTTATAACGTACCTACGTTATTTTACTTCGCGAATGCCCAAAAAAATGCAATCTTTGCTCGAATTTTATTTTTATTTTCGGTTTTATAATAAAAAGAGCCACTATTGTCGTTTAATCATTTTTTTTGTGTGCGTGTGGCACTAAATTTTTGAATTTTATGCCGTTGGGACGCTAATATAACCCTTTTTTGATAGGTGCAGATTATCCATAATGTTATTAATAATAATTTAGAGGTAATAGGTTTTTCGGGTTTTAAACGTATTAAAATCATAATAAGGACCGTATTTATACTATTTCACAATCTTCCCAGAGCTACAGCCCACCATAAATAAATACAAGTCGACTGCAAGGTCAATTAATTAATTTAAAAAGGAGACCAAACATTTTGAGATCTCAAAAAAACAAAATTTTGATTTTAAATTAGTCAAAAAATTAATTAAATAATTTAATCGTTTTCTCTCGTTCGCACAGACGGGATTGTTGTATCTTTGCGCTCGCTTCCACTTATTTGCTATGGTAAATACGTTTTTTAAACATAACACATCCATATTAACCGAACTTTGAACTCTTTGATTTGAAAGCGAAAAGATTAATTAAGGCAAATCGATAAATACGAGGATGTGCGCATTCGAGCGAAAAGTGGCACATTTCCGAGCGAGGGAGGCAAATGAAGCGCGACGCGGAGCGGCGCGCTTCATTTTCCCGAGATCGGAATGTGCCACTTTGAGCTCGAATGTGCACACTCGGTTTTAAGCAAATTTGTCATTAATTAATCAGCTTTGTCAAATGGTTAATCAAAATTACAGGACCGTACTTATAACCAGAAACACCAAATCTCTGCTTCTAATGTTTTTAAATCAAAAAATTCGTAGAAAGACGCAAAAACCTATAGCAATTAGTGATGAGCAATAGCGCCTCACTCATATATTTTTATTTTTAGTTTTATAATTAAAAGAGGCACTATTGTTGTTTAATTTTTTTTTGTGTGCATGTGGCACTAAATTTTTGAATTTTATGCCATTGGGTCGCTAATATAACCCTTTTTTTGATAGGTGCAGATCATCCATAATGTTATTAATAATAATTTAGAGGTAATAGGTTTTTCGGGTTTTAAACGTATTAAAATCATAATAAGGACCGTATTTATACTATTTCACAATCTTCCCAGAGCTACAGCCCACCATAAATAAATACAAGTCGACTGCAAGGTCAATTAATTAATTAAAAAAGGAGATCAAACATTTTGTGATCTCATAAAAACAAAATTTTGACTTAAAAATTAGTCGAAAATTAATTAAACAATTGAATCGTTTTCTCTCGTTCGCACAGACGAGATTGTCGTATCTTTTCGCTCGCTTCCACTCATTTGCTATGGTAAATACGTTTTTTAAACATACCATATCCATATTAACCGAACTTTTAACTCTTTGATTTGAAAGCGAAAAGATTAATTAAGGCAAATCGATAAATACGAAGATGTGCGCATTCGAGCGAAAAGTGGCACATTTCCGAGCGAGGGAGGCAAATGAAGCGCGACGCGGAGCGGCGCGCTTCATTTTCCCGAGATCGGAATGTGCCACTTTGAGCTCGAATGCGCACACTCGGTTTTAAGCACGATTCACAACAATTTAGTTCAATAAATTGGACCAAAATTCAGTTGAATAATTTTAATCGTTACCTCTCACTCCTATTGACATTATTGTTGTATCTTTTTGCTCCCTTGCACTCTGTGATATGGTAAATACGTTTTTCGAACATAAACTCGATTTTTGCTAACCTAAATTTAAATTAATGATTTGAAAGAGCGAAAGATAAAGCAGATAAATCTAATAAAACGAAGATGTGCGCATTCGAGCGAAAAGTGGCACATTTCCGAGCGAGGGAGGCAAATGAAGCGCGACGCGGAGCGGCGCGCTTCATTTTCCCGAGATCGGAATGTGCCACTTTGAGCTCGAATGTGCACACTCGATTTTAAGCACGGAAAAAAATTGGTCACGTTAGATTTCACCCGCTATAGTCTCGGTACCTATTCGTCGGACACCCTGTATAATAATAAGACTTATTACTAAGCAGACATTTCCACAGAATATTTTCGGTTAATAAAATCGTGGAATTACACTTTAAAAAAATTTAAAAAGTCGCTGTTCGGAACAATTTTTTTTAAAACAATTTCTGCAGGGAATTTCCGCAAAATTGTAGAGTAGAAATTAATGTAAAACGTCGTGCCTTCATGTTCTATTTGAAATAACAACAAAAAATTTTATTTGTGTTCTCAAGTCTTATAAATTATTAAATAGAAAGCCCCAAGCTCCATTGTGCTACGTGCGGACGTGATTAATGTTCCATATTATTTTTTTTTCTCGTACTTATTAAGATTAAAATACAATCCGGCAATTTGTGTGTGCGTGCGCGTACGAAGCCGAAAAGAGAACGAACTTGTCTCGAAATTTTAATGTCTAAACTCTTGCCAACGTAAAATATGATCTCGGATAAAAGTTGTCAAAACGTTTGAATCAACGTTTATAAATGGATCGTGCGATGTCCGCCGTGCGGTTTTCGAAATCGCACGTGCGTATAAATGAAAAGGACCTTTGTTTCCGCTTTTACAAGTTCCAACTTTTGTTATCTGACTTTAACTGTCTTCCGAGGTGTATAATAAAACGTTCGCCCAAATAAATCATCTCCGCCTGGCAATTAATCAAAATTATTAAACCTTTGGCTAGCGTACGGGGTGGTCGCAAAGTCGCTAGTTAATTCAATTAGGCCGAACGGGAGCGGACAAACGAAAAAGTTTGAAGAACAGTACGCAACAAAGGGGGACGCTCGGAAAGCTCGATAATGTAAAGATTTTTTTGGCCGCCGAAAATTGCATAAAGAGGTGCCGGCGCTTGAGAACTTCCCGAAACAAGTTTAATGTCAATAAGCTAAGTGTATTGTTTCCTCGGAGCGTGTTTTATGAAGCAAAGCAGAACGGGGGCGCAGAAGCAGCTATCGGAAATTCGGAATTAATGTCTTCTGTGTAATCTCCAGTTTGAAACTCGTACCTAATAAAGAACACCACCCGGATAATTTATAATTTAAACGCCCATTTTATATCCTGCAGAAACGATAAATGTATTTTATAGTCGTTAATTTGGGAAAGGCTTCTGCCGTATTTTTAATTGCGAATTACCTCCTTACCATATTTCAATATTAATCGCTGATATGTTTCTTCGAACTAATAATTTTTGGGCGGTGGGGCGATCTTGCAGCTTTACGACGACCCGAATGCCTTATTAACTCGTTTTTGAGATGTTTTTATTAAAAAATATGGCTTTACGACGTGGGCACTTCAATAAACGACGAGCAGGACGTCTTAAACTGGCTCATTTGTGGAGGAAAATGTTTGGAAATAAATTTCTTTAATTATACGAATAATTATTTTATATATAGGGTGGTCCAAATTACATTTTATTATTTTTTACATCAATTGGGCACAGTTTTTTTAAAACTTATCGTGGCAATCGATCATAAGTTTATTTTTTGGTTTTCATGAGAAGAGTTGGACACAACTTTTATTTTTTTGAATTAAATTAATTGGGTGATCAATTATTTACTAAAAAAATTATTATTAAAATATAAGAAAAGCCTGTAGAATTTAATTTTGAAAAAGTTTGATAAATATTACATCAAATAACAGATAGGTTATTTTTCGTACACCATACCTCGCTTTACGGTCTAGATACGTTTCGAAAAAGTTGACCTGTAAAGTGAAAAGCACTTATTTTGATACAAACCTATACAAATTCAATTGGACCTGTTTTATTTTTTTATTAAATAATATAAATAATTTTTAATTCATTTTATTATTTTTATCTATACATCTAAATAAAATTGAAGTGTGTATCTGTGATTTCAAAATAAAGAGTTTTTTTTAAGCTCATATGGTTATTTGAATGTTACTAAAGCCCAAACACACGTTTTAAAATTTTGTCTGTCTGTCTGTCTGTCTGTCAGTTTGTCCGTCCATATATCTCGAAAACGGCTGAACCGATTTTGATGGGACTTGAATTAACAGGTAGAAGACACTATCCTTGAGTAACAAAGGCTATAGTTTATTTTGAAAAAAATTAGTTTTTACTTCAAAATCGCAATACCCGTGCGAAGCCGGGCGGTCCAGCTAGTTTCTTATAAAAATGTTTACATAAAAGTAAAAGTACTAAGCAATATAATAATAAACAGAAATTCAAAAAATAAACATACAAATTAAAAAAAAAAAAAATCATATGCACATATAAAAAACATAAAATATAATGTCTAAAAAATATTTTAATTTGATGACAAATATTAACATGAAGAATCAGTAAGCTGGCATCATTTTTTTTCGCTGTTGTGGATTGCAATTTAAACAGAAGGTCGCTCTCAGTGCAACATTTTTTTGGCCGTATAACGAAACATTGTGGACCGCAAATCGAATAACTGCCATAACTAAAATAGCCCATTATAGCGAAGTGCCGTATTAATAGCGGCCGTATAGCGAGGTATAAGTGTATTTGTTAATGTAAAAGATAGAGCGAGAGAGAAAATTAATTTTACATTTTTAAAATAGTAGGCAATGCATTTTTTCAAGTCTGATCTTCGTAAATTAATTTTTCTTTCGCGAATTTTTACTTAAAAAGGGAGTGGTCCCCACCAGGAAAAAGTTTAAGAAGCCCCGCAACAGAACAAATAAAACACCGCTACATTTTCATTAGTTTTGTGGTAATTTTCGGGCGGAAGCGATTCCGCCAGAAAAACTCTTTTGTTGCGCCGAAATAAAAGTTCGATTTCTATGCAATAAAGTGAGGTCCTTTTTTGTGCGGAATAAATTTGTAGGTCCGCTTACCAAAAAAAAAAAATGTAGGCTACCAATTCTAAAAACAAGGAGACGCGTCGCCCGTCTTAAAATACGGCCGAAGCTGAGTCGTATTTTTATTTGCCATTATTTTTGCTTTCATGTGCTGTTTCGGTATTAAAAGCGTTGGCCGTTTTAATGCGCGTTCGGAAAAGACGTTTTTGTGCATTGCGAACTCGATTTTAATGCGTCCGTTAATGGCGTTTTCATGGACTTTATGAATTTTCGAGCGCTTTTTGATAACTCGCAAAATTTTAAGACGCGTCACCTGCGCCGAAAAACCGACGCCCGAATTGTTTATAATTAAAAATGGTCGCGAAGAAGAATTGCTCTGGCGCGCTAGTTTTTTGCATTTTTTTAATTTAGATTTAATTTAGATAATTTCAATTGCACGATTCAATTCGTTCAACGTTTTATTAAGTGCAGCTCTTCCCTGCTTTATTGTAATATTCTTATTTTATTATTTTCTTTTGGAAGTTTCATTAATACGTTTCTTTCGAATTGCTCGGAGACGAATGAAAACTAATTATGGAAAACGCGGACGATATTTTCCATGAAAACCGGCTAATTACTATTTGTTTTAGTTTTCTCTTAAATGTTTTTCGAATTAATGAATGCCCGCCCGACTTCTTCCCGAAGATTTAATTATCTCGCAAAGATTGTTGCTGGTTGAATATAAATTTTAATGAGTATAAGCATGGGCAGTGGGTTCCCAGAGATATTTGATTTTTTTTTCTGGGGGCGCTTTTAATGCCTCTTAGGCTGCGGCGAAGTTTTAACCTGAAATTCGTTGGGGTTTTGGGGGAAAATTCATAAAAAAAAAAAATTCCTTAAGCACGGATGAATTTATTTTAACAAAAATAATTTGCTTGGTTGGTATTATTAAAATACACGTTGGAAAAAATTGAGAAGTCTGTAAAATCAGGGGGAGCCCAAGAAAAACAAATATAATATTCAAGAATTTTTTTGCGGGCGAAGGGATTTTGGGCCACCTATTTTTGTTCGAAAAATAAACTTCAATTTACGTAATATTCGAAATATTCAAATTTGAGTGGTACCAAAGCCCCCTTGGCCGCCAAATCAAATATTGAAAATGATATTATTTTTTTTCTCACTGTTTCCATGGTTTTAGAAACTTCTTAATTTTTTCCAAATTATATTTTAATAATACAGTAAAACCTCGGTTATCCGGACCTCAGTTATACGGATTCGCGATTAACCGGATTGTCAACCGCGTTCTCGGACTCGTTGCGAAAATTAAACCTCGGTATTTCTTACTGAATGTTTTATTTTGTAATCGTGCTTAAAAAGTATTCGGTAAAGTGGCACATTCCGATCTCGGAAAATGAACGCGCCGCTCCGCGTCGCGCTTCATTTGCCTCCTCGCTCGAAATGTGCCACTTTTCGCTCGAATGCGCACATCCTCGATTTATTTGAATTTGCCTATATTATTATTTTATTCTTCAATTCAAAAAATTAAAATTAAATTAAATTAGATCTATTTCTTGTTTGAAAAAGGTTAGATATTTTATTTCTTTTGATAAGTTATCGTGGTGCTCTTCTGCACGCCTAATTGTAGCCAGCTTGATAAAAATATTTTCAGGTGTACTTTGGAATTTTACTAATTCGCATTTTTGATTAATTAAAATTGTATATGAGTCAAATTTTCTGAAGTGGGCCACTAAAAATCAACCAGTTAATTTTTATATCATCTTTTGCAGATTGTTGAAGGTTTATATGTCAAAATTAATGTCTCCAAATGTTTTTGCATAATTTTCATTTTTGTAAAAATTATAAACAAATTAGTTTTAAGGCACATTTTGTATACACTGTTGTAATTAGACTTCATTTTTGGATTAATTCAATTTTTAAATATAAAAAAATATTTATATGTTACATAGGGGGGTTCATCAAAATTTTAGAATGACTTGGGTGGGGTATGTTAAAAAAATATTGGGAAATAAGAGTCAAAATTCTGAAAAAGTTAAAGTATTTTTTTTTCATGTACGATGAAGTCCCCCATCTAGTGTAGTTTAAAAGAACTAAATTAGAATTGTGGTTTTTGGTAAAAATACCCCACTGTAAATTTTAATTAAAAGAAAAGCGAGAAGTGGTACATTTAGTTCAGTTTGATTTAATTAAAATTATTTGCATGAGAGAAAAATAAGATAGGCAAATTCAATTATTAAGGAGCATGCGCACTTTTAAGCGAAAACTTTTTGCGAATAGAAAATCTGGATTTGCAGGATTTGTTATTAATATAGTCGAATCCAATGAACACGAAGATGTGCGCATTCGAGCGAAAAGTGGCACATTTCCGAGCGAGGGAGGCAAATGAAGCGCGACGCGGAGCGGCGCGCTTCATTTTCCCGAGATCGGAATGTGCCACTTTGAGCTCGAATGTGCACACTCGGCTTTAAGCACGATACACAATAATTAATTAATTTAAAACCTACTAGTATTTCAATTAAAAGTATTTCTGTTATACTAGGGCGCCGAACGGCCGGAACGATGACCCTTCAGCAATTCCTTTAGGATCACCCATAAAAACCCTTAAAAAAACAATTAAATTACAAAAATTTATATATAGCTAAAATTCGTTTTTTCCTATACATTCAATTAACCGAATTTTCGAGCTGTAACAATAATTAGTCCGGATAACCGGGATTCCACTGTATCTATTATAACACATATTATTTTTATTACAATAGATTTTTTCCTTTTCATGTTTAGTAATTTTTCGAGCAATCTGTGCTAGGGGTGCTAGGGGTCCCCCCTTCAATTAGGATTTTTAGCAAAGGTTGTCGACCAAATTCGGTCCCAAATTTATTCATTAATCACAAAAAAGGAGGAAAGGGAAAAAATCAAAAAATATCGATAATGAAACTCAATAAAATATAAGGAGAGGGTGTGAATGCGACAGTAATGAAATTCATGCAAAAAAGCTATTAAAAGCTGCCGTTACGGGAAGGAATTTTACAATGGGACTATTGACGGAAACTGCCGTACGAATACATTAACTTTTTTAATCTAATTTTGAAAGGGATTGAAGTCTCTCTCTTCATGACAAAGCTTATTCTACTTAAAATGCAAACAAACGTAAAAAAGGCGACGCGGCAACCGCCGAGCAAAAAAAACAACGCGTTTTCGGGGGCCGGGGGCCGGGGGCGCTAATAAGGACGCGGGCCACTCCGCCGCACACAAAAACTCATAACTTTTATCGATTAGAACGAACCTTTTCAATCGGTCCTATAACAATAAAATATTACTTTAATTAAAGGCAATCGGAACAAATAAACCTAATAAATTGCAATCGGGCATAAAACCCAAATGGATAATAAAAAGTTGCACGAATTTACACATTTGTAGTTTAATTTAATTGTTGTAATCTAACGCTACGCCAAATCTAATAATTTTGGATCGAACATTTTGGATTGCATTTTTAATATAATATTGGCTCTATTTGTCAGCCGAAATGGCTCTAAGAAAAAGTGCGCGAGGCGTTCGTATGGACACCAAACCGACATAGCCTGAACCATTCTTCCTTGCTGCCCCTTGAACCCCCAAAATTTTCGAGAAATCGAAAAAATGGAAAAAAAATTCACTTTGACTCAAAAAATCGATCGTAGCGCTGTAATTTTAGATCTCAACATTAAAAACAACCCGGATTCGGAATCTTGAGACTTTTTTCTATAAGATAGGTGCGAAATCGGCATGGGGCGCAATGTTAATTTTTCGAGTAATTAAGGGTTGAAGTTTTAGGTTCATTTTTGTAGCACAAAATTTTTGTTAAAAAAATTGTAGCGCCGTTATTTGTCGACGGATCTTTAAAAACTATACAGATACGGATTTGCTAGACTTTTTGGCTTCGGATGGGCCCAAAAAACCATAGGCGTGCTATTTGAAATTTGCGAGAAAGACGCCTTCGAAAAGACTCGTAATTATTTTTTTCCAAATTTCCACTTTGAAAAATCGTAGCTCGGTTATTTGTGAACGGATCTTCAAATACTTTTCAGATTCTGAAAGGCCGTATATCCGAGCGCCGCATAAGCTAAAAAAATCAGTACGGTCCAATGTTAAGTCTGGGAGAAAAACGCGTTCGAACTTTATAATTGTAAATTTTTCATTCTAATTTTTTCTTACAATCTTTTTACAATTTTTGCTAGGCTTGATGTTTTACTTATTACTGATCTATAATTATTTTGTATGATTAAATGTAATTGTAGACGCAACAATTATATTTTTAATTAAGCACTTAATCCATTTCGCACAAGTAAAAAGGCCCCAGTCTCATAAATGCACAAACAACTTTTTAGTCTTGTCGATAAAGATAAGAATGCGAGTGTTCTGATAAGATATTAACAGCTGTGTTGTATAACGTTTATGGCTATTCGATTCCTTTGTTCATTGTCCAAAAGCATGCCGCTCGTAAAGACGTACACAATTAATTATTTTTACGTGTTTTAACCTAATTAATAAAAATTTCGGTTCGGTGCAAAATAATCAAAGTGCAGTGTGTGAATTTGGTTCTGGTCTATTTTGAGCAACTTCTATTTTTTAAAAGGTAAAATTTTTGATTGTTGTATTTGTAATTTTATTTTAATTAACGAGTTGGCAAGAACATTATTTCGGTTTTTTTAGTTTACAATAAAACTCAATTTTTTTATACAAAGTCAAAAATCGCTATTGTTCATCATCAAACGAAAAAAATTTGAACGTCGACCGAAGTGATCAAAAAAAAACTTCTACGCCGTCGATTTGCAAAAACCGAAATTACTTTCTCGCCGACCCCAACATAAACATTAACGGGCGTCTCTCTTCGCGGACAACGCACAGAAGTACTCCCTAATTTGACGGATTTTTATTAAAAAAATAAAATGATAACTTGGGACGCGGAGCGACGCCAGAAATAATTTAAAAAAGTCCCCCACGAGCAAGGTCGTTAGGCGACGACAAAGGAACGTTTTCGCCAAAGAGAAAAATACACCGCCGCCGCCGCGCCACCGACGACTTTTTTCACGTGAAAGAATCAGATGGGGTCGTTAATGCATTTTCGTAATTAGTCCCCGACAAAATTTCGCGATTTATTTTTCTGTTGTGCGAGCCCGTACGGGGGCGGAGGGGTATCGGTCGCGATCGTTTGACACGACTCTCTTGCCGCCGCACAAAAACCGAAGCGGTCTCCGAAAATGTCTCTTAAAAGCGTTTAATCCGGTATTTGTACTTTATTTTATTTGCGACGTCGTAAATAGCGAACGAATCCCTCCCAGGCGTCGCGCGATCGGTTTCGGGGGATAAATAAGCGGCTAATGGGCCCGGTTCGGGGCGCAGGCAGGTCGTTAGGTCGAAATCCCGTTGACCGATTCTTTTTGATCAACTATCTTTCACCTTCCGGTCCCTGCCCAAGACGTAATCCTTTTCGCATTCCGAAAGGCTCGGAAGAAACTGCAGAAAAACGCTAACGACGCCGGGGGAGGCGATCCTCGTAAGGAATCTCGACGAGCAGAAATTGGAAAATTACCGTTCGTAAGCCGTGCCTCTTCAACGTAATAAATTTGCGTAACATCTTTGATCTTATCATTTAACGTCCTTAAATATAATTAGCCGAACTTATAATAATTAAGTCTCAAAAGATAATTTTCCGCCCCCGAAGCAGTGTGTGCAACTTTTCTTCGAGAAACATCAATCCATGGAAAAGTCTACTTCGTAATAAGTGATATTATTATACAGGGTGTGCGACGAATAGGTACTGAGACTTGACCGTGTGAAATCTAACGTGACCAATTTTTTTTGCTAGTAATCGTGCTTAAAACGGCCGTATTTGCAAATTTTGAAAATCACATCATATAGAGATTAAAACTAATATGAAAAAATTGTTCTTTCCTTGATAGCTATCCAGGATTTTTTTAACTATTTTTTGGGTAATTAGTAGACATTAATAAACAATTATAAAGTACAGAAATGGCCGTATTCGCAAATTTTGAAAATCAGATCTTTTAGAGAATAGAATTCAACAAATCCAATATGAAAAAAATTATTTCCTTCTTTGATAGCTATCCACAATTTTTTAAATTATTTTTTGGGTAATTAGTTAATCATAATAAACAATCTCACGGCATAGAAACGGCCATATTCGCAAATTTTGAAAATCACATCTTTTAGAGAATAAAACTTAACAAATCTAATATGAAAAAAATTTGTTCTTTCCTTGATAGCTATCCAGGATTTTTTAATTATTTTTTGGGTAATCAGGAAACATTAATAAACAATTATAAAGTACAGAAACGGCCGTATTGGAACATTTTGAAAATTAGGTCTTTTAGAGAATAGACTTGAACAAATCCAATATGAAAAAAATTATTTCCTTCCTTGATAGCTATCCAGAATTTTTTAAATTATTTTTTGGGTAATTAGTTAATTATAATAAACAATCTCACGGCATAGAAACGCCCGTATTCGCAAATTTTGAAAATCACATTTGTTAGAGAATAAAACTCAACAAATCTAATATGAAAAAAAATTGTTCTTTCTTTGATAGCTATCCAGATTTTTTTTAACTATTTTTTGGGTAATTAATAAACATTAATAAACAATTATAAAGTACAGAAACGGCCGTATTTGCAAATTTTGAAAATCAGATCTTTTAGAGAATAAAATTCAACAAATCCAATATGAAAAAAATTATTTCCTTCTTTAATAGCTATCCAGAATTTTTTAAATTATTTTTTGGGTAATTAGTTAATCATAATAAACAATCTCACGGCATAGAAACGCCTGTATTCGCAAATTTTGAAAATCACATCTTTTAGAGATTAAAACTTAACAAATCTAATATGAAAAAAATTTGTTCTTTTCTTGATAGCTATACAGGATTTTTTTAACTATTTTTTGGGTAATTAGTAAACATTAATAAACAATTATAAAGTACAGAAACGGCCGTATTGGAACATTTTGAAAATTAGGTCTTTTAGAGAATAGACTTGAACAAATCCAATATGAAAAAAATTATTTCCTTCTTTGATAGCTATCCAGAATTTCTTTAATTTTTTTTTGGCTAATTAGTTAATCATAATAAACAATCTTACGGCATAGAAACGGCCGTATTCGCAAATTTTGAAAATCACATTTGTTAGAGAATAAAACTCAACAAATCTAATATGAAAAAATAATTGTTCTTTCTTTGATAGCTATCCAGAATTTTTTTAACTATTTTTTGGGTAATTAATAAACATTAATAAACAATTATAAAGTAAAGAAACGGCCGTATTCGCAAATTTTGAAAATCACATTTGTTAGAGAATAAAACTCAACAAATCTAATATGAAAAAATAATTGTTCTTTCTTTGATAGCTATCCAGAATTTTTTTAACTATTTTTTGGGTAATTAATAAACATTAATAAACAATTATAAAGTACAGAACCGGCCGTATTTGCAAATTTTGAAAATCAGATCTTTTAGAGAATAAAATTCAACAAATCCAATATGAAAAAAAATATTTCTTCCTTCATAGCTATCCAGAATTTTTTTAAATTATTTTTTGGGCAATTAATAAACATTAATAAATAATTATAAAGTACAGAAACGGCCGTATTTGCAAATTTTAAAAATCAGATTTTTTAGAGAATAAAATTCAACAAATCCAATATGAAAAAAATTATTTCCTTTTTTGATAGCTATCCAGGATTTTTTTATTATTATGTGCACACTCAATTTTAAGCTTGGTTCAAAATAATTAAGTTATGCACTTTCTAAAGATGTTTAATTAAAAACTTACAAGACCGTATTTATAGGAAAAACATCAGTTTTCAATTCTTCAAAATTTAATTTACATTTTGTGTTTGCAAAAACTTGTAGTGGTTGATGTTACAGACACACGATTAATATTGTTAAATTTAATAAATGCGATGATGTGCGCATTCGAGCGAAAAGTGGCACATTTCCGAGCGAGGGAGGCAAATGAAGCGCGACGCGGAGCGGCGCGCTTCATTTTCCCGAGATCGGAATGTGCCACTTTGAGCTCGAATGCGCACACTCGGTCTTAAGCACGATTACAAAGCATCCCGTTTTAACAGAAAGGTATATGTTTACAAAAAACGCAACAAATATTAATCACTAAATAAAACAGTCGCACATTATTTTAAAATCACCAAAGCAAAATACAAAATACAATATTTAGTAAAAAATACTAAGGTCCGGATAATCGAGGTTTTACTGTAGCGAGAAACGCATCAAGTCTTGTGTTCGTGCGAGCGGGGCCGCTTTTTTGAAATTCCTTCGTCTGGGAAACGGATAATTGAGTAAATTTCGAATTTGGGAAAGGAGGTATGGGTTTTGGGGGAGGGCGCGTAGGTGTGCGGCTTTCGATAACGGTTTTCAGAAACGTGCCTGTATTTAACGTACTTAATTTGTTGGCCCCGTTAATTTAGAGAAAATCTCAGAGGAGCGATTTGTAGTAGCAGTCTTATCGTCATAATTAATCACTGACCGCATTTCTGTTATAACTTTCAAAGTTAAATGTTCTTTTGGTTTTTCGCTTTCGTTCGATCGCTTCCGGGTCGTTTTTCTTTTAGATGAAAGTGCACCTTAAAATAAAAACTTTTGTATTGCCAATAGTTTTGGTCTACTTTATAGTTTTAAAGGTACGAAAGAATTTATAGTAAACTTATAAAGGCAGTACAATGAAGCACCAAAAATTTTCAGTACAAGTTTATAAAAAAATTTAATAGGGCGTCGACTAATTATTTCGCCTCAATCTTATAGTCAAAAGTATGAAGGTTTTGAATATGTAAAACGTCCCTACCGACGTCCGCCAAATTTTTGAAATATACCCTTATAAAGCTTTTTACATAGAAAAAAATTTAGAATCAAATTTATATGTTTTTTAAAGTGCTAAAACGTGACTTGTTTAGTTTTATTGTCGATGGCGCTCTTGTAGATGATTTTATAGCTAACTTTGATTTTTTAAATGGCAACCCCTATTTTTTCTTTTTTTATATTAAAGTTGGGGCGAAAATAAGCTTCTTTTGTATCGGACAATTTTGTGATTCGACGCATAGTTCGCGAGCTATTTAATGTTGGACAAAAGATGAAAAATACAGCACTTCAGAACAGTTAAAATATTCAATTGCGGTTTTAGTAAAAAATAATGTGGCGTCGCCTAATTATTTTACCTCTATCTTATAGCCAAAAGTCTGAAATTTTCGAATATGTGAGGCGTCCCTACCGACGTCGGCCTAATTTTTTAAATGCGCTCTTTTGAAGCGCTCATTGGAAGTTAATTGAGCTTTTTTAAATATCTCTAAAACTATGCGTCGCACAGAAATTTTTTTAGAATCGAATTTGTACGTTTCCAAAAGGGCCAAAATATGGCTTATTTAGTTTTATTATAGATGTCGCCCTTGTTAGCGATTTCATAGCCCACTTTGATTTTTTAAATAGCAACCCATATTTTTTCGTTTTTTATATTAAAGTTGGGCCGGAAATGAGGTCTTTTATATCAGAAAATTTTTTGATTCAATGTACAGTTTTTGAGATATTTAATAATTTACAAAAAACGCAGTGTACTACAATACACAAAACATTCGATTGCGATTTTAGTAAAAATTGATGTGGCGTCACTTAATTATTTTTCTTCCACCTTATAGCCATAAATCTTGAAATTTTCGAATATGTAAGGCGTCCCTACCGACGTCGGCCTAATTTTCGAAATACACCCCTTTGAAACGTGACGTAAACTAATCGAGTTTTTTCTAATAACTCAAAAACTATGCGTCGTACACAAAATTTTTTAAATACAATTTACGTGTTTTCGGGAGTTTTAAAACGTACCGTAAATCGTTTTATAATAGATGGCGTTATTGTAGTTAAAACCACAGCGAACTGAATTTTTTAAATTAAAACGCGCATTTTTTAGCTTTTACGTGGGGGGACTTGTCTCACACTATGTTCCTTGATAATTTCATTCACAAATTTACATAGTTTTATAATGATTTTGTTATATTTATAAATTTATGACGAACAACAAAGGCTATTGCCAATTGGCATTTTTAATTTACGGAGCGAAGCACAATTTTATTTTGAGACACCTCAATTTACCATTTGCAGAAACTTATAATTCGTCTACTTTTCGACGGTCTTTGATTTCGTTTTAGATTTTTCTCCGTAGATGTCGTACGCGTGTCGATGTAGCATTAAATTATTTGCGAAACATCCGTACAAGTTTACCTAGTACTACAATATCGCGATTGAACCCGATCAAAAGTCCAGCAAAAACGGTTTTAAATCGAGAAACTGATCGATAAAAATAATAATTAATTTGCGATTAGGACAAATTAAAATAATATTAAATTAGCTTTTAAAATTCGCCCGATAAATACATAGTCCGTTATAAAATTTTAATTGTATAAGTTGGCCCATCGCCAACTATTGACGTTGTAACTCGTACGCCAGTAATTATTTTGGATTTGAGCCAAAATCGCCCAGTAACCCATAAGCGGAGTTATATGCACATATTCCGCATAAAAACTAATACGGGGGTTACTTAGTGCGCTCGTCAATTA
The DNA here is from genome assembly GCA_036325965.1 of Sinopyrophorus schimmeli. Lineage (NCBI taxonomy): Eukaryota > Metazoa > Arthropoda > Insecta > Coleoptera > Elateridae > Sinopyrophorus > Sinopyrophorus schimmeli. The sequence goes on from JARFIZ010000405.1 coordinate 308,020, forward strand.
ATATGCATGACCGCACAAACCGTTTTCAAATATTCTTGCTCGTATTTTTAGCTTTGTTTTTACTACAGTAAGACCTCTCTTCGACGGGCAGTCGCGGGACCAACTGTATAGAGGGGCGTCCGCTGGACAAGGGGTGGATGTACCTTGGCTCTGTTCACATTAAGCAAAATAAAAATGTATTTGTATTATAGCAATGAGTGGGAGCGCGCTAAAAGTTATTATACGGGGTGTCCGACGAATGGGTACTGAGACCTAACGTGACCAATTTTTTTCCTGTTGAACGGAACCTCTAGTAATCGCGCTTAAAACCGAGTGTGCACGTTCGAGCTCAAAGTGGCACATTCCGATCTCGGAAATGTGCCACTTTTCGCTCGAACGCGCACATCTTCGTACTTATTGAATTTATTTTTGTAGGTGAACCTGTTGTACCTTGGCTTTTTGTTCACTTGTAATTTTTTAAAATTGTATATGTAACAATTTGTTGATAAAATGAATTGCATTGCAGTGGGGCACTAATAAGGTATTCATCGTAAAATATTTGAAAGCATTACCAACCGTTTACTCAAATTGCTATAAGATTTAAAAATTAGTGGATCTATGGCATAGGTATAACAGAGGTTATGTACCTTGGCTCTATTCACATTAAGCCAAATAAAATCCATTGTTCTATGAAAACTATATATTTAGTTTTTTAGTTATATATTTTCTTATTGTAATTTGATGCACTGTACACAAACCGTCTTGGCATATATTGGAAGGTCAATTATTTGAGTAGCCACCACAAAAATATCAGAATTGTCGATTTCATATTTATATGTGTTTAAAACGTTTAAAAAATGGTAAATTAGGCCAAGGTATAACACACCCTACGTACCTCGGCCAGTACCATGATGTACCTAGGCCACATTGAAAATTTGGGGGTAAAACATGGTTATTTAAAGAAACATTAACTTTTCTCTACTAAAATTGTTTTATTCGCTCGAGTGAGATATTTAAATCACAAATTTTTAACAAAATCAACATAACATTTATAGTATTTTTTACATAAGGAACAAAATCTTTAAACAACTAACTTTTTGACCACTGTTTTGTCACATAGCAGTATTTAAGACTAGTAGGTACATAGACATAACTACATTTAAACATAACATATATAGCAAATCTACATATAACAGATACCTACATTACAAATTATAGAAAATTAAATATTTAAACAATCAACTTTACAAATTATAATAAAATATTTCTTTCTTAACTTTTGAATCAGTCATTAGGACTAGCTTTTATAAGAACACTAGCAATATCTAGGTATATTCTTCAGTCTTAAGCATTCAACAGAAACCCCAGTACTTCTGTATCTCTGGAACATAATAAATTTCTCTGTTTTTGCCAACTCTTTGAGACATTTTAATTTTTTCTGTAATGTCACTTATCGGAGCCTTCGTTTACAAATACAGTGGACCCCCGGTAATCCGACAAACAGTTTGCAGGGCAGAGTCGGATTAGCGAATTTGTCGGATTATAGAGTACTGCCTAAGACCCCCTATAGTCCGGTTTTTTTTACGAAAGAGTACCTTGTAATCCGACAAATTAGAGATCCAATTATATACAATGTTATATACATATTATGTACTCTGAATATTCATTTTATTGGTATTGATATTATTTTCTTGAGAATAGAACATCAATATTGATTGTTTTATTTTAAGCATTTGTTATTACATTATAGGTAAACAAAAGAATAGCTTTACCTACCATATAGTATGAAGAAAATTTTCTTAATAGTAGTATTTTTTTCTCTGTGTAGCGAAGATTGTCAAAAATATTCAATACATAGTAAATAATAGACCATGTCGGATTACAGGGGTGCCGGATTAGCCGAGGCCAGATTATCGGGGGTCCACTGTATAACATAGTCTCCAATATTGTAATTAATAGACGTTCTTTTCTTCTTCTCTTTACTTCTAGACATGATTTTTGAAATATTAAATATATTTCATTGGGAATCTATTATGTAAATGTGAAATACATAAAAATAAAATTGCCCTAGGTACAAAGGGACCATGGTACAAGAGGTTCCCCTACTTCTTTGGCGTGACTAAATTAAATATAACCGCGAGTAAAAATTAATATAAATAAAAACGAAGATGTGCGCATTCGAGCGAAAAGTGGCACATTTCCGAGCGAGGGAGGCAAATGAAGCGCGACGCGGAGCGGCGCGCTTCATTTTCCCGAGATCGGAATGTGCCACTTTGAGCTCGAATGTGCACACTCGGTTTTAAGCACGATTCACAATAATTTAGGCCAATAAGTTAGACGAAAAAGCAATTCAATAGTTTTAATCGTTTTCTCTCGCTTGCACTGACTAGATTCTCGTATCTTTTCGCTCCCTTCCACTCACTGCTATGGTAAATATATTTTTCCAGCATAAAATCAATATTTCTCACACTAAATTTAATTTTTTGACTTGAAAGACTTAAGGATAAAATAGACAAATCTAATAAGTACGAAGATGTGCGCATTCGAGCGAAAAGTGGCACATTACCGAGCGAGGGAGGCAAATGAAGCGCGACGCGGAGCGGCGCGCTTCATTTTCCGAGATCGGAAATGTGCCACTTTTCGCTCGAATGTGCACACTCTGTTTTGAGCGTGATTCACAATAATTAATTTACTTTCTTAGACGGCTACCTCGTCAAATTAGCCGTGCGCGCGCAACTTCCGTTGCCGACTAAAATCTTGCTCTCAGCGTGCGCCAAAAGAAGTATAACTTCAAAAAATCGGATCAATCAAAAGTCTTGTATTTTTCGTAAGCGATTATGTAAAGTTAACTTTGTGTCTGATGCTCTTCGCGTTAATGTCTGTCAATGTGGCAATTGAAATATCGAAAATTATGGGACCTGTGAAAATTGTCCGTCGAAGGGGGGCGTCCGTCGAAGCGAGGTTCCACTGTATCAGAAAGAACACCGACGATTTTTGGAGTTTGCCCCGAACCGCCTCGCTCGCGACTCGACTCTGACAGATTAACGGTTGATTATCGACGGCTTTGCATTTCGATTAAAATTTTAATTAGCAATTAATAGTAGGGCGCACATATACGGCGATTTTGCAGCGATGCGTTTTTATGCGCGCAAGAACGATCGTTCGGGCGACGAAATAAAGTCGCAAATGAATGGTTCGGTTAATTGCGCGTCATTAAAGCGGAACTATCGCCGAACTAATAACTCATTATTCGCGAGTTAATAATGGCCGTGCGGCGGCGTTTATCGCGACGCGCGAAAATTAGAAATAAATTTAATAAGGGCCCCAATAATAATTGGGCGATTTTATTGGCGCGCCCGAACAAATCTCTATGCATGGAAAACATCAAAAACAGAGAACGGCGGCTCGCGCGAATTGGAAATGGATTTCTGTGACGTAATATTTTAGGACCGCATGCATAAATTACAAGTGTACCAACCGCGACCCGCCCCATAAATTTGGACATTCGTTTAATGTGTTTTCAGTTTAGCTGTTGGAGCTTTAGGGCATTGCGTATAATGTAAAAGTTATGCGCGCTTGATTTCCTGGATTTAAGTGATTTTTCGTATTTGCCGTGCCGGTCGACAGTTTTTCCCCTTTTTTTATTATATTCTCCGCGTTTTTTTGTTGTTGTTCAATTCAAAGCCGACAAAACGGAACGAGTTAATTAAATAACAACCGAATTAATTATCTACGGGGGCGTTCGCCGTTTGCCGACGCGAAATTTCGGTTCGCTTTATCATTTTCGTTTTTCTTCGTCGCCGTTTTTCGGTTTAGGTGACCAATTTTAGTAATTAGAATTTTTGCTTTGGCGCGACTGCTACAAAGGCCTCTCGCGCCGCTAAACTGGAGCAATCTCTAAGTAAAACAACACCCTTTAATCAACTCCGATAGGGAACATGATAGAAAAGTAACTACAATGAATCACAGCCTGCGTTTCAGCTCAAAGCTATTATTAACTTTCTTGAATTTACACTTCTTCTGGAATTACCGAAAGCTATTCGCTCTTAGAAATTTGCATAAATCTATTGCGACTCGTTAGAAATGTAATTTATTTTGAGGATAATGCCGAGGGCGTGTTGGTTTTGTTGTATTAATTCTTCTTGATAAATTTTCAAAAATTTCGCCTCGCGGACGTTTATTCTCTAAATACTTTTGCCGCTCGTTTTATTTAGATTTAGTGATGAGCAAAGCAAGACCAAGACCATGACTGTGATAGTCTTGGTATCGGTCTTGGTCTTGCTTATTGGGTCTTGGTCTTGTTCTTGCACAAATGTTTCTGGTCTTGGTCTTGGTCTTGGGCTTGGTCTAAACCATTTAGCCTGGTGAATTTTTCAGATCTTTTATAGGTATCAATTAAAAATTATGTACAATTTATGTCTAATTTATAAAACTTTATTTTACTACAATCGAATAATATGAAAAAGGTGTTGTTATCTATAGAGTCTAATTATTTCTACTTCTTCACTCATTTTGAAATTGTTTTTGTTTGAATAGAAAAGACACTTGTTCGTTCTTTGATGGCTATACAGAATTTTTTAACCTATTTTTTGGGTAATTAATAAACATTAATAAACAATTATAAAGTACAGAAACGGCCGTATTTGGAAATTTTGAAAATCAGATCTTTTAGAGAATAAAATTCAACAAATCCAATATGACAAAAATTATTACCTTCCTTGATGGCTATCCAGAATTTTTTTAACTAATTTTTGGGTAATTAGTAAACCATAATAAACAATCTTACGGCATAGAAAGGGCCGTATTCGCTAATTTTGAAAATCACATCTTTTAGAGATTAAAACTCAACACATCTAATATGAAAAAAATTTGTTCCTTCTTTGATAGCTATCCAGGATTTTTTAAATTATTTATTGGGTAATTACTATACATTAATAAGTAATTATAAAGTACAGGAACGGCCGTATTCGCAAATTTTCAAATTCAGATCTTTTAGAGATTAAAATTCAACAAATCCAATATGAAAAAAATTATTTCTTTCTGTGATAGCTATCCAGGATTTTTTAACTATTTTTTGGGTAATTAGTAAACATTAATAAACAATTATAAAGTACAGAAACGGCCGTATTCGCAAATTTTGAAAATCACATCTTTTAGAGAATGAAATTTCACAAATCCAATATGAAAAAAAATTATTTCCTTCCTTGATAGCTATCCAGAATTTTTTTAATTATTTTTGGAGTAATTAGTTAATCATAATAAACAATCTTACGGCATAGAAAGGACCGTATTCGCAAATTTTGAAAATCAGATCTTTCAGAGAATAAAATTCAACAAATCCAATATGGAAAAAATTATTTCCTTGTTTGATAGGTATCCAGAATTTTTTTAACTATTTTTTTTGTTATTAGTAAACCATAATAAACAATCTTACGGCATAGAAAGGGCCGTATTCGCTAATTATGAAAATCACATCTTTTAGAGATTAAAACTCAACACATCTAATATGAAAAAAATTTGTTCCTTCTTTGATAGCTATCCAGGATTTTTTTCATTATTTTTTGGGTAATTAGTAAACATTAATAAATAATTATAATGTACAGAAACGGCCGTATTCGCAAATTTTGAAAATCACATCTTTTAAAGAATAAAATTCAACAAATCCAATATGAAAAAAATTATTTTCTTGCTTGATAGGTATCCAGAATTTTTTTAACTATTTTTTGGGTTATTAGTAAACAATAATAAACAATCTTACGGTATAGAAAGGGCCGTATTCGCTAATTATGAAAATCACATCTTTTAGAGATTAAAACTCAACACATCTAATATGAAAAAAATTTGTTCCTTCTTTGATAGCTATCCAGGATTTTTTTAATTATTTTTTGGGTAATTAGTAAACATTAATAAATAATTATAATGTACAGAAACGGCCGTATTCGCAAATTTTGAAAACCACATCTTTTAAAGAATTAAAATTCAACAAATCCAATATGAAAAAAAATATTTCCTTTCTTGATAGCTATCCAGAATTTTTTTAACTATTTTTTGGGTTATTGGTAAACCATAATAAACAATCTTACGACATAGAAAGGACCGTATTCGCTAATTTTGAAAATCACATCTTTTAGAGATTAAAACTCAACACATCTAATATGAAAAAATTGTTCCTTCTTTGATAGCTATCCAGAATTTTTAACTATTTTTGGGTAATTAGTAAACATAATAAACAATCTATACGGCATAGAAAGGCCGTATTCGCAAATTTTGAAAATCACATCTTTTAGAGATTAAAATTCAACAAATCGAATATGAAAAAATTATTTCCTTCTTTGATAGCTATCCAGAATTTTTTAACTATTTTTGAGTTATTAGTAAACATTAATAATAATCTTAATGTACTAGAAAGGCCGTATTCGCAAATTTTGAAAATCACATCTTTTAGAGAATAAAATTTAACAAATCCAATATGATAAAAAAATTATTTCCTTCCTTGATAGCTATCCAGAATTTTTTTAACTATTTTTGGAGTAATTAGTTAATCATAATAAACAATCTCACGGCATAGAAAGGACCGTATTCGCAAATTTTGAAAATTAGATCTTTTAAAGAATAAAATTCAACAAATCCAATATGAAAAAAATTATTTCCTTGCTTGATATCTATCCAGAATTTTTTTAACTATTTTTTGGGTTATTAGTAAACATTAATAAACAATCATAAAGTACTGAAAAGGTCGTATTTGCAAATTTTGAAAATCAGATCTTTTAGAGAATAAAATTCAACAAATCAATATGAAAAAAATTATTTCCAATTTTTATAGCTATCCAGGATTTTTAATTATTTTTGGTCATTAGTAATCATTTAAACTTAATTCAAGATAGAAAGGCCGTATTCGCAAATTTTGAAAATGATCTTTTAGATTAAAACTTAACAAATCGAATATGATAAAAATTATGTTCCTTCTTGATAGCTATCCAGAAATTTTTAATTTATTTTTGAGTATTAGTTAAACATAATAAATAATTAAATGTACATAAAACGGCGTATTCGCAAATTTTGAAAATCACATCTTTTAGAGGAATAAAATTTAACAAATCCTAATATGAAAAAATATTTCCTACTTTGATAGCTATCCAGGATTTTTTACTATTAATTTGAGCATATAATTAATCAACTTAATCAAAACTCAGGACCGTATGCATAACTGAAAACCACATCTGTTTAAGTTTAAAATTCAACAAATCCGAAATAGAAAAACCATCCATTTCCTCTCAACCTATCCAATTTATTATTTATTGTTAGCTAAACTTTTAGAACTTCGATGTTCTGCACAGATGAAAAAGTTTTATTACAATTTATAGACGAGAGTGCGTTTGAGGGATTAAAATTTAACGAAAGCAGAATGATATCAACACGCGGAGCGGCCGCTTCCAATCCAAAAAGCAATTTGCATTGAAAGTTGGCAATACCGATTGTACATACCTAATGTTTAACACATAATTAAGTTTTTTTAATAATTTAATTCAAATACGAGGACGTTCTGCATGCGAACGGAAACCAATCTCACGTAAAACGAATTTGTTCAAATGGCGTCGACGCGGGGCATTCCCGAAATAACCGAACCTGGCCCTTTTTTGAGAAAGACACTCGTCGCAAATATTTTTAAATTTTCAATAATCTGTTTATTGCGCGTTATTTGGATGGCCGAAAAGGGCACGGATCTACGGAGGTTTTCAAATCAAAAAATTCGCGGAAAAACGCAAAAACCTATACCAATTAGTGACGCGCGATCACACCTCACCCATATATTTTTTTATTGTTGCATTAAAGCTTTTAGAATTCGTGTTTCTTGCGCGAGGGATGGCACAAAACGCTTTTATTACGAATTTATACGGCGGCGGCGGCGGCGGTTTGGGGATTCAAATTTAAGAAAGCAGTAAATAGGGCATTATTTCAATTCACGTCGGCAGCGGCCGCGTTCGGCAACGCAAAAAAGACAATTGCATTGCAAAGTTGGCGGCGGAATAAAACGCGCATTGTACATACCTACATCGTTTTAACACAATAATGGTCTGAATGTTCTGTTTTTTAATGTAATTTGGTTGCTCCAATGACGGGACGTTCTGCATGCGAACGGAATACCAAATCGATCATAAAACGAAATTTTTTGCGGCCTCGGCGGGGTTTGGGCCCCCTTTTTTTTTAAAAAAACCCCAAAAAAATTTTTCGCAAAATTTTTTTTTTCAATTAGGTCGGAGGGGCGGGGGGGTACGGAGGCAAAAAGACAATTGCATTGCAAAGTTGGCGGCGGAATAAAACGCGCATTGTACATACCTACATCGTTTTAACACAATAATGGTCTGAATGTTCTGTTTTTTAATGTAATTTGGTTGCTCCAATGACGGGACGTTCTGCATGCGAACGGAATACCAAATCGATCACGTAAAACGAAATTTGTTTGCGCCGCCTCGACGCGGGGGCTTCCCCCGAAATAACCGAACCTGCGCCCCCTTTCTTTTTTTGAAAAGAACTTGTCGCAAATATTTTTCAATTTTGCGCAATTTAATTGTTTATTGCGTTCGAATTATTTGGATGGCGTGAGGGGGGGGGGGTCGTACGGAGGAAGCGGGGTCGGACTGGGCCGGAAGGGCCCGGGCGGCTCCCCACAAGCCCGGGGCTCGAGACTGAAAAATAATGGATTAATAATGAAGCCCCCGCCCATGGGGGGCCCGCGCAGGCTGGCAAACGCCACGTCGACTATAGGGCCGGTCCGACCCTGTGCTGAATACCTAAACAGCGCCAACTATTAAGCTCGTTAAAAATTCCACGACCAACAAATGGAATTTTATTTTTACTACGTCCCCCATTCAAATTCTTTTAGTTGTGCGCCGTTCGAGGATCAACTCGATTGTTGCAAATTAACTTAACAATTTTTTTTATTTCGGGTCGGAAATCGATTTCGTCGGAGTTAACTTCAATTAGCTCGAAAATTGGGTCGCAGGGGTGGAGTTTTTCGGGAAGGAGTTTTGGGGGGTGCCGCGCCGCAAATTTCGAATTTATTAACGGGGGGCCGCGTTAAGTATGGTCCTGATTTAGCGACTTTTAGACAAATTTACGGTCGTCCCGGCGCACACGAGCCAATTTTCGTATATCGGGGCGCGATGGCGCACGACCGCGGGGCCGCGCCACCATTAATCACGCTGCCCCGGCCTTGCATTTACATATCCCGCTATCAATTTTTATCCCGTGACGTCATAAATCGCGGCCACAACAATCGGGAGCTGTATGCGAACAGAAAACAGGATTCGCTCCGGGAGAGTGCTGCAGCGAGCTACGAGGTCCCATTGTTTTATGCAAGACAAAGTTATTGCCACTGTACGCCCGGTAAGGTTCCCTTCTTCCTTTCGCCCCCGAGCGACTTTTTTTCAATGGGATCTCATAATTTTAAAAACCTCCCGAGATATCACCTACAGATAAACGCGAACGCGAAACGCGGCCATTTGGAAAAGTATTTTTTTATATGGGTTTTATTGTCACATTCTATTTTCCACCCTCGACTATTCGCCCCTTTTATTTTATTTCTTTAAAGCGAGCTCGCCCATAAATACTTGTCGTTTGCTTTATTTTAATCGGTTCCTCTTCTTCTTTTTTTTTTTATTTACAAAATTTCCACGGGGGATGTAGTTCAGTGGGTCATTTTTTGCGAGGGGCATTTTTAAACGGAAATTAATGCGAAGGGGTCGGCACTTTTTAATTCGAGTTACTCGAAGCTCTCCCCTTCCCGCCCGTAAATTTATGGAAGGGCTAATTGCATTTTGATAACTACAGTGGACCCTCGTTGCACCGCCGTTCGTTATGCCGCGGATACGGGGGGTTGGGGACGCTTCTTACGGAACAAGCGATTGTAAATAAAGGTTCTCCCGGGTGTTGTTCTGAAAAACATTTTTAGAACTAGAAAAAAATAACTTATGTATGTGCATTATTTTGAAAAAATTCTTCCGAAACGTTCTTTAGGGCTAAAATAACAAAGACTTGTCTTGCACAGAATAAAATCCTGGATTTTTTAGTTTTGAAACATTTTTTTTAAACCAATATTTAAAGGTGTATTAAACTACTAAGGTACTGGAGGGCAATAAGGCCCACTTAGTGTTAAATATTTTTTATTAAATAAACTAAGACAACTCATAACATCATATGAATTCTAAGTGATTTTTACATATTTTTTTCTGAAAGTAATGTATATTTAAAAACAAAAAAAAACTGAAAACACATTTTTAAAAAGCAAAAACACACTGGTTGGGGCCTTATTAAACGAACAGGCAGATAATAAGGCCCGCCTTAAAATACAATGGCAGATATTAAGTCCCGAATAAAGTATTCAATTCAGGGGTAGCAACTTTGGCATATAAAAGGTGCTTGGTCATCTTTCGTTAGTCCAACACATTCTTTATGTACCCAAGTGTTACATAACCTACAAGATCTCGTATCAGCCACAAAATCATGGTTGCAGACGGAACACGTCCAAGATTGTTTTTAAACAGCCAGCAATATTGTATTTTTACGTAACCCTGATTTTGATTGTAAGTCACGGCCCTCAAGCATTTGCTTTTTATTAATATATTAAGGCCCGGGCCTTATTACCTGAGTAGTACATTTTTCCTTTTTAAGATTATCTTTTTTTCTGATTAGATAAATCAAGTCAACTAAAGAAGAAGTTTACCTCTTTGTATATAATTTTGCTCCTCTTAAATATTCACACGATAGCACTAATTGAAAGTTAATTTGGCAGAGATACATTTATAAATTGCACATAATATTGAGGTAGATTCACTAAATCGAGGTTTCCCGCGTTAATTGAAACCCAGAAAATTTTCCAACGCAGAGGTGATATGTTTTAGATGTTTCTCGCTTGCCGATGGCACTCAATAAGCGATTTCGATTATAGTTTTTATTTAATGGCTTCCGGGCCTTATTACCCTCCGGTACCTTATAAATTAATTGACAAAAATCTTAATAGAACTGTACTGAATTTAATTTTTTTTGTTCAAAAGAGAAAACGAATGTAGGAAAATACGAGTAATACAAGGATGTGCGCGTTCGAGCGAAAAGTGGCACATTTCCGAGCGAGGGAGGCAAATGAAGCGCGACGCGGAGCGGCGCGCTTCATTTTCCCGAGATCGGAATGTGCCACTTTGAGCTCGAATGTGCACACTCGTTTTAAGCACGATTCACAAGAATTTAGACCAATAGATTAGTTAAAAAATGAGTTGAATAATTTTAGTCGTTTCCTCTCGGTTTCTTCTCGGTTTTATTTGGCAGAGATACATTTATAAATTGCACATAATATTTAGGTAGATTCACTAAATCGAGGTTTCCCGCGTTAATTGAAACCCAGAAAATTTTCTCGCTCGCCGATGGCACTAAATAAGCGATTTCGATTATAGTTTTTATTTAATGGCTTCTGGGCCTTATTACCTGGTGGGCCTTATTACCCTCCGGTACCTTATACATAGAGCGACTATCGTTTTTGTTATCTGAGCTATTAGCCAAAAAAAAACATTCTTCAATGGGGTGGTTGAAGCATGTCTCCCATCGAACTTAAATTCACCCTCCCCCCTCCTTTCCCAAAATTTTTCAATTAATTCCAATCCGAAAGTCTGCAACGCACTTTCTTCTTATCCGCGCGCCGAAGTTGTTATTTTAATTTAAAAAAAAAGGGAGAAAAATTGGAGTCGTCGAAAGTGAATCGAATTCGGGGGTGGTGTCCAAGTCTTTAATGGCGTAGGAAGACGTATTGAAGTTTCGACACGCTTATTTATCTCGGAAGGCAATAGCGAGGAGTCTTCGCGCTTTAAACCCGGAATGGTATCGGCAGAAAGCTTACCCGCCATCCCTACAAAGTACCTTCGAAAGTGCGGAGAGAGGATCAAGGAACGGGAGGATAAGTGTAGTCGATCGATACGGCGTGCGTGTGTGAGTGCGTCCGTATCCTTAGTGGGCCTACGTATCCTGCGACCGTCTCTGGAGGCTTCTAACAATTTGCCATCAACAATCTCTGTGTATCTTGCTTGCTTGCACAACTTTCCTTAACTATTTTGCCTACGAGCGTCTCCTTTTTTCCCTCGTGACCCTTATCAGTGCTTTACTGTTATGTATAAATTATTTATAAGGAAAGTTTCCAATTTACCTTATAATACAATTTCTAGATTATAACCTTTTTGTGCGGTAATGGAGATGTATACAGGACGCATCGTAAGTTAAGCGTGTGGCTTAGTGCGGCGCTTCTTAATTTTTTTTTTGCCGACGCGTTAATCGGTCGGGGTTATACGATGTGGTTCGAGTCATATTGGCTTCTGAATTTGTTAAAAACAAAGCGTATTTACATTGGTATAAATCAAAATCAAAAGATTTTGAAGTGAAACTTCTTATGCGAGGGTAAATCTGAAATTTCGGCACGAAAACGGCTTATTGCACGAGAGGGGAAATATAAAAGAGAACGGGGATTTTTTTTCGGCGAGCCCAATGGTTCTTAAGAGTGGGGAGAGGAGAAAGGCCGGATACGCCGGGCAATATACAGGGTGTCCCAAATTGAGTAGGCTAACATGGGTATCTTTCTTATTAGTTCTTATTAGCAATAAGTCACTCATCGGCTTTGATGAGTGCACATCGATGCTCGGTCGTTTGACCCACGCAAGGTAGACGTACCGCAAACTGAATCTTTCGCTTGGCTGGAAGCCCGTAAGCCGACGCTGCGATCGCACTAAGGCACCCTTGCGTAGTGGTCGGGCGAATGTCGGCGCTCCGGCTTGAATACAACGTGCTTTGAATGTAACATATGTGCTTCAAAGAATAATTAGGAAATTTAAATTATATCAGTCGTTAATACATTTTTTTTAAACGACTTTAATACATTACTTCAAAATTGAAAATGCAGATATTTGTTTAATTGTATTATTTGTTTGAACTCATAAATCAATTTAAACTAGTGCGTGTACCGTAGATGGCTCGCACGAGTTGATTTAAATTAGTTACATTATTTGTTTTTGGTGTGTACAAACTTATAACTAATTATAAAACATCGGTACGGCCGTTTTTAGAAAGTTTCTTAATCGTATTTAACATATACCAAAATTGAAATAAACGGATAATGTTGCAAACTGCATACATCGTTTCCCCCCCACACTCCAGTTGTGAATCGCAGGTTGAAGTGTTAAGAACGTTCTATAAAATTTTGATTTTGACTAATTAGTGTTTGTGTGGAACAGAATAGCGTTTACCAAAGGGTTTTGGAACTCTCCGAAGTACACCCTGTATATAAATCTGAATTGTAAGCTTATTTTTAAATATTCCATGTTTTGCCGTTTTTGTTAAGTCACAAATAATACTTTAAAAATCTTTACGCCACTTTTCTCAAAAATCTCGGCTTTTTTGGTCGTAATGGCTTTCCAAAATGTTAGTGGCGAGGCCCCAAATTAATTTTCCTTTGTTCAACGTAGCGCTTTCGGCCGTTTGCAAGTTAACGTTATCGCGCTTTCCGGAATCGTGCATTTGAGTTTTTAAATAGGCACACGTGTTTATCGGTTTGTAATAATAATCTCTTATAAATAATTACAAAGCCTCGTAACGATCGTTTTTGGCAATTTTTGAAAATCTGAATGTTTTCCGCTTTAATTCGAAACACCCTTTATAATGGAATTTGCGTTTGCACGTAATTAATTTGGAATTAACGCTTACTTTGTAAAATTAAACCAAATTATTGGGGTTTTGTTTAGAGATAATAAAAAAGTTTATATACAAGGTGTTTCGCATTTTGGTGCACCACTGTGAAACTTATTGCAGTCGTTGTTCAAACGTTTTTTTCGCGATTTCAAAAGTTAAATTTACTTAACGATATACAGGGTGTCCCAAATAGAGTAGGCTAACATGGGTATCTTTCTTATTAGTGGACATAGAAGATTGGTTAAATGGGCAATGTTTTGCAGTTTTAGGTGCCGATTCAGATTCCGTTGAGAAAAATTTAAAATTCCGAATAGTAACGAAGTAATCGTAAAAAGCTGAAAATCGTTATTTTTTTTAATGTTCGCTGTAGCAAAGTATATTTATACGCGAAAATATGTATATACAGTCGACCCGCAGTAATCCGACAAATGTTTTGCAAGACGGTGTCGGGCCATAGAGGGCTGCCACTGGCCCGTTGTATTCTGGAACTTTTTTAAAAGTAGTACCTTATAATCCGACAAATCAGTACATAATTGGCGTGTCGGATAACCGCAGGTTTACTGTACATATAATTATTTAGACCAGTACGAACTATCACATAAGTTTCACTTCTTCCGTGGGCTTACGAAGGCGTAACTGCTCGTTTTTTTTTATTGTGCGGATGTCAAAAAAACACGCTCCCCTTTTTACTTTTTTTTATGTTAAGCAAATAAGGGGATTCGGTTGTTTGACTCGTTTTTTTTCCGTTTGTGGTTTAATTACTTGCTTTACTTTTTTTTTATTCGTTTAGCAATACTTATATTTAAAGTAAATTGATTTTTTTCTCGAAAGACGGATTCGAGATTAAGGAGAAGAGTTTTCCCCGCTTTTGCCGAGAAGTCTGAAATAAATTGACCGGCAAAGGGAAACCGCAAAGCTGAAACTTAAGCCGTGTTAACATTTACATACAATTTATAACTCCGAATATTCGATGGAGTTACCACATCTAAAAGCTTGATTTATTATTATAAGGTACCATTTCGATAGCGCACTGACCGCTGGTAAAACTTTAATTTCCTGGGTAAATGCTGATTTATGTTATTTTATTCGATAAGCTGCGAGCCTTCTATTATTTAACATATATTTCATTCTTGAATTGTTCATAACGACCTCGGTTTGCGATCCGAGGCCTTCGATAATGAGAAAACGTTTTAAAAAACGTGGGAACGTGGGACCTTTCGACAAATTTTTGGATTTTTTTATTTTTCGTACAATTTTCGTGGCACTTGAAATGCGTTTCACTTATTACGCAGCTATTAATTATTTTGTAATTGTAAACGCAACAATTACGTTTTTAATTAAACGCAAAATCCGTTTCGCAAAAGCGAAAAGGACCCCGGCTGGCAACTGCACAAACAATTTTTTAGTCGATAAAGATAAAGAATGCGAGTGTTCTGATATGATATTAACAGCTGTGTGGTGTAAGGTTTCTGACCATTCGGTTGCGAAAAGCATTCCGCTTGTTGAAATGTATACAATTAATTGTTTATACGTATTTAATAAATTATTAATAAATAAATAAAGTGCAGTGTGTGAATTTGGCGCTTGTCTATTTTGAGCAACTTTTATTTTCGAAAAGGTAACCTTTTGATTGTGTTTTGTTAAGAATTTTGAATTGTTTAAATTTGTTTATACCACAGAAATTAAAAAAATACTAATTCCAGCACAATCTTTCACACATTTTGGTATAGTAGGGGAATTTGTTGTACCTTGGCCTTTTTTTACTTGTAATTTTTTTTTAAATTGTATATGTAACCATTTATTGATGAAATGAATTGCATCGTAGTGGGGCACTAATAATGTATTTATCATAAAATATTTGAAAGCATTACCAACCGTTTACTCAAATTGCCATAAGATTTCAAAATTAGTGGATCTATGGCCTAGGTACAACTGAGGTGATGTACCTTGGCTCTATTCACATTAAGCAAAATAAAAATGTATTTGTACCATAGCAGTGAATGGGAGCGAGCTAAAAGATATTATACGGGGTGTCCGACGAATAGGTACTGAGACTTAACGGGGCGATACCTAACGTGACCAATTTTTTTTTTGTTGAACGGAAGCCCTGGTAATCGCGCTTAAAACCGAGTGTGCACGTTCGAGCTCAAAGTGGCACATTCCGATCTCGGGAAAATGAAGCGCGCCGCTCCGCGTCGCGCTTCATTTGCCCCTCGCTCGGAAATGTGCCACTTTTCGCTCGAACGCGCACATCTTCGTGTTTCTAAAATTTGTTTACTTCATTCTTCGCTCTTTCAAATCATAAATTAGAAGTTTGGTTAGTAAATATCAATTTTATGTTTAAAATGTATTTACCATAGCAATGAGTGGAAGGGAGCGAAAAGATACGAGAATCTCGTCGAGGCAAGTGAGAGAAAACGATTAAAATTATTTAACTAATTTGTTGTCTAATTTATTGGCTCGAATTATTGTGAATCATGCTTAAAACCGAGTGTGCGCATTCGAGCTCAAAGTGGCACATTCCGATCTCGGGAAAATGAAGCGCGCCGCTCCGCGTCGCGCTTCATTTGCCTCCCTCGCTCGGAAATGTGCCACTTTTCGCTCGAACGCGCACATCCTCGTATTTATTGAATTTATTTATGTTGGGGAACCTGTTGTACTTTGCTATTTTTTCTCTTGTAATTTTTTTCAAATTGTATATGTAACAATTTGTTGATAAAATGAATTGCATCGTATTGGGGCACTAATAAGGTATTCATCATAAAATATTTGAAAGTTTTAGCAACCGTTTACTCAAATTGCCATAAGATTTAAAAATTAGTGGATCTATGGCCTAGGTACAACAGAGGTGGTGTGCCTTGGCTCTATTCAAATTAAGCAAAATAAAATCCATTGTTCTATGAAAATTATATATTAATTTTTGGATTATAAGAACTACTAATGTTCTTCTTTGAGATGACACTAAAATTGTTTCAAAAATTAACAAAACTTTTCTCGTATACTAAAATTTCACATACTTAATGGTTAACTTTGCAAAAATTTAAATTTTTTGTTAGACTTGCGAGGCATATTATCTGAAGCAAAATTAAAAAAATAAGAATTTATAACAAAGGTATATCTAAATTTTTATTTATTGCACGTTGATCTGGGGGCCAAGGTACAATTTATTGACGGTGACCGAGGTACAACGCACCGACCCTTGATGTTTAAACTCAAAAATAAAATTAAAGATTATGCTGTGCCAAAATCAGACCACTACTGTGCAAACATTAATAACTATTCTTTCTATAACGATCAGTCATTTGTTATTAGGTAATAAAAATCAATAAGATATTCAAGAAAAAAGAATATAAAAGGACTTACTTTTTTACGATTAAAAATTTCAATTGATCTCATATATTAACAAAGTACAGTCAGCCAAAATGCAAATTACCACCACAGCAGTAACTTATCTGAAAATGTTTAACTCTTCTTACTCTTAAGTGTAATTGTTGCTATTGTTATCATAAAAATAATAACGATGATATTTATAAAAACACGTTAAAATTGTTGCAATTTGTCGTTTATTACATTAGCACCTCAAAAATAATCTATATGAAGTCACAAAAAATTAATTATTAATTAATACTGCACAGTTTCATATTAATCCTAAAATAGATTAATTTTATCTTTAAATAAAGTCGATTTCTCTCACTATTAATTTATTTAAAATTAAGAATGAATAATCAAAAATAAATAATTAATGTTAAAAGACATATATATTTAAAAGATTACAAAACTGAACGCTAAAAAAAGTACACAAAGGGCATTTGGACCTACCCCTACCGAAGAAACGGTAAATCATCTTAAAAATAATTGTACTGGTAACTGTAAAGTCGAATATTTTTGTACTAAAAGACCTCTGTGAGGCATCCTGAACCAGTGTGCTGGGGTGGTGATTTTCAATTGGGCCGATTGTACATTGGCCAGCTGCTGCCAACTTTACGTTAATGTCTGTCAATGTGGCATTTGAAATATCGAAAATTATGGGTCACGAAAGCCCGCAAATATTAAAAAAAATATAGTTGCTCTAGGTACAAAGGCACCAAGGTACAACAGGTTCCCCTATACCGGTCATTTACTTACGTGGGTCTATTGAACCAAATATGTGGTCCCAAATGTACCAAATTTCGGCACGTGTCCGAGCCCACTTCCAAAATTTTAGTGCTTTTCACCATCGTATCGATTATGGCCCTTTTTTTCTACCAGTTAAATATCGATGACGCTTTATAGGCCTTTACCGGGAGATTTTCTCGAAAGCAAGGCACTTTTATATTATATACCGGGTGTCTCATTTACGACGGGCTTGCAACCCTTAAACTAATAAAAATTTTAAAAAATACAGAAGTTTCTTCAATTCATGCTATCCATTCACTCGAATAAATACTAATTTTGTTTTAAGCCTGATTCACAATAATTAATTAAATTCAACTCTTCGGGAGATATTCATCGGAATTGTTGCACTAGCAATATTCAACTATTGTTAATCATCAGAATTGCCATTATTATTGGAATCGATGATCAGTTTCATTTCTAGGCATCTCCAGTTATTTACAGACCATTAAACTTGTACGGTTATATGTTCGAAATTTATTGCTGAAACTTTATTAGATGAAAACAATTTGAATACATATATGAAAATTTATAATATCGCGATTGCCATTGAAATCGTTCAAAAGTCGATCCGCTGTAAATCAAGGCTCGCGCATAACGCTCCGAAAAATATCTCGGCCCCATTTTTTTTTTTATCGGGCGAAGAATCGAGATTTTCTTCGGCGGCCAGAAATTAAACGTAATTTGTTTCGAAAGTTGCGTGCGTTCGGCGCTCGCCTTTCCGATCAGACCGACCGAGGATTATTTTTTGTCTTTGAAATTAACACCGAGGAAGCTTTGCCCTTCTCTTATATAGTTTTTTCCGGTCGATTTACTTAGCTAAGTCTTTTTAATGGGCAAGCGTCTCACGTAAATGGGGTATAAATAACCAGATTAATTAATATCTTTAGCCTGGCTTTTAGGGTTTATCATCGACGAAGCGAAAGTAATTGAAAATGCGCCTTTCTTTCGCCGGCTATCCGAAAAATACATTTTTCAAACTTTTTTCTATAATTTGCGATTTTTTTTTTAAATTATAGGATAAGCCGGAATTATTTTTACTGGTAAATTAATGTGCCGGGACTACGTCGGCAATACTATACAGGGTGTTTCATTTAAAGTGCCATGAGCTTATAACGTCTAAACGATTTCAAAAATTTTGTTATTTAAAAGAGCAAAGTCGTATTGGCCCGAAAACTGAAATTACAATTTTTTTCAATTTGATGGATGTGAAATTCCATAAAAAATTGGGGGCTTTCGGTTTGTGGACGACCTTCCTTAAATTTTTTCCTGATACCTAAAAGGTTGATTAATTATTAGATAAAATATTAGGGTGCTATTTACTCAAAAACCAAAACTAGGAATTTTGGAAAATTTTGTAAACCTCAAAAACACTACTTTTTGAGGAAACTCCATAGTCCTTTAACACCAAAAATTTCTAACTACTAAAATGTAAGGTAACGGACCCAAATAAGGCCCACCTTAAGGCATAATTAATAGGTGTTTGAAAAAAATGCATCAATACTTCGTAATTAAAATGTTTATTTATATTAAACTTCAAAATAAAAGTAACAATCTTTCTCTTGTAACATATACGAGCTTTGACAATGATTCAAAATGAGGAAGCGGGAAATCTGAAAACTGGGCCTTATTGGGCACCGGGCCTTATTTGGATCAGTTACCTTACTTGAATTAATTTTATAATTAATTTAAAAAAATTGTGTTTTTATTTGTTAATAAAATTAGTGTTTTTTTTAGGTTGAAACGTTTAACTAATACTTTTTTCTTTGATTTTTAGGTAAGCCGATGTCCAGTCGGATCCTTCTAAGATTTTTTACACACACGACACAGGGTGAGTCCTAAATAATTACGTTACGCGGAATGTTTATTTACGCGGAAGGGTAATCGTTGCGCGCAAACCAAAAGGTGCGTCTCCTCTCTTCATTTGCAAAATCGGAGCGCTCTTTTAAATTTAAAATCTTTTTAGGATGCAACAATAAGTGTGCAAACTTTACATTTAGAATGGCGTTTAAAATCGACCCCGTTTTAGAATTTTAAATGAAACTCATAAATGTAAATTTCTGTATTCGCGAACAAGCAAAAGAAAAAGCAGCAGATTCGCCGAAATTATATTAGCCCGAAATTCTTTATAACCTTCGAGTTAACTTTAACGAAGTAACCGGCTAATGCAGTCGGATAAGAAGCGGAACGTTAGGGGGTGTTTGTGAATGCAATCTGCATATAACCACTTCTTGTAGTTACGAGCTCGCCGTATCCAGCGAGATGCCACCGGAATATGCAATAACCACTTCGTTTGGCCAATTTTACAACCCCCATTGCTTTATTCCTGTTGTTTTTTTCCACGAATCGAAATAAGACGAGCTGGCAAGGAACGCTGAATCACAAATTTTTTTTGAAGGCTACCATTTTGACAGTAATTCGCCAAAGCAGAAATACGTATGTGAGTAATAGCTCACTAGTCGAAAGGTTAATACAACTGACTGCTAAGACCTTTCGAAAAAGATCTCTTTTTATTCGAAATTTAATAAAAAAACTATTTTGGGAAACTGGAACCAAAAAGCTGTTGCTTCATCATTATAAGTTGTATTAACCCTTCGACTACAGAGTTGCATCTTACGAAAACGAAAATTTACTTTAAAGCCGATTTTTTTCTCGAATATTTTTGAATAATGCGTCGTGCTGCTTTGGCAAATTAATATAACCTCCAAATACTGTAAAAATAAACAAAATCTGCGATTCAGACATCTTCGAATGTGTAATTTTGCGTTCAACGTTCTATTTTTGGTTTTCCATCCGAAAGGAGGCACGAATAATTTAAACGCGAAGGCCTTAGATCGTTCAACCCTTAAATCTCTTCTCTCTTTACTTAGCATTGGGTAACCTTAAGTATTCACGCGGCCCATTAAATATTTATCTTCTTATTTAAAATAAATTATCAAACATTTACGAGCTACGATTTTTCGCGTTTCGCAATAAACAATTCGTCGGGGAGCTGCATTATGCATGGAGCAATATTCTTTATCGCACGGCATCGGCAAAAAAAAGGGCCCCATAATCTCGAGACGTAAAAGAAACATAAATGATTTTATGAATGTTACTTTTAGTACATGGAAATTTTGATTTGAACTACAAACGAGGCATAATCTGACACTTAAAAGCGCTTTTTACCGGTTATATTAACTCGGGCACAAATATTTAGTGACTTGGACCGTTTGCCACCCTCATTTTTGATAGTTCAGAGTTTACGCACGTTTTGCCAATCTGACAGAAATAAGGAAGGCGTTGTTTTATGGTTTTCCATCTTGGGATACGCACGATATAAACAGCGGGCGACTTCTTATTAAGAAATGTATGACATTGCGGCCCGTTTCATTTTTATTTTCGTAGGTGACGCCTTTTAACTTGCAAAATTGGCTTCGGCGAGCGAACTTTGATTAGGGTTTTCGGTTCTTTTCGCGGCGCCAAAGCTGTTCAAGCGGAGATTTGATGTTTGCGGTATGAATACGGTCCTGTAATTTGAATTAAGTATTTTCAAAGAAAGAAATATATTTTAGTTTAGCTTTATGGGATTTTTTAATTTGAAAAGAAAATGCAGGGTGATTTTTTAAGTTTGAATTTTCAATTTGGGGCCCCCGTTTTTAATTAAAAAACTGCTACAAAATAAATTTATTATTGTGAATCGGGCTTATAACGGAGTGTGCACATTCGAGCTCAAAGTGGCACATTCCGATCTCGGGAAAATGAAGCGCGCCGCTCCGCGTCGCGCTTCATTTGCCTCCCTCGCTCGGAAATGTGCCACTTTTCGCTCGAATGCGCACATCCTCGTATTTATTGAATTTAACTACATTAATCGTGTGTCTGTAACATCAAGCACTACAAGTCTTCGCAAAGACAAAATATAAATTGAATTTTGAAGAATTGAAAAATGATGTTTCTCCTATAAATACGATCTTGCAAGTTTTTAATTAAACATCTTTAGAAAGTTTATAACTTAATTATTATGAATCAAGCTTAAAATTGAGTGTGCACATAATAATAAAAAAATTGTAGATAGCTATCAAAGAAGGAACAAATTTTTTTCATATGAGATTTGTTGAGTTTTATTGTCTGAAAGATGTGATTTTCAAAATTTTCGAATACGGTTGTTTCTGTGCCGTGAGATTGTTTATTATGATTAACTAATTACTCAAAAAATAGTTAAAAAAATTCTGGATAGCTATCAAGGAAGGAAATAATTTTATTCATATTGGATTTGTTGAGTTTTATTCTTTAAAAGATCTGATTTTCAAAATTTACGAACACGGTTATTTCTGTACTTTATAATTGTTTATTAATGTTTACTAATAACCCAAAAAATAGTTTAAAAAATCCTAGATAGCTATCAAAGAAGGAAGAAATTTTTTCATATAAGATTTGTTGAATTTTATTATTTAAAAGATGTGATTTTCAAAATTTGCGAATACGGCCGTTTCTATGCCGTGAGATTATTTATTATGATTAACTAATTACCCAAAAAATAGTTAAAAAAATTCTGGATAGCTATCAAGGAAGGAAATAATTTTTTTTCATATTTGATTTGTTGAGTTTTATTCTCTAAAAGATGTGATTTTCAAAATTTGCGAATACGGTCCTTTCTATGCCGTGAGATTGTTTATTATGATTAACTAATTACCCAAAAAATAGTTAAAATAATCCTGGATAGCTATCACGGAAGGAAATAATTTTTTTTCATATTGGTTTTGTTGAATTTTATTCTCTGAAAGATCTGATTTTCAAAATGTGCCAATACGGCGGTTTCTATACTTTATAATTGTTTATTGATGTTTACTAATTACCCAAAAATAATTTAAAAAATCTTGGATAGCTATCAAGGAAGGAAATAGTTTTTTCATATTGGATTTGTTGAATTTTATTCTGGAAAAGATCTAATTTTCAAAATTTGCGAATACGGCCGTTTCTGTACTTTATAATTGTTTATTAATGTTTACTAATAACCCAAAAAATAGTTAAAAAAATCCTGGATAGCTATCAAAGAAGGAACTAATTTTTTTCATATGAGATTTGTTGAATTTTATTGTCTAAAAGATGTGATTTTTAAAATTTGGGAATACGGCTGTTTCTATGCCTGTGAAATTATTTATTATGATTAACTAATTACTTCAAAAATAGTTTAAAAAATTCTAGATAGCTATCAAGGAAGGAAATATTTTTTTCATATTGGATTTGTTGAATTTTATTATTTAAAAGATCTGATTTTTAAAATTTGCCAATACGGCCGTTTCTGTACTTTATAAATGATTATTAATGTTTACTAATTACCCAAAAAATAGTTAAAAAAATCCTGGATAGCTATCAACGATGGAAATAATTTTTTTCATATTGGATTTGTTGAATTTTATTGTCTAAAAGATGTGATTTTCAAAATTTGCGAATACGGCCGTTTCTATGCCGTGAGATTATTTATTATGATTAACTAATTACCCAAAAAATAGTTAAAAAATTCTGAATAGCTATCAAGGAAGGAAATCATTTTTTTTCATATTTGATTTGTTGAGTTTTATTCTCTAAAAGATGTGATTTTCAAAATTTGCGAATACGGTCCTTTATATGCCGTGATATTGTTTATTATGATTAACTAATTACTCAAAAAATAGTTAAAAAACTTCTGAATAGCTATCAAGGAAGGAAATAATTTTTTTTATATTGGATTTGTTGAATTTTATTCTCTAAAAGATTGGATTTTCAAAATTTGCAAATACGGCCGTTTTTGTACTCTATAATTGTTTATTAATATTTACTAATTACCAAAAAATAGTTAAAAAAATCCTGGATAGCTATCAAAGAAGGAAATAATTTTTTTCATAAAGATTTAATGAATTTCAAACTCAAAAATATGTGATTTTAAAAATTTGTGCACACGGGTTTTTCTACTGAAAACTCTTCTATTATTGCATTGAACAACACCTAAAAATTTGATCCCATAGTTCCGAACCACCCTGTATTTAAAAAATTCCAAAAATATTTTCAGTAAAACTTTTATGTATCTATTTGCAAACTTTTTCTTACAATTTTTTAACTTTGATATTTTTAACAATTTGGCACTTTTCCAGATATTATTAGTTACCAAAAAATTGAAGTGTTTATTTCAAATTATAGCAAAATCGATTTATATTTTCTAAGACCTCTTAACTTTAAAAGTTCATAACTCAAAAAAAATTCTTAGGCTCTTTAAATAAGACCATAAAAACGAAAAGGCTTCGCGTCCAAATTTTTCAATTAATTAATCCTGCGAGTCCTCAATTTCGAAATTGTCCAAAACGAAGCCCTCTACGAAAATAAATTTAAGAAAAATATAGATCACGTTTTTATAGCACTTTTATAGATTAGGCACTTATTCAATTTAAAAAATAGCCGTATTTTTTATATGTTTAGCTCTAAAAGAACGGCGTCTAATAAAAATTTATACCGTCCGAAGGATTTGTGTAAAAAATTTAAGGCCGAGCTTTTGATTTACAATTCGCAAAGGACCAAGATAAAGTTATTTTAACATTGTAAGTTGTATCGCGAAGATTTATTGGCAATTTTTTTCATAATCGCCGTTCGATATTTTCGGCGTGTTGGACGCGAATTTTAAGGGCGCCGCAGCAAAAACGACCTCTTCCACGACCCAAGAACGCGGATGGACAAAAGGCCGTTTTAACGTCCGCAAAAAACTTTTATTAAGTTACATTTCTTATCTTTCTAAGCGAAGCCGCGCCGAAAAATTGAACTTTTCCCATCGACCGTTGCAAGTTATCCAATTTCGAATATCGAATGCTTTTATTCGCTTTTGATACAATATAAACTAAGGAGGTGCCCTTACCGGAAAAAAAGCGGTCGAATTTGCGCGTTCGCCCGACGTTTCCGTTACATTTTTCGAAGGGGGGCAAAAACGGGCAAAAGAGAGAGGCCCTCAGGTGGCGTGCGCGTGGCGCCCTGCGGAACGTAGACGTCGTCGTGGCGTGCTCGAACAACACGTGAAGGGTATGGGGGCGATCTCACGTGCCCTTTATGGGCCTCTCATCATAACTGTGTAACTGCAGACCGGAGTCGAGCGCAAGTTTTGCATAACTACCCCCAGGAGTCGTATTCGAAGCGTCTCTCTCCGTAATATCAAAACGCTAATCTCTTATCTCTTTCCTACTGTTGGTACTAAAACAACCCTTTATTTCTTTATTATTGTGGAGCGAAATGACGAGCGAGACATTGTTAAGTCGCCCGAGGATAACTCTCGAGGAGACGATGTGCTGTTTATTGTCGCACGTCGTTTCGATGAATTATAAATTGGCCCGATTAGCCCCCCGATCGTTTTTTTTCTTCTTCTTCTTCCCCGAAGAACGAATTCTCGATGGCTAAACGTAAGATGGATCTGCTCGGGGGAATAGATCGTTGATCATTTCCATCCGCTTAATTATCATTTTCGGTTTGGAAAGTTTGATGCGCTATTTGGACAGGGTTGTATCAAGTTTTGGGCGAATTAATTGTGCAAATAAATTTGGACGTTATAGGGTTTCGTGTAAAGCGTTTAGAAATAATTAGGAGCCCTTTAATCATAGCTTGTTAGGTTTATCGAGCTCGCAGTTGGGATTGCTTTGCGATATTTTTTTGGGCGTTGGTCAACTGCGCGCCGCGGCCTGTTTGCCCGTGTTTACGGTTCCTCGTCTCAAAAAGCAATAGGATAATTGCGCGCGGCGGTGAATTTTTTTAGGACCTTACACCCGTGCAGAAATTGTGTCAGGGTTTTAAAGATTTCCCTTACACTTTAAGGGACCCTAAAAGGATGATCACGTTTCGTAAAAGTGGGCCTTTAAGGGCAATGTAATAAGGTCCTTTAAAGTTTTTCCTTACATTTAATTTTTTTTACCTGGTATATAATAAGAAAATAAGTTTTCTTAGAATAATACAAAATCTTAGTTAAACATAAAGCAATATCCAGCTGAGGTAAAAGACAACAAAACATATTTTTTTATTGTTAGTTCTGTATTTGTTAAAATTAAAAATAATTAATCCCTTTTTGCTTTTAGAAACCTGTTAGGCTATATGTATATAACTTCAAAACTTTTTTTCAGACTAAAAAAATAAACTTTTTGAAAGAAAAATTTATTTGGGTTTTGTGACTTTATGTTTAACTAGCCCTTTCCTGTAACAAATACTAACAGATAAAAGCCCCTTTCCCTCCGCCCACCAAATAGGGGCGTTATGTAATTTATGAATGACTTCTTAGTAATGTACAGTCAAACCAAGAAGTAATCAACACTCTAAAAACAGACCTACAGTAAACGTACTATTTCAGAACACAAAATCTGGCGCTGCATGGTTAAAAAACAATTAAGATTGATTTTTGTAATTTTAGTACCTAGAACTAAAGGTACTAAAATGACAAAAAATTACAAAATTACTGTAGGTCTGTTTCTAGGGTGTTGATTACCTCTTGGTTTGCCTGTACATAAAGATACTTATCAATAATCATTACTTTTAGCTGAGAAAAAAAGTATTATGTATGAGTATAAACTGTAAAACAAATAAAAATAATAATTTAATTGATAACTTCACAACTAGCAGTAAATAGAAATAATTTTATAACGAAGATATTCAATAATTTTATTCTGGACTTTTCTTCTTATGGAATCCACAAAAAGACATTTAAAGGTCCTTTAATATTTATCGCAACTAAAACCTATTAAGGAATTCTTGACAAAAATTAAAAGGCGCTTTAATGGTTACTCTGAAAAACCCCTAAAAGGATTTCCTTATCATAATCCGACAATGCCCTTTACTGGCTTTAAAAAGGATTCACCGAGAAATGTTTTAATGTGGAATCCACAACGTAGCATTTAAGGGCCCCTACCACTGTTAGGGCATCCATAGTAAATTTCTGCACGGGTATGTATATTCCTATTGCCATGTTATTACGGTATTTATGAGTTGCCGCCCGCGGTATATCGAGGGTCCACTGTATTTTTATTCGCTGAAAACTATTTAATTCGATGCGCTTTTGTTAATTAAATTTGAAACTAAATCGCACCTTTATCGAGCTTGAACTATCGTTTTATTCCAATTTTTTTTAGACTCAACCCCCGCCCTCCGAAAAAGATATTTAAAAAAAATGTCTGTCTGTTTCTTGCCACAATTCGAAAGGTGTGTCTTATTGGCGAGATTTAATTATTTTTGACGGTTAAATACAATTGCAGAACCAACAATTACGATTTTAATTATCAGCACAATTAATTTTGCAATAATGCAAAGGCCCGAGGTTTATAAAAGAACAAGCAATTTTCTAATCATGTCGATAACGTTAAAAAGTGCGAGTGTGCTGATATGGTAAACGCAGCTGTGTTATGACTATTCAATTTCTTTGTTTAGTTTTCGAAATGCATTCGTTTTGTAAAGACGTATGTACATCACTAATTGTTGTTAATTAAAAAAAAAGTGCGATTAGAAACTAAATTAATAAAAGTTTAGTGCATCTTTCCCTTGGACGACCTGCTGATTTTGTTGAAAGGTAGAATTTCGTATTTTTTTTAAAAACAATTCAAAATTTCCTATTTGGGGGACGAGAAATGTTTTAACGTGGAATCCACAACGTAGCATTTAAGGGCCCCTACCACTGTTAGGGCATCCATAGTAAATTTCTGCACGGGAATTGCTATTTCAGTGGAATTTTATTATTAATATAATTTTGATGGAATTAATTATTTATTTTTTTATGTATTTTGAACAATAAATGTAGGTAGAGTTTTTGGTATTTTTGCTCTATGTTGAAACTCAAATTTTAATTGCGAAATGTATTTAGAAATTCTTTGTAATTTTCAATGTGCGCAACTGTATATTTTTTTGTTATTGATGGTTTTTTTACTTACAATTAGACAAAAATTTTGTCCCGTATGAATTTTTTTCTTACCAAAGGCTACCATTATTATTTTAAATATTTTTAAAAAAACCAAGTAATTAAATATGCAATAATATAAAAAAAAATAAACGCTTTAACTTTTTCCGAATAGAAAATCATATGAAGAAAAGATGATTAATATAGACAAATTCAATAAATACCAGGATGTGCGCATTCGAGCGAAAAGTGGCACATTTTCGAGCGAGGGAGGCAAATGAAGCGCGACGC
Organism: Sinopyrophorus schimmeli; assembly: GCA_036325965.1. Taxonomy (NCBI): domain Eukaryota; kingdom Metazoa; phylum Arthropoda; class Insecta; order Coleoptera; family Elateridae; genus Sinopyrophorus; species Sinopyrophorus schimmeli. The sequence continues at coordinate 336,029 of JARFIZ010000405.1, forward strand.
GGAGCGGCGCGCTTCATTTTCCCGAGATCGGAAATGTGCCACTTTGAGCTCGAATGTGCACACTCGGTTTTAAGCTCGATTACCAAACGTCCCGTTTTCACATAAAAAAAAATTGTTCACCTTAGTACACGGAAGGTAAATTGACATGAAATAAAAATCAAAAAATTTATTAATTTTTATTTCCTTATGCTCTTTATTTGGAATCTTTTTTGTCATCAGGATAAAGGTCGTATTCATTATCATGATAATTATTTACCCTGACGCGCAATTGCCCTAAACCCAAAAATTTTTCTGGCCGCGGCGCGCAGTTGACCCACGCCCACGTTCTAACGCTTCCGCCGAAGAGGCGCGCGGCAATTACAATTTGGCCAAATTTCGACGTAAATAAAGCGCGATAACGGCTTCGTTGCAGTCGCAGAACGAACATCGAAGGATTAAGTTTATGCCTTTTGGCACGCAAACCGTGTCGAGCATTGTACCAGAAACGTCGATCTTGTATAAATATTGTTAATGAGAGTCGGCCTGCATTGTGCTACGGCCCCGATTCCGCGACTTATCTACGATCTTTATGGCAACCTTCCAAAACGTCCATAGAATTATTAAATAATGTACTGCAGCTTTTGGCGAAACCAAAAGTCGCGGGTCGTCCGCTCGTTTCTTGTCTCCGCCGTTAAATTTGCAAAATTGATTAGCGTCGAGCAATTAGGGGGGTTTTTCGAAAAAGAAATTGTTGCTCTTGCGGATTATTAGGTCTCCTGCGTCGGGAGTCATAAAATTTTGGATAAATCGTAGCACTTCGCCTGTGGTGACTAATGATTTCTCTTTTACGAGGGAACGTGGGGCATTTATCAATGCATCTAAACGTCCGATCCATTATTGGGACTTTATGTCTCGTGTGATGGCTTTTGAAATTTTTTTAAACGCGTTTTAATAATTAGATGGCGGGGGAGGCTGTTGTACCTTGACCCCTTTGTACCTAGGGCCTTTTTTTAAATTTTGCGGGCTTTTGTGCCCTATAATCTTCTATATTTGAAGTGCCACACTGGCCAATGAATAAGATTAATTGAAAAGAAGGTAAATTTTTGAAGTTATACTTCGTTTGGCGGTTGGAGAGTAAAATTATAGCAGGAAACGGAAGTTGCGCGCGAACAACTAACGAAAATTTGACAGTGTGAAGTTAGTCGTTTCAGAAAGTAAATTAGTTATTGTGAATCATGCTTACAGCCGAGTGTGCACATTCGAGCTCAAAGTGGCACATTCCGATCTCGGGAAAATGAAGCGCGCCGCTCCGCGTCGCGCTTCATTTGCCTCCCTCGCTCGGAAATGTGCCACTTTTCGCTCGAATGCGCACATCCTCGTATTTATTAAATTTAACTACATTAATCGTGTGTCTGTAACATCAAGCACTACAAGTCTTTGCAAACTCAAAATATAAATTGAATTTTGAAGAATTGAAAACCGATTTTATTCTCTAAAAGATGTGATTTTCAAAATTTGCGAATACGGCCGTTTCTATGCTCTGAGATTGTTTATTATGATTAAATAATTACCCAAAAATAGTTAAAAAAATTCTGGATAGCTATCAAAGCAGGAAATATTTTTTTTCATATTGTATTTGTTGAATTTTATTCTCTAAAAGATCTGATTTTCAAAATTTGCGAATACGGCCGTTTCTATGCCGTGAGATTGTTTCTTATGATTAACTAATTACCCAAAAAATAGTTAAAAAAAACCTGGATAGCTATCAAAGCAGGAAATAATGTTTTTCATATTGGATTTGTTGAATTTTATTCTCTAAAAGATCTAATTTTCAAAATTTGCGAATACGGTAGTTTCTGTACTTCATAATTGTTTATTAATATTTACTAATGACCCAAAAAATTGTTAAAAAAATCCTGGATAGCTATCAAAGAAGGAACAAATTCTTTTCATATTAGATTTGTTGAGTTTTATTCTCTAAAAGATGTGATTTTGAAAATTTGCGAATCCGGCCGTTTCTATGCCGTAAGATTGTTTATTATGGTGTACTAATTACCCAAAAAATAGTTAAAAAAATTCTGGATAGCTATCAAGGAAGGAAATGTTTTTTTCATATTGGATTTGTTGAATTTTATTCTCTAAAAGATCTGATTTTCAAAATTTGCGAATACGGCCGTTTCTATGCCGTGAGATTGTTTCTTATGATTAACTAATTACCCAAAAAATAGTTAAAAAAAACCTGGATAGCTATCAAAGCAGGAAATAATTTTTTTCATATTGGATTTGTTGAATTTTATTCTCTAAAAGATCTAATTTTCAAAATTTGCGAATACGGTAGTTTCTGTACTTCATAATTGTTTATTAATATTTACTAATGACCCAAAAAATTGTTAAAAAAATCCTGGATAGCTATCAAAGAAGGAACAAATTCTTTTCATATTAGATTTGTTGAGTTTTATTCTCTAAAAGATGTGATTTTGAAAATTTGCGAATCCGGCCGTTTCTATGCCGTAAGATTGTTTATTATGGTGTACTAATTACCCAAAAAATAGTTAAAAAAATTCTGGATAGCTATCAAGGAAGGAAATGTTTTTTTCATATTGGATTTGTTGAATTTTATTCTCTAAAAGATCTGATTTTCAAAATTTGCGAATACGGCCGTTTCTATGCCGTGAGATTGTTTCTTATGATTAACTAATTACCCAAAAAATAGTTAAAAAAAACCTGGATAGCTATCAAAGCAGGAAATAATTTTTTTCATATTGGATTTGTTGAATTTTATTCTCTAAAAGATCTAATTTTCAAAATTTGCGAATACGGTAGTTTCTGTACTTCATAATTGTTTATTAATATTTACTAATGACCCAAAAAATTGTTAAAAAAATCCTGGATAGCTATCAAAGAAGGAACAAATTCTTTTCATATTAGATTTGTTGAGTTTTATTTTCTAAAAGATGTGATTTTGAAAATTTGCGAATCCGGCCGTTTCTATGCCGTAAGATTGTTTATTATGGTGTACTAATTACTCAAAAAATAGTTAAAAAAATTCTGGATAGCTATCAAGGAAGGAAATATTTTTTTCATATTGGATTTGTTGAATTTTAATATCTAAAAGACCTGATTTTCAAAATTTGCGAATAGGGCCGTTTCTATGTCGTGAGATTGTTTATTATGATTAACTAATTACCTAAAAAATAGTTAAAAAAATTCTAGATAGCTATCAAAGAAGAAAATAATTTTTTTCATATTGGATTTGTTGAATTTTATTCTCTAAATATCTGATTTTCAAAATTGGCGAATACGGCCGTTTATGTACTTTATAATTGTTTATTAATGTTTACTAATTACCCACAAAATAGTTAAAAAAATCTTGGCTAGCTATCAAAGAAGGAACAAATTTTTTTCGTATTAGATTTGTTGAGGTTTAGTCTCTAAAAAATGTGAGTTATTAAAATGTATTTATTGAATTTATTTATACCATATTAATTTTTATATATCTTAGAAGTCTAATGAAAAATTAAAACATTTTTAAATTTTTGCCAAGTTAACTATTAAATATATTAAATTTTAATATACAAGATAGTTTTGTTAATTTTTGAAACTATTTCAGTGTCATCTCAAAAAAGAACATTTGTAGTTCTTATAATGCGAAAATAAATAATAATTATATAGTTTTCATAGAACATTTTGTTTAATGTGAATAGAGCCGAGATACATCACCCCCGTTGTACCAAGGCCATAGATCCACTAATAATTAAATCTTTTAGCAGTTTGAAAAAAAAACGATTGCTAATGCTTTTAAATATTTTATGATGGGTATCTTATTAGTGCCCCAATTCATTTTATCAACAAATTATTATATAAACAATTTAAAAAAAATACAAGTGATAAAAGGGTCAAGTACAACAGGGTCCTTTAAAATTTGTTACATAGTTATTTTTAATGTTAAATTGAGCATTGTTATTAAATTATTTTGTAACATAAGAAATGATTTAGAAGCTCATAAAGTCCTACGTAAAAGGTTTGACAAAATCGCGGATCGGTGATATTTTCACGAATTTCGGTACCTTTATTTTGTTCAAGATTTTTTTTTAAAAAGTAGATCTCTACAAATATTTTTTATAAGTGCATAAACTTTTTTTAATTGGATTTCAATAAAGAAAAAGAACAATAAAATATTCAAATTTCAATGACTAAAAATATTCGTACAGCTTTGTCCCCTTTTTGGGAATTTCAAAAATCCTTTTGGCTTTTTTATGAGACTAAATCAAAATTTACTTAGCACCCAATTTTAATTCGAAAATTTAACCAAAATCATCCACCAAGCAATGTTCCACTTGAAAAAAATTAAATCCTTATTGTTTGAAATTATTTTAAAATAATTTGACATCGAGCGCTATTTAAAATTGAAAATAAGTGTGCGCGTGAAGTTGACGCGCGACAGAAGTGAAACTTCTTGCTTATTAGGGGTGTAGATAAATTTTTCTTTTGGAGAAACGGTCCGAGATTAAGGCCTTATTGTAAACAATAGTGATAGCCGCTAACCTCTGCCAGTTCCCCCACCACGTACCCTAACTAGCCCCCTCATGCGATCGAAATTTTCGTAACGCTCGAAAAATTGTAGCCCCCTAAGCGAAGAAGCTTCACTTCAACAAACCAGGTAAATTTGATATGCGATTTTTTACAAAATTTAACCTTGTCCACAAAGAAGTGCCACGACGTGATTTAAGATCCCATAACTCTCGACCCGAGACGCCCAATATCCATATCTTTTTTTTCGTTGTAAATTGAAACAGATATTGCGCTAAGTAAACTTATAACAAACAAAACACAAAAGACAAAATAAATTACCGAAGAGCCTGTGCAGAGTAAAAGGTAATAAAAATAAATTTTAAAGTGCCCATAAAAATTTGCCAAATTAAATTACGGCCATGCATCAAGAGATAAAATGTACTGTTGTACAAATATATGGGAGAAGAAGGAGCAGTAGGCGGCCTTGCTCGACGGACGGGTAATTTTAGGGCCGTAACGATAAAGGCCGGCGATGAAAATATCGTGAATATATTATTACGCCGTGTCGGTAGTAGCACTAACACGAATTAAATAATGTATGCCACCGGGGCTCTTACGGCGGCTGCGGAGGCTTTCACCGCCAACTTACTAATTTAATTAACGTCCGAAACTTCCCTTATATTAACCCGCAGTTATGGATTATAGATCTGGGCCGCGCGCGCTTTCGCCAACTTCGCTTTTTGTGCGGCCCTTTTCGGTCTTTGCAGTCCTCGCAAAAACCTCTATTGTGGCGCTCATTGTTATGTTTATTTCCCGCCCCGAAAATTGCGGCCCGAACGAAACGTCGACCGAAATTATATTAGAAAAGATTTCGAATGCCGGAAATAGTTTATTCTCTTATCCCGCATTCTATTGTAATTTAACATCGCTTTAGGTCTGCTCCAATAAATGTGCAATCTGCGTTTAACAACGTTATACAAAAATGCCCCATCATTTCGGGAGCGCTTCGAAGTTATAAAGCAAAATTCCTGATGCCCATAAAGGCGGACAAGGCGGCCAAAATAAATTTAAACTTGACTGGGAGAGTAATGAAATGGAAATGATTCTCTGTGAGGCAAATTTGCATGTATGATATTACGGAGAACAAGAGCCAAAAACATTTTTCTAAATTATAGGCCACTTTAAATCACAATTCTACTCGAAAGCGCTCTTTCGATAATTAAATTAACAATTCATCCTTTCATACTCTTTCCTCCTTTCGTTCATTTATTCATAATACCTTTTGTGTTAAGCCTTTTACATTTTAATCGCTTCTTTTCGTTCGCGAAGCGTTTCAACGATCGATTAGTGTGTTTTCTATGCGAAGTTATACTTGTTTTGGTGCGTTTGATAGTTACGAGTTTGCGGTTTTCAGAAAGTAAATTAATTATTGCGAATCGTGCTTAAAACGGAGTGTGCGCATTCGAGCTCAAAGTGGCACATTCCGATCTCGGGAAAATGAAGCGCGCCGCTCCGCGTCGCGCTTCATTTGCCTCCCTCGCTCGGAAATGTGCCACTTTTCGCTCGAATGCGCACATCCTCGTATTAATTATATCACCTACATATATTTTTTCTCTTTCAAACAAAAAAAAAATTTTAGTGTAGCTTTATAGGATTTTTGAATTTGAAAAAAAATACAGGGTGATTTTTTAAGTTGACATTTTCAATTTGGTGGCCCCATTTTTAATTAAAAAACTTCTACAAAATAAATTTATTGTTGTGGATGGTGCTTAAAATAATCTATTGAAATATCTTATTAGTAATAAGTTTTATTATTATACGGGGTGCCCCACGAATAGGTACTGAGATTTAAACGGATGATACCGCGTAGTGTTATTAATACGAAAATAATTAAAATATAATGCAAAAAACCAGGATAAAACCTATTTTTTCACATAATTGCTTTAAAACCTCATAGGGCCGTAATGCTTTAGGGAGACATTTTTACTAATTACTCAAAAAATCGTTAACAAAAAATCTGGATAGCTATCAAGGAAGGAAAAAAAAATTTTTATATTAGATTTGTTAAGTTTTAATCTCTAAAAGATGTGATTTTCAAAATTTGCGAATACGACCGATTCTATGCCGTGAGATTGTTTATTATGATTAACTAATTACCCAAAAAATAGTTAAAAAAATCCTGAATAGCTATCAAAGAAGGAAATAATTTTATCATATTGGATTTGTTGAATTTATTCTCTAAAAGATCTGATTTTCAAAATTCGCAAATACGGCCGTTTCTGTACTTTATAATTGTTTATTAATGTTTGCTAATTACTCAAAAAATAGTTAAAAAAATTCTGGATAGCTATCAAAGAAGGAACTAATTTTTTTCATATTATATTTGTTAAGTTTTAATCTCGAAAAGATGTGATTTTCAAAATTTGCGAATACGGCCGTTTCTATGTCCTAAGATTGTTTATTATGGTTTACTAATTACCCAAAAAACAGTTAAAAAAATTCTGGATAGATATCAAGCAAGGAAATAATTTTTTTCATATTGGATTTGTTGAATTTTATTCTCTAAAAGATCTGATTTTCAAAATTCGCGAATACGGCCGTTTCTGTACTTTATAATTGTTTATTATGGTTTACTAATTACCCAAAAAATAGTTAAAAAAATTCTGGATAGCTATCAAGGAAGGAAATAATTTTTTTCATATTGGATTTGTTGAGTTTTATTCTCTAAAAGATTTGATTTTCAAAATTCGCGAATACGGCCGTTTCTGTACTTTATAATTGTTTATTAATGTTTGCTAATTCCTCAAAAAATAGTTAAAAAAATTCTGGATAGCTATCAAAGAAGGAACTAATTTTTTTCATATTATATTTGTTAAGTTTTAATCTCTAAAAGATGTGATTTTCAAAATTTGCGAATACGGCCGTTTCTATGTCCTAAGATTGTTTATTATGGTTTACTAATTACCCAAAAAACAGTTAAAAAAATTCTGGATAGATATCAAGCAAGGAAATAATTTTTTTCATATTGGATTTGTTGAATTTTATTCTCTAAAAGATCTCATTTTCAAAATTCGCGAATACGGGCGTTTCTGTACTTTATAATTGTTTATTATGGTTTACTAATTACCCAAAAAATAGTTAAAAAAATTCTGGATAGTTATCAATGAAGGAAATAATTTTTTTCATATTGGATTTGTTAAATTTTAATCTCCAAAAGATGTGATTTTCAAAATTTGCGAATACGGCTGTTTCTATGCCCTAAGATTGTTTATTATGGTCTACTAATTACCCAAAAAATAGTTAAAAAAATTCTGGATAGCTATCAAGGAAGGAAATAATTTTTTTCATATTGGATTTGTTGCATTTTATTCTCTAAAAGATCTCATTTTCAAAATTCGCGAATACGGGCGTTTCTGTACTTTATAATTGTTTATTATGGTTTACTAATTACCCAAAAAATAGTTAAAAAAATTCTGGATAGTTATCAATGAAGGAAATAATTTTTTTCATATTGGATTTGTTAAATTTTAATCTCTAAAAGATGTGATTTTCAAAATTTGCGAATACGGCCGTTTCTATGCCGTGAGGTTGTTTATTACGATTAACTCATTACCCAAAAAAATAGTTATAAAAATTCTGGATAGCTATCAAGGAAGGAAATAATTTTTTACATATTGCATTTGTTGAATTTCAAACTTTAAAATATGTGATTTTAAAAATTTGCGAACACGGGCTCTTCTACGCAAATCTCTTCTAATATTGCACTGAATAACCCCTAGAAATTTGATCCCCGTATTTAGAAAATCCTATAAACATTTTCAGAAAAAACTTATGTATGTATTTGCAAACTTTTTCTTACAATTTTTTAACTTTGATATTTTTAACAATTTAGCACTTTTCAAGTTATTATTGGTTACTAAAAAGTTGAATAGTTTATTTCAAATTATAGAAAATCGAGAGGGAAGCCATCAATTTATATTTTCTAAGATCTCTTAACATTAAAAGTTCATAACTCGAAAAAATTGCGCATTTTGAAATTTCTTAGACTCTTTAAATAAGACCAGAAAAACAAAATGTTGAGAAAATTCGAAAAGGCTTACTTAATCAAGTAACCGAGTTGTCGTGGTATACATACTTAAGAATTTTTTTGTTGAACGATTGCACTAAATTAAATTACTCAAAAAAATAAATTTCTAAAAGTAACTGACAAATTTATGTATATTTTGCTCCGTTTTCGATTTACACGGTTTTCATCGGAACCTATCTACCGTGTAAATCGGGGAATAGGTGTACAGTTGTGAGACACCAAGATTACATTTTTTTAACGGTGGCACAGTAACATAAAATTTGGAAACTAGTCTTCTAGTTATAGGTACACGTGGTTATATTTAATTTAGTCACGCCAAAGAAGTATAACTTCTACATAAGTACACGCGCACCGGGTGTTTATTTTTCAATCGTATTTCGCGGAGATCAATGTAAAAATTAAAAATTCCACCCGTCGCTTCAAAAGCCGAAGAAAATCAAATCGAGAACGTTTCATACGGTTGGTAAACATGCAACACACGAGAGGAAACTTTGAAGCAATTACGTGCACTGTTTACAACGCTTAGAGCCAGCAAAGAGTTATTATATAATTTTCTTTCTTTTGCGCTTTTAAACGAAACCGTTCTTCTTGACGGATCCAAGTTATGAGACACTTAAACCGTAAAGTTATGAGAGAAGGTAGCGCCGGGGATAAAGTATTCTGCAAGTGGGCAACTCTCTCTAAAAGTGGCGTGCTCTTCGGCCGAGTTTATCGTGGTGTGGCATCGTCTTCGGACGCCCGGAGCCACGGATGCCTTTAGTGGGTTGTGTCGCGTCTGGATTTACTGCATTGCGGAGCTTCGTCCGGAAGCTGCTCTTTTTTCCGTTCGTTTATTTTTCTGCAGCTGCACGTGCTTCTTGCGCTCACTATTTTTCGTTCGCTTCATTTCTATTCCACACATTGCATTCCACTCGAAGCTGCGCTTCGAATTTTTTTTACAAAACACTTCGCAGTTGTTGTTTTCGACTTCCTCTGCCGGGCCGAGATCGGGCGCACACGTCGAGGCGCTTAAAATATTTAATTGCGGTTTTGGAAAAAAAATTAAGGGGGGGGCCGCCTTGTTTGCTTCTATCGTACGGCGAAATGGTGCGATTTTTGGAATATGTAAAGCGTTCCCATTGAAATTGTTAAATTTATAAAATACGGCCCTTTGAAGTCGTTCAAACATTGCACCGGAAGTTAATTGAGCTTTTGTTTTAAATATATTAAGCACAGACATTTTTTTAGAATCAAATTTGTGTGTTTCGAAACCCGCTAAAACATGACTTGATAAGTTTTATTATAGATGGCGCTTTTGTAGGTGATTTCATAGCTAACTATGGTTTTTTAAATAGCAACCCCTATTTTATCTTATTTTATATTAAAATTGAAGCGAAAATAAGGTCTATATCGGAAAATGTTTTATTTGATACATACTTTGCGTGATATTTAATGTTGCAAAAAATATAGCAAGCGCAGTGCTTCAAAACACTTAAAATATTTGATTGCGATTTTAGTCAAAATTAATTGAGCGTCGCTTAATTATTATTTTTTTTTATTTTAGGACTAAAAGTCGGAAATTTTTCAGAATGCGAGGCGTCCCTACCGACGTCGGCTTAATTTTTTAAATACACTTTTTCGATGTGTTTCAAAAAATTACATAGCTAGTTAAATGAGCTTTTTTAAATATCTTAAAAACTATGCGTTGTACAAAATTTTTTTAGAATCAAATTTGTATGTGTTCCAACGCACTAAAACATGACTTGATTAATTTTGTTATAGATGGCGCTTTTGTATGTGATTCCATACTTAACTTTGTTTTTTTATAACAACCCCTATTTTTTCTTTTGATCTATTAAAGTTGGGATAAAAAATAAGATCTTTTTATATCAAACAACTTTTTTTATTTAATACATATTTTCTGAGACATTTAATTATTGCATAAAATTGAAAAAACGCACCTACTTTAAACCATTCAACCTTAAGTGAAAAATTGCAGCTTTAGAAAAAAATTGAAAACGACGCCGCCTAATTATTGTACTTTCATCATCTAGCCCAGGGATGAGCAACACGTGGCCCGCGGGCCCTTGTGGCCCATTAAACACGATTATGCGGCCCGCCAAGCATTTCTAAAATTGAATTCATTTTTTTAAATTTTATATTTTTTTATTCTATTGTTTATTTGTAAATTATTAACAAGTGTTACTTTATGTGCGGTCCGCCAAAAAAATTTAAAATTTAAATTGGCCCCTCTTACTCGCACCGACGAGATTATCGTATCTTTTCGCTCTCTTCCACTCATTTGCTATGGTAAATTCCTTTTTTGAACATAGAATCGATATTTATTACATTAAATTTAGATTTATGATTTGAAAGAACGAAGAATAGATAGCCAAATTAAATAAATACTAGGATGTGCGCATTCGAGCGAAAAGTGGCACATTTCCGAGCGAGGGAGGCAAATTAAGCGCGACGCGGAGCGGCGCGCTTAATTTTCCCGAGATCGGAATGTGCCACTTTGAGCTCGAATGTGCACACTCGGTTGTAAGCACGATTCACAATAATTTAGCCTAATAAATTAGCTCCAAAAATTAATTTAATAATATTAATCGTTCCCTCTCACTTGCATTGACAAGATTATTGTATCTTCTCGCTCCCTTCCATTCATTGCTATGGTAAATACGTTTTTCGAATATAAAATCGATATTAAATAAATTAAATTAATATTTTTGGTTTGAAGGAGCGCACGAAAAATTATACTAATGTAATAAATAAGAGGATGTGCGCATTCGAGCGAAAAGTGGCACATTTCCGAGCGAGGGAGGCAAATGAAGCGCGACGCGGAGCGGCGCGCTTCATTTTCCCGAGATCGGAATGTGCCACTTTGAGCTCGAATGTGCACACTCTATTTTAAGCATGATTCACAATTATTTATGCCGGGGATGAGCAACACGCGGCCCGCGGGCCGCTTACGGCCCGTTAAACATGATTATGCGGCCCGTCAAGTATTTCCAAAATGGAATTAATTTAAAAAATTTTTTTTTTTTTATTTTAACCTTTATTATAAATAAAGTTTTTTATATTGTTAACAAGTGTTACTTTATGTGCGGCCCGCCAAAAATTTTAAAATTTAAATTGGCCCGTTGATTAAAAAGGTTGCTCGCCCCTGATCTAGCCGAAAGTCTGCATTTTTTGAATATGCACGGCGCCGCACCGCCGTCGCCTTTCTCGAAGTAAAAAAATTACAAAGCTCATCGCTCACAAACGTCAGCTTCGATTTCGGGAGCTTCGCCCCCCCACCTCTTCGCTCACTAATTATTGCAATAATTTCAAGCGCCTACGCGAAACGAAAAAACTTTAATTTGAAGCAAATTCCTCATAGTTTCGGCTGGGGGCGGCCGGGGGATATAAAATAATTCCCAAGGTGTTTTGTTAAAATAACTAACACATTCCTTTCGAAATTCATCAAAAGCGAATTAGACTTTCGGAGAGCGAACTTTGCAAGCTGTCTTAAACTAATTTAACCCTAATCGAATTTTAGTTACCTACGTTTTAAGTGTTGTCACACGTGTGTCAGAAGGAAAGTACAAAATACGGTCACAGGGCGGAATGTAAATTAAGGATGAAGCCATTTTCTCTTTTCGGCTAATTTGGGGACTAACTCTAAGGCGCATTACGGATTTCTTTTACGGGTTAAATAGATTCGGTAATATTCCAACTTTCTATTCGTGCAATCCCCCAGAATTATTATGGAAGAAAGCCGTAGCAGGAGGTGTGGCAGGACCTCACGCTACGCTTCCTGTCGTGCCGACTCCGAGGCAAAGAAGTAGCGGAGGTCAATAGCGCTATTCCTCGCGTCGCGACGCTACCGCTTCCACTCGACTGACATACTGACCCGCACACGATTTTCATAATTCGCCAAAAGCCGCCCTCCGAAGACGTTTTCCGAGCCGAAGGTCTAATATTTCTGCGATTGGATTTCGGTGTAGCAATGTCGCGGAGTTTAATTAGTAAAGGAAGCCGAGCCCTTTTATTGTGCACACAATGGGGCCGTTTCCTATATTATCTTTCGTTGACCATATTGAAGGAAAATTTGATAAAGCTTTGTTTACCTACGGTTTGAAAGCGCAGAGATGATTTAGGAATATCGAAATTTAATTTGGGTGATTGATAAGGGTAAATCTATTTTAAGCAACAACCCATTTATTGGTCCTTGCAAAATTTATATTTACTACGACTTCCGAAGGTTAGCCTTATTTCGGTTCGATTTGTTACGTATGGCTTTTTTTCGTTTTGAGGGTAGTTCGCTCGCGTATTTGTTTTTCTTGCGAATTTGACGAAATTGAAATGTGATATTGGGGCAAGTGCGCTTTATTTCGTAAAAAAATAAAATTTATGAGCAATTCTGAAATTAATTAAAAAGTAGTACTTTATAATCAGATAGATTGCTACGCAATTGGAATGTTAGGTTACAAAGGGCGCCGGATCGGGAGGGGCCGGATTACCGCGGGCCTACCGCTAAGTTATTATAAACAAAGTAATATTGTTTAGGAAGTATGTTAATTATTGTGAACCACGCTTAAAACCGAGTGTGCGCATTCGAGCTCAAAGTGGCACATTCCGATCTCGGGAAAATGAAGCGCGCCGCTCCGCGTCGCGCTTCATTTGCCTCCCTCGTTCGGAAATGTGCCACTTTTCGCTCGAATGCGCACATCCTCGTATTAATTATGTCACCTACATATATTTTCTCTCTTTCAAACAAAAAAATAATTTTAGTGTAGCTTTATAGGATTTTTGAATTTGAAAAAAAATACAGGGTGATTTTTTAAGTTGACATTTTCAATTTGGTGGCCCCATTTTTAATTAAAAAACTTCTACAAAATAAATTTATTGTTGTGGATGGTGCTTAAAATAATCTATTGAAATATCTTATTAGTAATAAGTTTTATTATTATACGGGGTGCCCCACGAATAGGTACTGAGATTTAAACGGATGATACCGCGTAGTGTTATTAATACGAAAATAATTAAAATATAATGCAAAAAACCAGGATAAAACCTATTTTTTCACATAATCGCTTTAAAACCTCATAGGGCCGTAATGCTTTAGGGAGACATTTTTACTAATTACTCAAAAAATAGTTAACAAAAAATCTGGATAGCTATCAAGGAAGGAACAAATTTTTTTCATATTGGATTTGTTAAGTTTTAATCTCTTAAAGTTGTGATTTTCAAAATTTGTGAATACGGCCGTTTCTATGCCGTGAGATTGTTTATTATGATTAACTAGTTACCCAAAAAATAGTTTAAAAAAATCCTGAATAGCTATCAAAGAAGGAAATAATTTTTTTCATATTGGATTTGTTGAGTTTTATTTTCTAAAAGATTTGATTTTCAAAATTCGCGAATACGGCCGTTTCTGTACTTTATAATTGTTTATTAATGTTTGCTAATTACTCAAAAAATAGTTAAAAAAATTCTGGATAGCTATCAAAGAAGGAACTAATTTTTTTCATATTATATTTGTTAAGTTTTAATCTCTAAAAGATGTGATTTTCAAAATTCGCGAATACGGCCGTTTCTATGCCCTAAGATTGCTTATTATGGTTTACTAATTACCAAAAAATAGTTAAAAAAATTCTGGATAGTTATCAATGAAGGAAATAATTTTTTTCATATTGGATTTGTTAAATTTTAATCTCCAAAGATGTGATTTTCAAAATTTGCGAATACGGCCGTTTCTATGCCCTAAGATTGTTTATTATGGTTTACTAATTACCCAAAAAATAGTTGAAACTTATTGGCCTAAATTTTTGTGAATCATGCTTAAAACCGAGTGTGCACATTCGAGCTCAAAGTGGCACATTCCGATCTCGGGAAAATGAAGCGCGCCGCTCCGCGTCGCGCTTCATTTGCCTCCCTCGCTCGGAAATGTGCCACTTTTCGCTCGAATGCGCACATCCTCCGAATCCAATGGATTTGTCTATATTAATAATCTCTCCTTCAAATCAAAACCTTATACAGTAATCCCTCAACATTCGCGAATTCGACTTTCGCGAGTTTCGCTTATTCGCGATTATTAAAATGCGGCAAAAATTCGACTTTCGCGAGCTGTACTCGCGAATCCATAAAAAAACGTTTCTTGGATTTTTGTACATAATGTATTTTTTAGTTGTGCAGTTGTGTCAACATTTCCCATTAATTCGGAGTAATAATTACATATATCTAGTTTGTCTTCGTTCTAAGAGTCGAATGATTCCTAGAACAACGAACAACCCTCCCCTATGCTTCCCCAACCGATTTTTTTAGTTTTCAATTCGGTTTCGCTTGAGTAACACCATAAAACTTTTTTTAAAATACCATCTTTACCGAAACGTAAGAAAATAGTGATAGCTCTATCGGAAAAAATTAAACGTGCTGGGGTGAGTGCGTCAGCCGTCGGACGACTATTTAAAATAAACAAGTCAAGAGTGAGTTACATAAAGAAAAATGAAGAATCTATTAAAAAAAGTGTCGCTGCTAGTTCTACCGTGAGTGCGTAAATCGTTTCCCAAGTACGAAATACATCACTAGAAATGAGTGAAAACGCTGTAAGCTTATGGTTATTGATTGGTTTTTGATTGGATTGTTAATTAATTTCAGTAAATTGATGGTAAAATTAAAAAAATGTTGTAAATATATATGTATAATTATTAAAACTTGTTTATATGTATGTATATACAAAGTATATCAACCATTGTGGAACGTAACCCCCCTATTTCCACATTAAGATAGACTCAACTTTCGCGAATTCGACATTCGCGAGGTTTCTCCGGAGCGTAACCCTCGCGAATGTTGAGGGATTACTGTATTCAGATTTCTTATTCAGAAAAATTATGGCGTTTAGTTTTCTAATAAGACTACATGTCGCTGCTAGTTCTACCGTGAGTGCGTAAATCGTTTCCCAAGTACGAAATACATCACTAGAAATGAGTGAAAACGCTGTAAGCTTATGGTTATTGATTGGTTTTTGATTGAATTGTTAATTAATTTCAGTAAATTGATGGTAAAATTAAAAAAATGTTGTAAATATATATGTATAATTATTAAAACTTGTTTATATGTATGTATATACAAAGTATATCAACCATTGTGGAACGTAACCCCCCTATTTCCACATTAAGATAGACTCAACTTTCGCGAATTCGACATTCGCGAGGTTTCTCCGGAACGTAACCCTCGCGAATGTTGAGGGATTACTGTATTCAGATTTCTTATTCAGAAAAATTATGGCGTTTAGTTTTCTAATAAGACTACAGTAAAAGCGCTCTAACACGACCAGCATCGGTATTTTGTAGAGGTTGGCCTTTTAAACAGAAAGACAAAGATAGTCAATACAAATGTAATAAAGAATACTATATTAGATTAAATGCAGTTATTCGTTATCCGCATAATACTGTTATTAAATAAATGTTATTATAGCTAGAATAGTATGATTATATATTTGAGCCGTTTATTTTGAAAGTGGCCCAAGTCCATTTTTATCTTTTTTCAAGTTAACTGGGGTGACATTTATTATTTATGCTGAACTATCAAAAAAATAAATCGGCATTGAAATATATTTAATACATTTGAAAATTTTGTAACACGTACATTTTCATAATAATATAAACACTGAGAATCATAATTTTGAAAGTGACGTAAGTCCACTTTTTATTGATAATGTCAAAAAGTGCGGCCCAAAATCTTGAAAGCAGCGATAAAGGTAATTTAAATTACATTATAATATTGAATTAAATTTTAAAGAATAATATTTAATTAAAGAAATTATTAAAACTATGGGAAATGATAAAATCACAAGATTCCTTGGTTCTGAAAGTGAAGAAGAATTAAAATCATACAACAAATATAGAAAAAGAAAGAGAATTTTAGAACTTCATTCTTCAACAGAGGAAGAGGAACTAATTGAGAATGAAAACTTACAAAACTTTTTAAAAAAACTTTTATTAATATGAAATTGCCATTTTGTTTAAATAGAAAAAAAACTTTCTACCTCAAAATTAGTCAATTAAAAAAAGATTAAACTAAGCACATAGAATTTTAAATTAAAAATAGTGAAAAAATCGAAATCGAAATTTGGGCAGGGCGCCAACGAAAGCAACGTTATTAAAGTGACTCCATTATATTACTTTAGGAGTATTTATTATAAAATACGACGCCAGTTTTGTGATACCTCATCAGCAATTATTTACCAGAAAATACAGCAAAGATAACACGAGTTAATGTAAAAGCATCGAGCTGTGCAATTAAAGCGTACCGAAAACCGGGGGAAAATGTAAATAGTGGAACAAGAATTCTCAACAGTAAAGCTCGCTGGAGTGCACGAAAATTCGCAGGTAAATAAACCTTCTTGCTATTTCTATTTCGTAGCATTACTAATAATTGTTTATAAATCTCCGAATCTTTGTTTTCTAACCGTTAAAGCCCTCCCAATTTTCCCTTGGAACCGAAAGCGAATCGTAAATTTAAAATCGCCCAAAAAGGGTACGGGCGAAAGTAGCGTTTATCGAATTTTTCCTCGCAATATTAGCGGGGACTTAAGTTCCATAATTCAACCTTTTCCACGTTTTTTTTCCTTGCCGAGGGGAAACGGCCAAAGGACATTGCTACAAACTGGAAAAGTTTTGTTAGGGTAGTTTGGCAACTTTAATAATAAAAAGCATTATTCGGTATAACGTATTAGCGACATTAGAGAAAGGTCTTCAGGAACAGACAGATTATTCAGCATAATTCAGAAAGTTTAGTAAAAGCCATTAACCCCCGCGCACACTTGGGAGGCACTGCTGACACGAAATTCTAACTGCAGACATAATGAATTAACTGTTGGTTTGCAATTATACACTTAATAATCGCAATTGCATTCCGGTAATCAAGACGACAATTAGTTTCGTTTTGATAAAACACGTCCCGAAATATTTGTCTCTTCGACCCTCCGCCCCCGCGCGCAATCCTTCGATTTATTTATCGTTCCGACAACCCATTTGATGAGTACATTTAGCCGAAATCTTTTCAATAAAAATAATAAAAGCAGTCTCGATAAATCAAAAATACTTTCGCAACGAATTTATTGCTCGGAGATTTACTGGAATGCCTTAAAACGCAATAATTTATTTTATTTCGCTCTTTTCTCTTGCGAGACGAGACGAAGATCGAAAAACGGTTTCCTCGGCGAAGTGGAAATCGAAAAATCGTTAATTGGATTCTTTGTGTTTTCGTGTAGTTCAATTAAAATTAATTATTTAATTTAGAAAAAACGAGCCCCTTTCAATTCCGAAAAATTAAGCGAATTAAGGTATGTTCGCTCGCGAGTACAATAAGTTTAATATATTCCATGGTCGAAGTATTTTATTTTATGTCAGAGACTGTACTTGATATGCAAAAACAGTTTATATACAGAACGCACTAATACACTTGTAAAGAAACGATATTTGACAACGCTGTGAATGTTTATACCAAATGCTCTATAGATGTACCGTATATATTTTATATTTATAAGGTAGCTGCGGGTAATAAGGCCTAGCTAAGGCAAATTGGAAATTAAATGAGAAAACATCGAATTTAATCAACAGGTTTTAATAGTAATCATTTTTAAGATTCAGTTACAATAAAATATAAAGGAAAATGGCAACTTTCACCATAAACTTTGCCAGTAGGCCTTATTATACTACTGAAGGGCAATAAAGCCTAAAGCTTTAAAAAATTTAAGTAATCAAACTGGACATAATATATTTTATAACTAAGTTTAATAAATACATGAATACAGCAATTGGAATAATTTTTTTAAAAAAAATTACAAATTGCCTCCCCTAACAGTCATTGGCGCACTCAAAGTCATTAGTATAATCCACTGGCATAATTTTTATTACCTAATAATGTTTTATCGTAAGCAGGGAGATTATTTACTAACGTTTGCATAGTAGTAGTCTGATTTTAACACAACATAATCTTTAATTTTGTTCTTGTGATGATTAAACATCAAGGGCCGATGTGATGTACCTCGGCCATTGTCGATCATTTGTATCTTGACTCTGGGATCAACGTGTAATAAATAAAAATGTAGGAGTATATTTGTTATATATTCTTCTTTATTTTATTTTATTTTGCTTCAGATAATATGCCTAGCAAGTCAAATCAAAAAAAAATTTTTAAGTTTGGGAATAGTTAATTTCAGTATACGAGAAATGTTTTGTTAATTTTTGAAACAATTTTAGTGTTATATCAAAGAAGAACATTAATAGTTCGTATAATCTAAAAACAAATAATAAATATATACTTTTCATGAGACGGGTCTAGGTACATCACCCCTGTTATACCTAAGCCATAGTTCCACGAATTTTTAAATATTAAAGCAATGTGAATAAGCAGTTGCTAATGCTTTTAAATTTTTTTATGAAGTGCACCTTATTAGTGCCCCAATACGGTGCAAATTATTTTATTAACAAATTGTTACATATACATTTTGAAAAAAATTACAAATAAAAAAAGAGTCAAGGTACAACAAGTTTCTTTACATATTTATATTTGTAAGACCTTAAAAGTAATGTAAAATACATTAGAAAACAATTAAACTTTGGTACAAAAAGTAGGAGTATAATAAGGCCTATGGTAAAATTTAGTAGGCTTTAATACCCGCCGACCACGTGTGTAAGAAAATCAAAATAAAAATTATAGGGTCCATGATACGTCATTTAAATATTTAAAATCATCGAAGCTTGAATGAATAAAGAAAATAAATGTGATTTTACATAGCTAAGTGTAATATTTCAAAAAATACTAACGATTGATTCGGACCGATTTTTATTATTGGTGTTGCCTGGCCGCGTTTTACGACATATGATGCTACATTTGGGGCAGGAAGCGGAATATGCCGCCTCCACAAACTTGTAGAGACATCTTCGTTGAATAGGTGTTTGTGTGTGTGACCTTAAGCCAAAGCGGTTATTTTAAATACGATTTTTGTTAATTAGGCCTTATTAGCTGAAAGGCCTTATTACCCGCAAGTACCTTATGTGTACTTTCAAGCGAAAACTTTCTTCGAACAGATAATCTGAATTTGAAGGATTCGTTATTAATATAGTCGAATCCAATTAACACGAAGATGTGCGCATTCGAGCGAAAAGTGGCACATTTCCGAGCGAGGGAGGCAAATGAAGCGCGACGCGGAGCGGCGCGCTTCATTTTCCCGAGATCGGAATGTGCCACTTTGAGCTCGAATGTGCACACTCGCTTTTAAGCGTGATTCACATTAATTTAGGCCAACAAATTAGACGAAAAATTAGTTGAATAACTTTAATCGTTCCCTCTCGCTCGCATTCACGAGATTTTCGTATCTTCTTGCTCCCTTCCACTCATTGCTATGGTAAATACATTTTTCGAATATAAAATCGATATTTACTAAATTAAATTAAAATTTTTGATTTGAAGAAGAGTACGGTAAATTATACTAAAATAATAAATACGAGGATGTGCGCATTCGAGCGAAAAATGGCACATTTCCGAGCGAGGGAGGCAAATGAAGCGCGACGCGGAGCGGCGAGCTTCATTTTCCCGAGATCGGAAATGTGCCACTTTGAGCTCGAATGTGCACACTCGATTTTAAGCCGATTCACAACAATTAATTTACATTTTTAGACATGCCAAAATTTTACCCTCAATGCGCTAAAAATATAACTTAATTTTTTTAATAAGCGCGACATTCAATTAACCGAATTTTCGATTATCCGAACGAGCTGCAACAACAATTAGTCCGGTTAACCGAGCCTCCACTGTACGTATAAAAAAATACACACGCTTCCTGCTCGGAATTTAATTAATTAAAATTCGAAAAAAATTAAACTATTCGCGCTTGAAATATTTATGAAGAGCGAAAAGAAAAGTTCACACTTGCTCCTCATAAAATTCTCGAATAATTTATGGGAGTTAATTAGAAAATTAATTAAATTAACTTTGCTTTGGCGCGATTTTTGCGAAGTGAGGGCAAAACATGTTTTCCGATATTTCAGGAGCGTATTTCACATAAATCATCGGATAATTAAGTTTATTCTGATTCTGCAGGAGAACGGCGCGGGGCCGTCCCTCCTAGGGCCTCCCCGGCAATCACGCCACGTTTAAAGAGATTCTTCGGCACGCGATTTTCCACGGCACACTGAAAATTCCTTATCTCGCACCCTTGGAAATGGAGGACCGAGAGAGGGACGTTTGCGCAATTATTATAACGGGTGTGTGTGTATCGGTTTTTGGAATGTGTTACAACAGGGATTTATGGGCGAGATTTTTAAAGCTGGTACGCTTTAAAGAATTTACGAAACGGTTTTGCGGGTTGCATTTAGCCATTTTCGTGGAGCCCGTTCGTACGTTCGGCCCTGTTGGGTTTATGAAAACGCTTGACGTCATTGTTTCGTGTTATTGCAAAAAGTTTTATTCTTCGCTAAATGCTCGTCGCTTTTTTCTGTTTGGTCCCGTTTTTAATAATACTTTCGTATAAGTTATTAGCTCGGTTTTAACCCTCTCGAAACGATGTTCTGGCGTGTTATTAAAGAACGGCCCACCGTTTTTCCGCAAGCCTTGTTTTTTATTTTAATCTTTCCGAAACGATAGCGGTATTTATTATGTTATTAATTAGCTTCGGAATTTATTGGTATTTTAATGGTAAGAACAATTTGTTATTGTCGCACCCAGACTTTTTCTCATAAATAACCGGCGAGCACACAAAGAGATAGTTTAAAAAAAATTTCGAGAGGATGGGATCAACGAATTTTTACAAAATTGATTTTTTATCGGTTTGTTGTTCTTGCCATGTAATTGGAAACGACGCAGTTTCGAAATTTTGGGTGTTTTTGACTTGAAATTGATCAATAAAATTGTTTAAAAATTTAGGGAAAACGTTCGGAATAAATTGAAATTATTTTTTTGCTCAATCTTAATTTAACCTTCCGTGTACGAGGTGGGGTAGAAGTAACGTGACCAATTTTTTTCTTGTTAAAACGGGATGCTTGGTAATCGTGCTTAAAGCCGAGTGTGCGCATTCGAGCTCAAAGTGGCACATTCCGATCTCGGGAAAATGAAGCGCGCCGCTCCGCGTCGCGCTTCATTTCTCCCTCGCTCGGAAATGTGCCACTTTTCGCTCGAACGCGCACATCCTCGTATTTGCTGATTTTTTTTAAATTAATTTATTTACAAGCATTCCGAAAAAAGAAATAATCCGATTGGTGCATTTTTGCAAAGTTCCGACGACAAACATTGGGAAAAGATAAACTCAAATTTTGGAAAAAAATTCATTTCAAACATGGATGATCAAAAAAATTTGTAAAAAAAAATCCTGAACTTGTTTTTGGCCGGTTTCAAAACCATATAAAATTTTGAGAGAATTTTAAAAGGTTCACCTAATAAAGTAACCGAGATGGCATGGTATACAAGCTTAAGACTTCCATATACCAACTTTTTTTGTGATTTGCAAAATTGGCGAAAATGTCTGTTTCTATACCCTAGTATTGTTTATTATGGTTCACTAATTACCCAAAAAATAGTTAAAAAAATCCTGGATAGCTATCAAAGAAGGAAATAATTTTTTTCATATTAGATTTGTTAAATTTAAATCTCTAAAAGATGTGACTTTCAAAATTTGGGAATACGGTCGTTTTTGTGCCCTAGGATTGTTTATTATGGTTTACTAATTACCCAAAAATTAGTTAAAAAAGTCCTGGATAGCTAGCAAAGAAGGAACAAATTTTTTTCATATTAGATTTGTTAAGTTTTAATCGCTAAAAGATGTGATTTTCAAAATTTGCGAATACGGCCGTTTCTATGCTGTACAATTGTTTATTATAGTTTACTTATGACCCAAAAAATAGTTAAAAAAATTCTGGATAGCTATCAAGTAAGGAATAATTTTTTTTCATATTAGAGTTGTTAAATTTTAATCTCCAAAAGGTGTGATTTTCAAAATTTGGGAATACGGCCGTTTTTATGCCTTAAATTTTTTTATTATGGTTTACTAATTACCCAAAAAATAGTTAAAAAAATCCTGGATACCTATCAAGGAAGGAACAATTTTTTTTCATATTAGATTTGTTCAGTTTTAATCTCTAAAATATGTGATTTGCAAAATTTGCGAATACGGCCGTTTCTATGCCGTAAAATTATTTATTATAATTTACTTATGACCCAAAAAATAGTTAAAAAAATTCTGGATAGCTATCAAAGGAAGGAAATATTTTTTTTCATATTAGGTTTGTTGAATTTTATTCTATAAAAGATGTGATTTTCAAAATTTGGGAATACGGCCGTTTCTATGCCTTAAGATTGTTTATTATGGTTTACAATTATCCAAAAAATATTTTAAAAAATTCTGCATAGCTATCAAAGAAGGAACAAATTGTTTTTATATTAGATATGTTAAATTTTAATCTCAAAAAGATGTGATTTTCAAAATTTGGGAATACGGCCGTTTCTATGCCTTAAGATTGTTTATTATGGTTTACTAATTATCCAAAAAATATTTTAAAAACTCCTGCATAGCTATCAAAGAAGGAACAAATTTTTTTATATTAGATATGTTAAATTTTAATCTCTAAAAGATGTGATTTTCAAAATTTGCGAATACGGCCGTTTCTATGTCCTAAAATTATTTATTATAATTTACTTATGACCCAAAAATAGTTAAAAAAATTCTGGATAGCTATCAAGGAACACACAAATTTTTTCATATTAGACTTGTTAAGTTTTAATCTCCAAAAGGTGTGATTTTCAAAATTTGGGAATAGGGCTTTTTATGCCTTAAAATTGTTTATTATGGTTTACTAATTACCCAAAAAATTATTACATTAATATAATTTACCATAAGCTCCTTCAAATCAAAAATTTTAATTTAATTTTGTAAATATCGATTTTAGATTCGAAAAATGTATTTACCATAGCAATGAGTGAAAGGGAGCGAGAAGATACAATGTGTTTCACTTAAACCTATTCATTATTAATTATTATAATTTGTGAGCTTTATTTCATTTGATTTTCGGGGCATGGCAAACCCCGCCTAGTATGGCATGTGACATTTAGTCACCTCGTATACGAAGGTTAAAAATTCGTATTTATAATTTATAACTTTCTTGAACGATTAAAACCACACATATTAGAAATTTTGGTTTTCTCAGACACTTTAATAAAAATATTATGGCCCTACATATTTAAAAATTTTAAACAAAATTAACGCGATTAATTGTAGTACCTTTTCATTCGAAATATTAAGTTAAAAAACTTATAACCAGCACCATACTTCAAGCAAAATCGTGTAAAAACGCACAAATTGCAACGTTAAAATTTTCAAAATCGAATAATGACGGATTCACAATAGAAATATGTTCGAATAGGAGCGATCGAATGGTTGCTCGTCTATATCCAGTCGTTCGCACGTCGGTCACGGACCATAATTAAAAACTTGTAATTTAATTTAGACAGAGAGCGAGCGAGAGAAAAAAATTAACAGGTGGTTTTTGTCGAAAACGTATTTTTAACGTTGATTGAATTTTCTCGGTAATTGTAGCGGAGGCAACGTCGGTTCTGAAGTCTTCTTTTGTGGATGTTCTTTCATCCGAAATAAACCTTGTCAGTCCTCACTTCTACTCCGCAAAATTGCAATGCATTCGACTTTGTCGAATATTCAACGAGATTCGTATCATTACGCGAAACGTTCATTGCATGGCTTGGTAATGTTAATATGTGAGTTAAGCGAATGCGCCTGTTTCGTGCTCGCGAAGCGGTCTTCGTCGTCTGGTGCACCGCCTGAAAGGTGCCCGTCGATTCCTGCTTTCGAACGGAACGTCGAATTTCTAATTATCGAGGTGGATGAGGAGGCGGAGGAGGGTTATTCGGATAATGCGACTGTAAAAAGTAATGAGTCGAATGTTCAACACAAATTAAGATGCGATCGCTAGAGCAAAGCTCTTAAATAATTACATTCGGCGCCCGAACATAAAGAGAAAGGCTCCACTTGCACTTCAGACTTGAGAAACTCATTAAAGACCCGTTTTATCTTCGAGAGCATGAATTGCCGACAGTTTCTAATGTATATGTGTGATTGGAAATCGAAAATTGCGATTTATCAATTTTTTCGAAGTTATAGGGTAGGAACGTCGGTCTTGGACACTTTAAGGTTTTAAGAGACTTCAATTCATTTTTTTTTAAATATAATAAAATGGCATAAATTCAACAACGTAATTTCTTAAGCCCACTATTATTTTTGTATTTCGTTTTAAAATGAGGATTTAATTTAAAAATCGATAACTTGTTTGAAAAAGATTTATATGTGGCATAGTGCTATAGGTTTGCTACCGCTGGTCTAGCTATAGGGTAACTCCCTCCCCCTCCCCTCAATAGATGGAGGAACATTATTTTACTAAATATTCTGAAGTTTTTAAAGATCCATTTACAAATAACCGAGCTACGATTTTTCAAAGTGGAAATTTAGAAAAAAATAATTCCAAGTCGGACTCTTCATGCGCGTTTTCCTCGAGAATTTCAAATAGTACGCCTATGGTTTTTCAATCCTATCTGAAGCCAAAAAGTCTGCGGAATCCGAATCTGTATAGTTTTTAAACATCCGTTCACAAATAATGGCGCTACAAATTTTTTAACGCAAAATTTTTTGCTAAAAAATGAACATAAATCTTCAACCCTTAATTACTCGAAAATTAATATTGCGCCCTATGCCAATTTTGCACGTATCTTATGGGGAACAGTCTCAGTATTCCGAATTCGGGTGGTTTTTAATGATCGGATCGAAAATGAGTGCGCTACGATCGATTTTGTGACTCGAAGTGTATTTTTTTCGATTTATTTAGTTTTCTTGAAAACTTTTGGGTTTGAAGGGGTAGCAGGTAAAAATGGCTGTGGTTTAGTCGGTTTGGGGTCCATAGGAACGTTCCGTGAAAATTTAAAGCAAATCCATTACCTAAAATTTTTTTTCCTCAAAAATACGCAAGAGGTTAACCCCTTGACATACAAAAAAAATCGAATTTGATGAGTCCGAAAAAAACTATTAATTTGGCTCAACTTAGCTTTTATGAGCATACACAAATAATTAATAGTTTTAAGATATTTTGAAATATGTAGAGTAGTGTTTCCTAATCTTTTTTTAACAATCCCCACCTAAGTCATTTTAAAATTTTGATGCATATAATATATAACATATAAATATTTTTTTATACTTAAAAATTGAATTATTCCATAAATGAAGCCTAATTACAACTTGTTCAAGACACAAGATTTAGGTTTTAGCAAGACATCACTGGGGGGAAATTATTAAGAAAAAGAAACAATAAGTAAATTTTAAAAACATAAACTAAAAAATATTTTTATGTCGATAACTCGAATTTTTGATAACGCGAATTATTTTTAGTTTCTTTTCAACTTCGACCTATCGAGGTTTGACTGTATTTAATTTTATAAATTTAATATTTCTGAACAATTAAGATAATTTATTTATTGAGTTTTCTCCAATATTAATTTTATTTGCGTAAATTAATGATCCTCAAAGTTTTTTGAAAAACCACAAATGCTGTATTTACTCTATTTGAGTTTTCTGAAAATACATAATAATTTTTTCATCAAAATTTCCTTTTAAATTTACCGAATAAAGTTTTGTTTTATTCAATTTGTGTTATACAAAAAAAATTGATAATTAAAAATTTCTAAAGTTCTTAAATATATTTTAAAAATTTTCCAAGTTATGAATTTATTTAATTTGAGTTGTCTAAAAACTTAAAATAATTTATTCTTCGAGTGTACTTTAATAATTTTGCTAAATGTTTAAAACTGAATTTCATTCTATGTAAAAAAAACGGTGCATGTACTTATGTACGCACGTTAGAAGTAATACTTCTTTGGCGCGACTAAATTAAATATAACAACGCGCTATGTTGCGCTTGTGTATAGCTAGACCAGTGGTTATCAAACTATATGTTACTGCGCCTATGTCGTTTTATTTGAATACATTGCTATTTTCTTTTTAAATCCAAAAAGTAATTTAAACAAATTGAATAAATACGAAGATGTGCGCGTTCGAGCGAAAAGTGGCACATTTTCGAGCGAGGGAAGCAAATGAAGCGCGACGCGGAGCGGCGCGCTTCATTTTCCGAGATCGGAAATGTGCCACTCGCTCGAACGCGACACTGACTTTAAGCACACTTTACAAGAATTATTTTGTTCTCTGGACAATTCGCAATTAAATATTACAGAATTATATTAATAACAAAATTCCCAAATCGCCAATTTTGTGCCTTTTAACAAAATTATTGTTGAAAACACATCTTTTTCGGAACATAAAATTGAATACAGTTCTCGACGTCTTCGAGACGTCAAAATCTACAATGACACCCTAAACGATTGACGTCTCCTAGACGTCAAGGGGTTGTCAAGGGGTTAATCCATGTTTTTTTCCGATTTTGGCCGTTTTTGGGGGTTTTTGGTTAGGATCAAATTCTGACGCGTAGGGGTTGGGAACGTTTAGAAACGAAAGGATTTGACGAAATTCGCAAAGACAACGGAATTAAAGCATTTTGAAAATTAAAAATTTTATCAAAATTTTCATTTTGAAAGCTTCAAGCGCGTTTTTCTCACAGACTTAACGTTGGGCCTTATTGATTTTTTGGGTGGTTTTACGCTCAGATAAACGGCCTTTCGGAATCTGAAAAGTTTTTAAAGATC
The DNA here is from genome assembly GCA_036325965.1 of Sinopyrophorus schimmeli. Classification (NCBI taxonomy): domain Eukaryota; kingdom Metazoa; phylum Arthropoda; class Insecta; order Coleoptera; family Elateridae; genus Sinopyrophorus; species Sinopyrophorus schimmeli. Next base: position 363,324 of record JARFIZ010000405.1, read on the forward strand.
CGTGCGCAAATAACCGAGCCACGATTTTTCAAAGTGGAAATTTTGAAAAAATTAATTACAGGTCGGACTCTTTGAACCCTTTTTTCTCGAAAATTTCAAACTGCACGGTTATGGTTTTTTGGGCCTATCCGAAGCCAAAAAGTCTGGCAAATCCGAATCTGTATAGTTTTTAAAGATCCGTCCGCAATTAACGGCGCTACAATTTTTGTAACGGAAAATTTTGTGCTACGCAATTCAACCTAAATCTTCAACCCTTAATTACTCGAAAAATTAACATTGTGCCCTATGCGGATTTTGCACGTATCTTATGGAAAAAAGTCTCAGAATTCCGAATCCGTGTCGTTTGTAATGAACGGATCGAAAATGACGGCGGTACGATCGTTTTGTCAGTCAAAGTGTATTTTTTTCGATCAATTTAGTTTTTTCGAAAATTTTAGGGGTTAAAGGGGGAGCAGGGAAGAATATCTCTGAATTTAGGGTTCATAGAAAGGTCCGGTAAAAATTTAAAGCAAATCCATGACCTAAATTTTTTTTTCCTCAGAATTACATTTAATTTAGTATCGACAAAGAAGTATAACTTCTGGGGCACGTACACAACTTCACGCACGTGTTTTTTTTTGGTAAAGCTTTTTATTTTTAAAGCCCGAAGCGTAATTAAAATAGACCCCGGCCGTGGCAATAGAAAGAACGGAAGTAAATGCGTGGTAATTTTAATGTTTGCAAAGTTTACTGTTTTAACTTTTCATTGTTAATTGTGGTTGCGCCTTTACGTTTCTAATTAGATTCCCGACTAGAATTGGGTTTCTAGAAATACAGTCTTAGAAGTTACGGTTAAATTGTTCTTCTTCTGTGCAACGTCGAGCTCGGTCGTAGAAAGATTCCGGTTAATGGTCTTTCCCCAACTCCCTTCCCACTATTTCCATCTGTTTCATTTGCGATTAACGTTTTTAATTATTCTTATTGTCCCCTTTTTTCTATTGCGATAAGGTGGGTTTTCGTGCGGGCCCGAATAAAAAAAGTTTTTTGTTTAAAAGTTACAAGGCGCTTCTTTTTGAAGGCCTCGCGCGCGCCCCACAATTTTTAAAACGTCCCCCAAAAATAATAGAACGCTTCCATTTAGAAAATTTACATTTTTTTATGGGACGTCTTTGTCTCTTTTTTTTGCGTTGTGTAAAATGGAGCCGCTTAAGTTGTAACAGCTAGCATAAAGTTTTATTGCATAACAAATCTTTATAATATTTTGTATTTTTGCAATTCATAAATTATGCAAAGGGAACATCGAATTTGGGGAATTATTTATTTTTTTTTAAACAACCATAGCGCGCAATTTGAAAGGAAGGAAGGTCGTAAATAAATAAGAAACATTTGTTTGCTTTTAAATTTATTTCTTTGCAACGTTTATTTTTGTGAGGGAGGCCGTTTTTATTTATGGGGGGTCAATAGCAATATACGGTTGCTTACATATAAATTAGACCAGACTGTAATTATTTTTGACACATTTAAAACAGCGATTTTGACCCCTTGTATTTTTTTTAATTTACATCACACTTTGATTTATTTGTTATAAATATTTTTTTATTGGGGTACTTATTGATCCATTTACATAAAATTTAAAATTTTTAGTACTTGCGTTTTTTGGTTCTTTAAAAAATCGTTGAGAAATCGTAATTTTTTTTATAGATTTAATTTTTTTAAATTGATGTGTTAATTGAGCTAGCGTTAAACGAGGTCTTACTGTAACTCAAATTTGGTCATTATTGTGAGTGATGTGTAAAACCGAGTGTGCACATTCGAGCTCAAAGTGGCACATTCCGATCTCGGGAAAATGAAGCGCGCCGCTCCGCGTCGCGCTTCATTTGCCTCCCTCGCTCGGAAATGTGCCACTTTTCGCTCGAATGCGCACATCTTCGTATTTATTGAATTTGGCAATATTAATGTTTTGTCTCTATCAAAGTTTAAAGTTTAGTAAATATCGATTTTATGTTCGAAAAATGTATTTACCATAGCAATGAGTGGAAGGGAGCGAAAAGATACGATAATCTCATAAATGCGAGTGAGAGGGAACGACTAAAATTATTTAATTGGTTTTTTGTAAAATTTATTGGTTTATTTTATTGTGAATCGTGCTTAAAACGGAGTGTGCACATTCGAGCTCAAAGTGGCACATTCCGATCTCGGGAAAATGAAGCGCGCCGCTCCGCGTCGCGCTTCATTTGCTTCCCTCGCTCGGAAATGTGCCACTTTTCGCTCGAATGCGCACATCTTCGTGTTAATTGATTCGACTATATTAATAACAAATCCTTCAAATCCAGATTTTCTATTCGGAAAAAGTTTTCGCTTGAAAGTGCACATACTCCTTAATAATTGAATTTGCCTATCTTGTTCTTCTCTCTTACAAATAATATTAATTAAATCAAACTGAACTAAATGTACCACTTCTCGCTTTTCTTTTAATTAAAAATTACAGTAGGGTATTTTTACCAAAAACCACCCAAGTCATTCTAAAATTTAGATGCACCCCCTATGTAACATATAAATATTTTTTATATTTAAAAATTGAATTAATCCATAAATGAAGTCTAATTACAACAGTGTATACAAAATGTGCCTCAAAACTAATTTGTTTATAATTTTTACAAAAATTAAAATTATCCAAAAATATTTGGAGACCTTAATTTTGACATATAAACCTTCAACAATTTGCAAAAGATAATATAAAAAACAACTAGTTGATTTTTAGTGGCCCACTTCAGAAAATTCGACTCATATACAATTTTAATTAATCTAAAATGCGAATTAGTAATTAAAAATTTTTTTTTTTATCAAATTCATCACTTTATCATACATGGGGTAGTTCATTAATTTTTTTTAAATTATTTTTGTTCGATTTAGGCGAACAATTGTTTGCAATAAAACTTTGTACAAAAGCCGATCGTGTTCGTGAGATTCTTTCGATCGTCGTTGCTCCTAAAAATTATTTTTAGCATATTCTACGATAAATGTTTGAATTCTTCTAATGGACTCTTCGTTTCGATTTATTTTGCTAAAAGCTCATGAGGAAAACCGGTCGACCGACGTTGCATCCGTGCGCCGACCGAGAAACAACAAATATTTAGCTATTTTTGGGGGTGGCACGGGGGCGCCTTTGTGCCTTTACATCGCAAATACACTAAAATCAAACAACTGTACCAGTCCCAGACTGTAGAACAGCGCGTCAACAAACCAATTTAATTAAATGTCAGTTACTGAACGCAATGTGTACTTCGAATAATAGAAAGCCTTGGTGTTAGATTACGCTAACTGTAGAATATTTGGTTTATAAGATAATTATACATTATTGTTCTTGCATCTTTAATGTTTCTATTAAATATGAGCTGGGATAATAAATCCATTAAGTTCTTCGTCGTTTCTTCGGATCTACAATTAGCAACTTTTTCCATTTGTTTCAATTAAACTTTTTGCATTGGTTATAATTATTGTAGATCTCGATATTTTCTATTTCAATGGTTTTTTTATGTACAGATTTATTTTCAATTGCGTTTAAAAGTACCGAAACGGAGTTTTTGTGTTTCTGGTCGAATTACGGTCCTGTAATTTTTATTTAAAAATGTTTAAAAGTACCTATATTATTTATTGTGAATCATGCTTAAAATCGAGTGTTTTAATCCATGTTTTTTTGGAAAAAAAATGAAAAAAATAGAATAGCTTTATATTGCAAGGGGACGTTCCTACGTACCCCTAGTGACTATAACCGGTGTCATTTCCCCGCGCTTCCCCTCTAAAATAAAAATTTTCGATACAAACTAAATGAATAGAAATACGTACCCCTTGATTCACAAAAAAAATCGTAGCGCCCTTATTTTTTATCCAATCATTACAAACGACACGGATTCGGAATTCTGAGGCTTTTTTACATAAGATACATGTATAATATGTATAGGGTGCGACGTTAATTTTTCGAAATTAAAAAATTGCGATTTTTAGAGCTCATTTTGAGCCAATTTTGAACTTTCAAAAAATTGTAGCGCCGTTATTTGTGGACGGATCTTTAAAAACTATTCAGAATCGGATTTGGCAGCCTATTTGGCTTCGGATATGCCTAAGAAACAGTAGGCGTGCTATTCCAGAGCTTTGGGAAAACGTTTTGAAAAATCAAAATCGATGGGTTTTAACCCATGTTATTTTGCCAAAATATGAAAAAAATAGAATTGCTTTATATTGAAAGGGGACGTTCCTACGTACCCCTCGTAACTATAACCGGTGTCATTTCCCCGCGCTTCCCCTCTAAAATAAAAATTTTCGATACAAACTAAATGAATAGAAATACGTACCCTTGATTCACAAAAAATCGTAGCGCCCTTATTTTCGATCCAATCATTACAAACGACACGGATTCGGAATTCTGAGGCTTTTTTACATAAGATACATGTATAATATGTATAGGGTGCGACGTTAATTTTTCGAAATTAAAAAATTGCGATTTTTAGAGCTCATTTTGAGCCAATTTTGAACTTTCAAAAAATTGTAGCGCCGTTATTTGTGGACGGATCTTTAAAAACTATTCAGAATCGGATTTGGCAGCCTATTTGGCTTCGGATAGGCCTAAGAAACAGTAGGCGTGCTATTCCAGAGCTTTGGGAAAACGTTTTGAAAAATCAAAATCGATGGGTTTTAACCCATGTTATTTTGCCAAAATATGAAAAAAATAGAATTGCTTTATATTGAAAGGGGACGTTCCTACGTACCCCTCGTAACTATAACCGGTGTCATTTCCCCGCGCTTCCCCTCTAAAATAAAGATTTTTGATACAAACTAAATGAATAGAAATACGTCCCCTTGATTCACAAAAAATCGTAGCGCCCTTATTTTTATCCAATCATTACAAACGACACGGATTCGGAATTCTGAGGCTTTTTTACATAAGATACATGTATAATATGTATAGGGTGCGACGTTAATTTTTTGAAATTAAAAAATTGCGATTTTTAGAGCTCATTTTGAGCCAATTTTGAACTTTCAAAAAATTGTAGCGCCGTTATTTGTGGACGGATCTTTAAAAACTATTCAGAATCGGATTTGGCAGCCTATTTGGCTTCGGATAGGCCTAAGAAACAGTAGGCGTGCTATTCCAGAGCTTTGGGAAAACGTTTTGAAAAATAAAAATCGATGGGTTTTAACCCATGTTATTTTGCCAAAATATGAAAAAAATAGAATTGCTTTATATTGAAAGGCGACGTTCCTACGTACCCCTCGTAACTATAACCGGTGTCATTTCCCCGCGCTTCCCCTCTAAAATAAAAATTTTCGATACAATCTAAATGAATAGAAATACGTACCCCTTGATTCACAAAAAAAATCGTAGCGCCCTTATTTTTTATCCAATCATTACAAACGACACGGATTCGGAATTCTGAGGCTTTTTTACATAAGATACATGTATAATATGTATAGGGTGCGACGTTAATTTTTCGAAATTAAAAAATTGCGATTTTTAGAGCTCATTTTGAGCCAATTTTGAACTTTCAAAAAATTGTAGCGCCGTTATTTGTGGACGGATCTTTAAAAACTATTCAGAATCGGATTTGGCAGCCTATTTGGCTTCGGATAGGCCTAAGAAACAGTAGGCGTGCTATTCCAGAGCTTTGGGAAAACGTTTTGAAAAATAAAAATCGATGGGTTTTAACCCATGTTATTTTGCCAAAATATGAAAAAAATAGAATTGCTTTATATTGAAAGGCGACGTTCCTACGTACCCCTCGTAACTATAACCGGTGTCATTTCCCCGCGCTTCCCCTCTAAAATAAAAATTTTCGATACAAACTAAATGAATAGAAATACGTACCCCTTGATTCACAAAAAAAATCGTAGCGCCCTTATTTTTTATACAATCATTACAAACGACACGGATTCGGAATCCTGAGGCTTTTTTACATAAGTTACATGTATAATATGTATAGGGTGCGACGTTAATTTTTCGAAATTAAAAAATTGCGATTTTTAGAGCTCATTTTGAGCCAATTTTGAACTTTCAAAAAATTGTAGCGCCGTTATTTGTGGACGGATCTTTAAAAACTATTCAGAATCGGATTTGGCAGCCTATTTGGCTTCGGATAGGCCTAAGAAACAGTAGGCGTGCTATTCCAGAGCTTTGGGAAAACGTTTTGAAAAATCAAAATCGATGGGTTTTAACCCATGTTATTTTGCCAAAATATGAAAAAAATAGAATTGCTTTATATTGAAAGGGGACGTTCCTACGTACCCCTCGTAACTATAACCGGTGTCATTTCCCCGCGCTTCCCCTCTAAAATAAAAATTTTCGATACAAACTAAATGAATAGAAATACGTACCCCTTGATTCACAAAAAAAATCGTAGCGCCCTTATTTTCGATCCAATCATTACAAACGACACGGATTCGGAATTCTGAGGCTTTTTTACATAAGATACATGTATAATATGTATAGGGTGCGACGTTAATTTTTCGAAATTAAAAAATTGCGATTTTTAGAGCTCATTTTGAGCCAATTTTGAACTTTCAAAAAATTGTAGCGCCGTTATTTGTGGACGGATCTTTAAAAACTATTCAGAATCGGATTTGGCAGCCTATTTGGCTTCGGATAGGCCTAAGAAACAGTAGGCGTGCTATTCCAGAGCTTTGGGAAAACGTTTTGAAAAATCAAAATCGATGGGTTTTAACCCATGTTATTTTGCCAAAATATGAAAAAAATAGAATTGCTTTATATTGTATGGGACGTTCCTACGTACCCCTCGTAACTATAACCGGTGTCATTTCCCCGCGCTTCCCCTCTAAAATAAAAATTTTCGATACAAACTAAATGAATAGAAATACGTACCCCTTGATTCACAAAAAAAATCGTAGCGCCCTTATTTTTTATCCAATCATTACAAACGACACGGATTCGGAATCCTGAGGCTTTTTTACATAAGTTACATGTATAATATGTATAGGGTGCGACGTTAATTTTCGAAATTAAAAATTGCGATTTTAGAGCTCATTTTGAGCCAATTTTGAACTTTCAAAAATTGTAGCGCCGTTATTTGTGGACGGATCTTTAAAACTATTCAGAATCGGATTTGGCAGCCTTTTGGCTTCGGATAGGCCTAAGAAACAGTAGGCGTGCTATTCCAGAGCTTTGGGAAAACGTTTTGAAAATTCAAAATCGATGGGTTTTAACCCATGTTATTTTGCCAAAATATGAAAAAATAGAATTGCTTTATATTGAAAGGCGACGTTCCTACGTACCCTCGTAACTATAACCGGTGTCATTTCCCGCGCTTCCCTCTAAAATAAAATTTTCGATACAAACTAAATGAATAGAAATACGTACCCCTTGATTCACAAAAAATCGTAGCGCCCTTATTTTGATCCAATCATTACAAACGACACGGATTCGGAATCCTGAGGCTTTTACATAAGTTACATGTATAATATGTATAGGTGCGACGTTAATTTTCGAAAATAAAAATTTCGAATTTTAGCGCTCATTTTGAGCCAATTTTGAACTTTCAAAAAATTGTAGCGCCGTTATTTGTGGACGGATCTTTAAAAACTATTCAGAATCGGATTTGGCAGCCTTTTTGGCTTCGGATAGGCTTAAGAAACCGTAGGCGTGCTATTCCAGAGCTTTGGGAAAACGTTTTGAAAATTTAAAATCGATGGGTTTTAATAACCGTTGTTAGTTCCGCGCTTTCCTCTAAAATAAAAATTTTCGCCTTTTTGAAAAATTAAATTTGGCTTTAAAATGAAACTTTTAAAAACGCAATAACATTTTTATTATTGAGCAGTACTCGGAAAGCGTTCATTTCCGAAACTATTAGGCCTTAGTCCGCCCGAAACAAATGCTAATTCAAAACCTCCAAAATCGAGAAAAAACATAGAAATTTATTTTAGTTTGCTAAATATCGATTTTATGTTGGAAAAATATATTTACCATAGCAATGAGTGGAAGGGAGCAAAAAGATACGACAATCTCGTCAGTGCGAGAGAGAGGAAACGATTAAAATTATTCAACTGCTTTTTCGTCTAACTTATTGGCCTAAATTATTGTGAATCGTGCTTAAAACGGAGTGCGCGCATTCGAGCTCAAAGTGGCACATTCCGATCTCGGGAAAATGAAGCGCGCCGCTCCGCGTCGCGCTTCATTTGCCTCCCTCGCTCGGAAATGTGCCACTTTTCGCTCGAATGCGCACATCCTCGTATTTTCTGCATTTGTGTAAATTAATCCTCACTCTTTAAAATCAAAAAAATTTAATTTAGGCCAATAAATGAACGTTTTTCGCTATTTCTCACCGAAGCTCAACGAAAATGGTGGCTAATCCCCTCTAATTAATGTCACCCCTTATGTATTTCTTTCTTTGCATTTATAATTTTTTTTTTAAATTCAATTTTACTTGGAAGTTTTTTCTTCTGCCAAACGTTCCGTTTTAAGTTCTGTTGTCTTTGAATTGAAAAGTGACAACAAGGGGACTCGTAGCAAGACAAATGTAAACATGGGGGGCAGTTGGCGGTTGGAGGCGACTCCCGGCTTAGATTCGGGCGAATTCGGTACGCAGATGCAGTCAATTAAACGTCGACATTCTTAGCGGATTGGCGTTTTAGGCATGCGAATTTCGTCATTATTTAATATGAATTGGGAAATTAATCTTATAGAACAGCTTGGGTAAATAACCGAGACCCAAAATGTTGTGTAACTTCCCAGAATTAGAGACTAATCATCAGATGCGAACGCGTTGAGTCCATTCAATATCAAATTAACCGAAAATCTCGAGGGATAACAGCTGAACGCATCGGAAAAGGGAAGAAGAGAAAAAGAAAACGCTTATAACCGATTATCCGGGGTTTTTTTGTTGCTCGCCGGCGAAACCTCTTATTTTCTAATTTTTGTAATGAGACCGATAAAATTGCGCTCTAACAAGAGTTGGAAGGAAATCGCCGATAAAAGTGTGTTGCGTTTTCGGCCGGGGTTGGGACGCGCCATTAAGGCACTAGGAGGTGACCGTTGGAAACTGTCGGCGGCTCTGGGGGCTCTCGGAGGTGATGTACGACCCTAGGTGTCACATAATCACCATAACTCTCGGGCGCGCCTCGACGTTATTGTCCCTGATTTGTGGAAATCGTCTTTTCGATGGGGTTTAATGGAAATCGCGTGTGTAAGCTGCGAACCCACCCACTTCTGTTTCGTTCTATCTGCATTGCGTTTCCATGATTCGATAGAGATTTGTAAGATTTACTTTCTGCTCTCTCTCGAATAGATAGAATTTTCTAGTGAAGACGGAATGGCTTTTATTAAGATAACCAGAATCACTTTTGTTTTTATGGATATTTCTACTCTTTTATGTTGCTTCCATTTGCGAGTTCTAGTTTTTTTTTCTCGCTCCCCGAAAATCTAAACTCGATAAAGAGTTTTTCGGGTTTGATTAATGCAAAGGGAATTGATGATGGTTCTCTTAACAACTTTTAAAAAAAATTCGTAGCTCGGTTATTTGTAAAGATACCTTTGAAAACAACCAAAAGGTGGATTTGTTTGATTTTTGGTCGTACAAGTTCAAAATAACAATATGGCGTTGCCCAAATGTGTTGAGAAAGGACCAATAAATGAAATCTATCGCGCGAAGACGTCTAAATACTATCAATTTGTGGTTTTACCTTTTTTGAAGTGAAACTTCTTATGCGAGGGTGAATTTAAAATTTTGTCACGGTGATAGGGGAAATATGGAGTGAAAGGCAAGAAGGCAAAGAGCCCGTGCAGAAATTGTATCAGGGTTTTAATAGGGCTAACGAAAATTCGACAGTTGAATAAGAAAATAAATTAATGATTGTGAATCGTGCTTAAATCCGAGTGCGCGCATTCGAGCTCAAAGTGGCACATTCCGATCTCGGGAAAATGAAGCGCGCCGCTCCGCGTCGCGCTTCATTTGCCTCCCTCGCTCGGAAATGTGCCACTTTTCGCTCGAATGCGCTCATCCTCGTATTTATTACGGCGCTCATGAAGCAAAACATTGTGATGTCGAATGAAAATATTTTTTTATGATAATAATAAGTATATAAGCAAAAAAAATATTTTTATCTAATCATAATATGTATTATTTGGAAAACAGAAAATTTATTTTACAATTTTATATTTAAATTTAATGTAATTAGCTATTAAAAGAATTTTTGTTCATCTATTGGGGCGGCGTCCATCTATTGGTCACATTTTCTCAATATTAAATTGTACACTCGGCATGGCGTTGTAATTTTTAATTAAAATTATTTAGATAGTAAATTAATTATTGTGAATCGCGCTTAAAACCGAGTGCGCGCGTTCGAGCTCAAAGTGGCACATTCCGATCTCGGGAAAATGAAGCGCGCCGCTCCGCGTCGCGCTTCATTTGCCTCCCTCGCTCGGAAATGTGCCACTTTTCGCTCGAATGCGCACATCCTCGTATTTATTACATTTATCTAATTTATACTTCGTTCTTTCAAATCATTATCATTTTGGTTTAGTAAATATCGATTTTTAATGTTAAAAAATTGTTATATTTGTATATTTTACACGTTGTCAAGTGTTGCTAAGCGTTTCCCATTGGCTTTCGCCAACTTACTTAAATCCCACTCCGCTTACGGCGTGTGACGTCACAAATTCTTGTTTCCGCCGGCCGTTCGTGCTATAGGATGCCGTGTTGTAGGAGGTTTTCCAAAATTTAAGAATCGTGCTATAGCGAAACCGTTATATAGGATGCCGCGTTGAAAAGGTTTCACAGAAGCTCTTATTGCTTAGTAGGTTAAATCAAAATTACAATAGCTACAAGATTTAAATCCAATTTAAATAAAGGCCAAACTCAAAAATGCAATTGGAATTGATTTTTAATAATTTCCAATAGGCAGAATAATATTAACAACGATCGTTTGCTTTTAATTCAATTCCGGGCTATTTCCTCTCTCTCCCACTCATGGGCCTCGAAAATCGTATAAACTTTAGAAGGTTCTAGAATGTTGTTGCTATTTGCCGTCTGATTGGTCGAGAGGGGACATGTGGTATCGAAGTTCGCCCGCATTCGTCCAAGTTGCCTTTAGTAGTTCCGCAAATTTTAAGGTGACTTGACGCGAATTCAGGTGCGCGGAAATTTCCTGTGTGTGCTTGGTGCTGCGGTCGCCGTCTGTGGGACTTTCGGAAGTGCGCTAGGGCTTCGGGATGACTGATCGAGCTACTGGACGAGGTATTTAATAATACTTTTGCACAATCTTGTTGTTGTTAATTTCGATGTTTGATTAAATAAAACTGTCGGATTTTAATGTACGATTTAAAATCAATATCGGGATTGAGGATTTTAATAATAATTATTATTGTACGTCTTATGGTCAATTATTGACATATTTCTGTTAATGATCGTTAACAAAAGCGATAAATAAGGGTTGATTAAATTAATTCGATATCTAAATTTGGGCGGTTTATTAAAAAAATGGGATGGTACAGGGTGGCCCAAAAGTCACTGGACCGTTTTAAAATGATAATAAATTTTTTATTTATTAATCATTTGCATTTATTCTTTGATAAACGAACAACACATTTTTTGAAAATAAATTTTGAAGTGTGCGCTTTCTAAGAAGCGAACCATCACTTGTGTTATTGTTCCTTGTCATATTTTGTCGATTTTTGTACGGATGCTGGACTTCAATTGCCGAGTGGTTCGAGAATTGTTAGGGTGTCCTTTTTTTCTCAAATACAGTGGTTCCATGAGATCTTCTGCTGGTGACTTGGTCGCTTCAATGTGTGGGGTCCATGAGATGCGAGTTTAATTCGTTGCGAAACCCTATTAGTATCTCGAATACATTTTTTTTTTATTGAAACTTTGCAAAAGATGGGGTGTAAGTACGTGAAATGATTGAGGAAACTTTAGGAAATTGACCGTTTGCTAATTACTGCAGCTGACTGGGTCTTATCTCAAATTTTGGGTTTGCAATAGGGTGTCCAAAAAAGAACTACGCATTAATATTTCGGTGGAGCATTTTAAAAGATCTATCTCAGCCAAATGTGAGCTCCTAATATTCATATTTAGCGGTGCCTATTTTATTTTTTTCATTTTCCACTTAACCTTCCGCATAGTAGGTGACTAAATGTCACATGCCATACTAGGTGGGGTTTGCGATACCCCGAAAATAAAATGAATTAAAATTCACAGAAGATGAGTTTGACATATTTTCATAATTTTGAAGGAGCAGTACCAAATTACCGTAAATACAATTTAAAATTCAGAATTGGTCCTACCGTATGTTAAAAATTATAGTTTATTAATATATTTGTTTATTTTATATAAATATATTAAATGCTAACCCGTGCAGATATTGTGTCAGGGTTTTAATAGGGCCCTTTAAAGATTTTCCTTACACTTTAAGGGACCCTAAAAGGATGGTCAGGCTTCGTAAAAGTGGGCCTTTAAGGGAAATGTAATGGGGGCCTTTAAGGGCAATGTAACAAGGTCTTTTAAAGTTCTCCCTTGCATTTAATTTTTTTTATCTGGTGTATATTAACAAAATAAATTTTCTTAAAATATTACAAAAGCTTAGTTAAACATAAAGCAATATCCAGCTGAGGCAAAAGACAACAATCGATATTTTTCTATTGTTAGTTCTGTATTTGTTAAAATTAAAAATAATTAATTCCTTTTTGCTTTTAGAAACGTGTTAGGATATTTGTAAATAACTTCAAAACTTTTTTTCAAACTAAAAAAAGAAATTTTTGAAAGAAATATTTATTTGGGTTTTGTGACCTATGTTTAACTAGCCCTTTTCTGTAACAAATACTAACAAATAACCTCTCAATAATAATCTCAATAAATGTCGTTTTAACACATTTTTTTCCTAATAATAATGTCGGTTCGATTTTGGCAACTTTGTTTGCACAAACACATCTTCAAAAACGACCAAAATTCAAAATCGTCGCACTCTTGGACGTAATAGACCAAGTCCAAAGGGGCAAACAGTTAGTAACAAATATATTTCGGCAAACGGGCGTGCCGAAAAGATCGATACGTTTTGGGCGCAAATCTTTTTAATCAATTTAAGTGCGTTACGTTTCGAAAAAGTAAAAATTGAAATTCTATCGAGTTATTCATTCGATTTAATCGAATTTTCAGTGGCCGATATTTGAACACCAAACAATTCTAAAGCTTCTGTCAACAGCGAACGTTTTAACAAAACCACCCTTACGCTATTTATACAATGCATTGCATTCCACTATTGACCGAAGTTATTTTAGGCGGTGTTACTCTTTAATTTAATTTTTTTTTAAAGAACAGAAGAAGAAAAAAACGCGAAACGTAAAAAAGAATTTCGCAGAAAAGAAATTTCCTTCTTGGAAAAACAAAGTTGTAATTCTAATCATAAAAATTTCTATTAAAAGGACGATTCTCGTATGGCATAAATCTTTTTTAAAGTTTTTTTTTTCTAGTTTATTTTACGAGGGAGGGAGGAAAAAAAGAAAGGGGGGCACTTCAATTAAAATCCGCCTATTTCTCTTTGACGGTTATTCGTTTTTATTCGTCTACCTACTTCGCGAGTAGTTTTATTTTACGTTTGTTTCTTTGTATTTAAATTAAGCCCGAAAAGTAAAATTGGCATCTCGAAAAAATTTTCCATATAAAAGAAGCTTTTCAATTTTGTCGAGTTCGTTATGATTTCAGTTTTGTTCTTTATTCCATATAAAAGTTTATTTGTTCGGCGGGGTCGGAGAAGGAAAGAGAGGGACGTATCGGTGTAATTTTGTTCTGCGATAAACTCTAAAACCTAACTTTAAATGAAAACAAAGGGAAGAGGGAATAATGTGTAGGCTTTGTCTCGAAATTTAAGTACGTTAGGCAAAGTACGTTTTATCAGCCTTCAATTTCAAAACGGCGCATTCTTTAAAAACACATTCTATTAAACTGTTAAGCGTATGGAACGCCAAAGAACCCTCTCCTTTTGTCCCTTTTACAATCAGACAGTCTAAAAAGTACTTTAAGGCTCTTTCAACAACAGCCCTAGAAACAAAACAACCGCGTTTCAAGTAAATTACAACATATTCGTTGCTGTTAGCCAACTTTCTCGGGTATTTATTTACAAACATGCTTTTGGCAGGAACGTTAAGGGCCCAAACGCATTCCCGCAAAATTCACAAACGGACACGCGTCTCCTCTTCGCCGGCAAAAAAAAATTATTTACTTTTAATTACTACCCGCTCTCCCTCCGAATTCTTTAATTAAATTTAGTCACAGAGGGATTGCTTTTTGCATAAGCTTCGCTTTAGAGAGGAGCTTTTTGATTTTTATTCTTACAAAATTTTTTGATAATTGCCAACTTTGAATGTCAGGGTTGCATTTAAATCGTGATCGAAAATCGTCTTCGTGTTTTAGGGAAAACTTTGGGGATTTTTTTCTTGATAAATAAAGAGTTTATTGGTTATTCCTAATAATCGCAGGATCGTATTTACACTAGAACCAAAATTGTGAATTTTTCAATTTTATTAGGCTTAGGTTTTAAGAACCGACAAATTAAATTTTGATTTTGCGATACGTGGTGCGAAAGTTTGATTTTCGAGCGCCTTGCGGCGGCGAGCACTCCAATTACGGGACTTCTTCGGAGATTCCGGACTGTCGAGCCTCCTACCGAGAGTATCGAGTCTCACACCGGAAGTAACTTCGATTCGCCTTATATGTGTGCTGAAGAAGAAGTTTCTTAGATGTTTTTCGATTTTGGTGACAATTATTCGGATTTTTTTTCTTGTTCACTGCTTTATTAACACTATAATTATATATTTTTTTCACAAGCACCTACTTTGAATTTAATCTAACAATTTAATTTATTACTAACTATAGTACTAGAATTACTTCTTATAACTAGTTTTTGTTGAACAGTATCGAACTCTTTTATGTTTTATAAGTACTGATGTTGTTCGTCCGCATTTCGCGATCAAATATTTGTAATTTAACGTCAATTTTGAAATTACAAGAGGGCAGTAGGTGCCCTGGACAACGTCGCAATATATCAAAATTTTAGAGCCGCATTTAAACACGACACTGATGAATCGACTTTTCGATAACTAAAATACAGTCGAACCTCGATAAGTCGAAGTCGAAGGGACACCAAATTTAATTCGAATTATTAATAATTCGAGTTATTAAAAAAAGCAGAAAAATTAAATATATATTTGTGTATTTATATATCTTTTATGTGAAATGGTATTTTATATAACGTAATTAGAACTGTCAGTGGTTTAAAGCATACTTTAAAAATCCCGCTTTAAATACGTCACTGTGATTGGCTCATTTTTGATACACCATTATGGCCGTTAGCTAATTGACCAATCAGAAAGGTTAATCACTTCGTAACCATAGTTATCTTAGAATAGTTTCAATTCTACCTTTTTGAAATAGGCATTTTGTCGAGAAACACTTTCCAACTTGAGTTATCAAAGAATTCGAGTTGTGGAGTTATTAAAGTTAACTGTACATAAAATTTATTAAAGTGGTTAAGCTGAAAATTTTCATATTACTTACAACAATTGTTAAATGATAAAGAAAGTTGTGTGTACTTATGCACGCCCGTGAGAAGTTATACTTCTTGGCATAACTAAATTAAATGTAATCATAAATGTAAATAAATACCAGGATGTGCACATTCGAGCGAAAAGTGGCACATTTCCGAGCGAGGGAGGCAAATGAAGCGCGACGCGGAGCGGCGCGCTTCATTTTCCCGAGATCGGAATGTGCCACTTTGAGCTCGAATGTGCACACTCGATTTTAAGCACCATTCACAAAATTTAGGCTAATAAATTATTCAAAAAATGAAATAAATAATTTAATCGTTTTCTCTTCTCGCATCTACTACATTCTCGTATCTTTTCGCCCACTTCCACTCATTACTATGGCAAATACGTTTCTTGAACATAAAATTCATATTTACTTTTAATTTTTTGATTTGAAAGTGAAAAGATTAATTAAGGCAAATCAATAAATACGAGGATGTGCACGTTCGAGCGAAAAGTGGCACATTTCCGAGCGAGGGAGGCAAATGAAGCGCGACGCGGAGCGGCGCGCTTCATTTTCCCGAGATCGGAATGTGCCACTTTGAGCTCGAATGTGCACACTTCACATTAAGCACGATTCACAATACTTAACTTATTTTCTAAAAAAAATTAATTATCCTAACTAATATTATAAAAGCGAAAGTAACTCTGGCTGTCTGTCTATCTGTCTGTTACCTTTTCACGCCTAAACATAAATTAGTTTTTTAAATCCAATTGAAGTCCCGCCTTCAAAACAGCTTGTAGTATAAAACCTTTTCATAGAATAGACCTTTTAAGCAGCAATAACACCGAACCGCACCCGTCCTTAATCCTCTCTCAGGTAGCGTAATTTTTAGAAAAGTTGTAAAATTTAACTTCGAGTCATCGACCTATTTACTAATGGAAACTTGAATTTAAAGAATTGTAAAACGCTTCGACTTATTAAATAATTCGATTTATTGACATAAAAATATTAAAGTTGGGATGGGCAAGTCATAGGGAAACTGGTTCGACTTCGAGCTATCAAAAATTCGTCTTATCGGCGTTCGACTTATGGAAGTTTGACTGTAATTACATTTGTTTAAATTTCAAAAACAAGTTGTTTAATTTGAATACAGTTTTTAACAGTTAAAAGAAAACCAAAATTTGGGTCAATCGAGACCCAACCAATATTTCAAATAATTGTTTTTTTATAATCGCTCCGACGAAGTTGATTTTGCAAAGCGTTCCCTTATTCGATAAATCCATTATATAACGGAAATAATCTGTTTACAACCAAAAAACGAAGTCTATCGGTAGTGCATGTATAAATAAAAGGAAACGGCGATAGCATTAAAGATTCATCCCCCCAAACAGTTTCGCTTAAGTCGTCGGCTCTTTCGCAGCCAGTCGAAATAAATTTTCATAACGCAAACAACACCTGCAGAGTTGTCTTGCCGAGTTAGTATTTTGATATCACTTAATGTTGTTATTGGGTTTTATTAACGGACAAACCCGCTGATGCTGCACGTTTAATATTTATGCTTGCGGCTACACACCTCTGGGGCTTCCTGCCTGGAATTGAAATTATGAAAACGGCCTGCAACATATGGCCGCGGATCACAAAGGGCGCAAACTTTTTGATCCTCTGCGAAATTAACTTCGTAATTGAAGATACTCGCGTACGTTATTATAAACGACCGTTCCGTTACCGCAGCTCCTCTCTCTTCTTTTTTCTTTTCGAAATTTTCTGTTGTTTCAAGAGTTTTCGCGTTATCCGAACTTGGTCGGAATTGTATCGGGTTGGCGAGAAAGTAATGTCGTTTATTTTTTTTAGTTCCGAGTAAAAGTCAATTTTTTTTTGTATCTATTAGTGACATTTTTACCATTTAGAGAGTTTTATAAAGATGGAAATAAATGGTGATCTGATGGTGTAAGGTTGGGACTATGTGGTGGATGTGACATCAGTGACCAATCAGCTTTCAATAATTTTTGACGAGCTATTAAAAATGTGTGGGGTAGCGCGTTGTCATGGTAGAACAAACGCCTTTACGATTGGCTTATTCTTTGATTGCTTCTTCGAATTTTATCGGTTATTGACAGCAAACATCTGATTTGATCATTTGGTTCTTTTGAAGCAGCTCAAAGTACACAATACCTAATATAATTTCACCAAACTGAAAGCATGATGTCATTTCGATGTGACTTGTGCTTGGACCATGATCGATTTCTTCTTCTTTTCTGTTTTTTCCCTGCTTATTGCAAATTTTACAATGACTCTTTCCATTTTTTTGCGGGCTTTTTTCTTGCTCGTTTCCCTACAGCTGATTCGTCGATTACTAGTAGGGGAGACCGGGTATGGTCGTCTCACGGGTAGGTTGTCACAACAACCTTTTATTTAGCGCGTGATTACCTACCCCAGACGCTGTGACAACCGTTCTTGACATAGGGGTTAAAAGTCACACTACTCTTTTTTCAGAAAAATTATAATGGTAGAGAAAAAGTCTTTATTTATAAATGTCATTGATAAATTAAGACTATGGGCTCTATAAATGTAAAAGAAAAAAATTGTGACTTCCAACCTCGGTCTCCCCTACCTACTTGGTACCTGTACTACCATTATTACTAGTACCTACAGTTTATTACTCCTACAATCCTGTTTTTCATCATTCTTGAGATATAGCTATTCCATTCTTGTCTTCTCATCTTTGTTCATAAATTTATTGGTTAAATTTATATTTTTTTATTTAATGGTTGGGTATTGGATTCTATAACGTCTTTCCCATTATTTTTCTCATTGTTTTCTTTTCTTCTATGCGATCATCTTTTATACTTGATTATTGTTATTTTAGACAACCCATTTTTCATCACCAGTGATGATTTGTCATAAAACCCATCGTTTTTCCCCCCAAAAAAATAACAGAAACCTTTCCTTTAATAAATCGTTAATTATACCACAAAGCGGGTGCCGAGTTTTTCTTCTCCTTGCAAAATAAATAATTTAATATGCAGTTAAGGTAGGGAAATAATTAGTTTCGTATGTAAATGCGGCAATAAAATTTAAAATAAGGGCATCAAAATGGCCCGCGAATAAATTTTAACATAAATATAATTGGCTTCGGGCTAGTTTTCTGACATTTAGAAATTTAACTATGGCGCAAGTGAAACAGCTCTTCGGAGGATTATGCGAGGGCTGGCGGGAAACAAAGGTGGAGAAGGAAGAGGAGGAGGAAGAAGGACTAGCGCCGCTTCATTTTACGTTTCCATATTAGAAATAATGCCGTTTCGACGGTACATTAGTTTGAAGTAATGCTGCTCGGTGCAGTAAACCGAATTACACAACAGTTGCGACCATAACTCGCGCAATAATCGCACTTATGGCGAGATGGATGCAGAAGTCGGATGCAAGTTGAGGTCTGCGAGTGCAGTCGGCGTGGTGTTGATAACAGCGGCCGTTATGCCATAAGTCATGTTTAATGACTCCCTCAGACTTAACCGCAAACCGAGCTTTTATTTGTACATCTTCCCTTCGGATGAGTGTTTTTAACGATCCTTGCACTGGCCATTTTAGTTTCCATCTCGCAATTGCGGCCGTCTAAGTGTCGTTATTAAATTTGTTACGGCTTATAGAGGACGAATTTACACGCACACACCTTTTTGAAGGTATACTTCTTTTGGGCGGGCAATGGGAAGTTGCGCGCGCATTGCTAACGAAAATTCGATGGTATGAAGTTAGCCGCCTACGAAAGTAAATTAATTATTGTGAATCGTGCTTAAAACGGAGTGTGCGCGTTCGAGCTCAAAGTGGCACATTCCGATCTCGGGAAAATGAAGCGCGCCGCTCCGCGTCGCGCTTCATTTGCCTCCCTCGCTCGGAAATGTGCCACTTTTCGCTCGAACGCGCACATCCTCGTATTTGCTCAATTTTTTTTAAATTAATTTATTTACAAGCATCGTGAAAAACAAAACAATCCGATTGGTGCATTTTTTGCAAAGTTCCGACGACCAACATTGCAAAAACACGGATGATCAAAAAAATTTATAAAAAAAATCCTGAACCTGTTTTTATCGGTTTCAAAAATATATAAAATTTTGAGAAAATTAGAAAAGATTTACCTAATAAAGTAACCGAGTTGGCGTGGTATATTATTTACATACTTAAGAATTTGATATACCAACTTTTTATATAATACAATGGTATTATTTTTTTTGCTGAACGGATGCACTTTAATAAATTAAACTATTTTACTCAAAAAAATAAATTTTTAAAAGTAACTGACAAATTTATGTATATTGTGCTTCGTTTTCGATTTACACGGTTAATAATTTTCAAAATATATGAAAAAGTAGTTTTATTTTCTTGAAAAATGCCTTGCGCCTATAAACAACATAATATTAATTATATGTTAATACAATAATTTCAATATATAAATATTAACAAAATACAACGACATAATATATTTTTTTTATTTTTTTCTCTTTATCATTAACATCTTTTAATACATTCTTTAAATCATCAGATGAATAAGAATAAACTTTGTAACATTTCTTGTTGTCGGTCACCTTTCAAAAAAATATAATTATAAATTTGTAAATACTAATAAATATTTTCATACAAATATAAAAAAATATAACAAAAATGTAAAAGATAAATTCGATGTCTATTTATTGGATTCAGGTTAAAAATTTCTCACTAATAAATGGACAACAACTTTGTTTATATTTTTTTGATTTTATTATTAAATATCGCAATTTATAGCATTGTTATTCAAATATAAACCAAAACATTTAATACATACCTTATTATTTCATTTAATTGTATTAATTATGACAAATAAAGTATACACGGGGTCTTTGAGATGGCGCTCATGAAGCAAAACATTGTGATGTCGAATGAAAATATTTTTTTATGATAATAATAAGTATATAAGCAAAAAAAATATTTTTATATAATCATAATATGTTTATTTGTAAAACAGAAAATTTATTTTCCAATTTTATACTTAAATTTAATGTAATTAGTTGTTAAAAGAATTTTTGTTCATCGATTGGGAGGGCGTCCATCTATTGGTCACATTTTCTCGAGATTAAATTGTACACTCGACACAGCGTCGTAATTTTTAATTAAAATTATTAAGAAAGTAAATTAATTATTATGAATCGCGCTTAAAACCGAGTGCGCGCGTTCGAGCTCAAAGTGGCACATTCCGATCTCGGGAAAATGAAGCGCGCCGCTCCGCGTCGCGCTTCATTTGCCTCCCTCGCTCGGAAATGTGCCACTTTTCGCTCGAACGCGCACATCCTCGTATTTATTCAATATATTCATATCATTTTTTACACGTGGTCATATTTAATTTATCCCTAATAAACTTTAACCCACAAAATAAAAAATGATTTCGATTGAAAATGCGCCAAGCGCCCTTGCACGCACATTTAATTGCCATCAACCGAATAACGGTGTCATATCATTCTTAACGCGAATTTGTTATACATAGTTCACATCAAATCTAATCCGTGACACATTCGAACATGCATCACCCTTATCACAATTAAACGGATGCTTTCAGAAGGTCGTGAAGTTACGATTCTAATCTAATTTATGGCTAGGAATAATAATCCATTTACGTTTTACATATCTAAGCTTTTTTTTTTCGTTGGGGGGAATATCTTAAACATGCGGAAGTTCCTGTGTCTGACAAGAAATCAATTTCGCAATAGTCGGATTTAAAATATTTCAAAGGGCGTATTCGAATACATCCAAAATACTGTATTCTAATTTAAAAAGTAAAATCCTAGAGTTATTGAATAATAAAAAAAAATCGGTGCGTGTACATGTGTACACTGCTCGTCAAAAGAGAATGGACGTGCGAATTTAACATGGGAAGTTAAGGCCCTGGAAGTTAGAGGACCTATCTGACACGCTGGTTGTAGTTATATATTTAAAGATGAAATGATTAACTCAGCGGGCAACCTTGGGAAGATTTACCGATGTTCAAATCCCAATAGTCTTCTTTTTTTCTAACTTTTTCGATTATAAATTTTGTGAATAAGTAAGAGTACATTATTATTTTATTAAAGGTACAATCATCTCTTAAAAAACAGTTAGTATAATGACAATATAAAAAATAAAATATTATGACTTTCAAAGTCTAATACAATAATTTATTGCCATAAATTTGATGTAAGATTGGTCCTCTAACTTTCAGAGCTTTAACGTCTCATGTTAAATTCGCGTTAGAAGTTATACTTCTTTCGCATAAGTACAATAAATATACCCACGTGTGAAAAATTAATATAAATAAATTGAATAAATACGAAGATGCGCGCATTCGAGCGAAAAGTGGCACATTTCCGAGCGAGGGAGGCAAATGAAGCGCGACGCGGAGCGGCGCGCTTCATTTTCCCGAGATCGGAATGTGCCACTTTGAGCTCGAATGTGCGCACTCGGTTTTAAGCACGATTCGCAATAATTTAGGCCAATAAGTTAGACGATAAAGCAGTTGAATAATTTTAATCGTTTCCTCTCGCTCGCACCGACGAGATTGTCGTATCTTTTCGCTCCCTTCTACTCATTGCTGTGGTAAATATATTTTTCCAACATAAAATCGATATTTACCAAACTAAATTAAATTTTTTGATTTGGAAGAGTTAAGGATAAAGTAGACAATTCTAATAAGTACGAAGATGCGCGCGTTCGAGCGAAAAGTGGCACATTTCCGAGCGAGGGAGGCAAATGAAGCGCGACGCGGAGCGGCGCGCTTCATTTTCCCGAGATCGGAATGTGCCACTTTGAGCTCGAATGTGCGCACTCGGTTTTAAGCGCGATTCACAATAATTAATTTACTTTCTTAGACGTATGAAGTTTTACACTGCCGAATCTAAGTCAGTTGTGCGCGCGCATCTCCGTTGCCCACTAATACTTTACTCTCGGAGCGCCAAAAGAAGTATAACTTCAAAAATACTGGGAAATATTTTTTGGTCGAAAATAATTCGCCATTAATATGTTTTTGATGTTCGAATTAAAGAAATCTTTTTTGTGGCTCACGACCAGCCCTTAAAATACTCGAAATGGCCCCAAGAATCGCTTAAATTACACCGTCGAAAATAAAATGAAATAATATTAGTGCGGAAATAAAGGGTTTAACTTTTTAACTCCCCAACTTTCGAAAAATGTTCGCAATTAATTCATATATAAAGTTTAATCCGATTTAAACGGAATTTACTAGAGGAATAATAAATAGAAATTAATGTATAAAATTCGCCGAATAGTTTGCTTTTAATGTGTATATTAATTAGTGTTTGTTTTTGTTTCAGGTACGTACGAGCATTACTTTTACAATTCGAAGCCTAATCCTTCCGGATGGAAATTCGGCCGACGAAAGTAAGTTTTTATATAAATTCTCCTCTAAATAACGCTTTTGCGCATAACTTATTCTTTCTTAAATAGATTAAAAAGTATTAAGCAAACCATTTATCAGAGAGGAAAGCGACTTTAATTTAATTTAAAAGAATAAAAACCTAGGACTCTCCGAGTTTATCACTTTGCTCTGTAGTTTGTTTTGTGGTTAGTCCAGGAAGCCGTTTCGGGAACATTTACAAAATAAATGTTGCCTTTTCGAGATCTCTTTATTATAATTTCTTCTTGCAAAAGTATCCCGTAAGACACTGCGCATTTTTAATGTCGTTTAATTGGGCTTCGTTTCGGTTCGCGGTTTCCAATTACAGTAAGGCCTCGTTTAACGCTCCCTCGATTTACGCGGTCTGCTCGAATCTGCAAAATTTACGTCGATTCGGCCTATTGTGATATATTTCAAAGTGCTCTCGTTTAACGCCGTTTCATTTAGCGCTCAAACGCGTCGGAACGTAACCCCCGCGGTAAGCGGGGTCTTACTGTACGTAAAATGTTGTTTTTTGGTTTTAATCGGTGCATTAAAGGTGCGCCTGCTTATCAACAAATTTAATGCCTTTTTTATTGAGGGATCTTCTCCTTTTCGAAGCCACTTAGGGCTCCTTCCATTTTTAATGAGTTTTGGAGAATAAACTAATCCCGACAAAATTGAATTACACTCAAAATTGAGATAATGTCGGCGTACATTTTGCGCATTAAGCGCGCCCAAATGATAACAACGAAAATTATTCAATTAGCTATTAGTGTGAATATATCTATTTTCACAACACGTAATTTGTTTATTAGCAACGAATTATTTTATTCGACGCAAAATGCGAAATTTGCCAAATTGTAAAAGGGGATTATTTTAATTGTGATTTTAATAATTCGAATGTGAAACGAAATTTGCAACGCGTTAAACATATGTACGCGGCGTTTTTTTTATTTTAATTCGTATTGAAACGAAAACGCGAACATTTTATTTGTAATATCTGAAGTGTAAGACATGCGTCAAATGAACTTTTTAAAACGGACCATTCGAAAGTTTTCCATTTTTTTTTTCGGGGGAGGATGCGTTAAAAAGTTAAGGGTTGTTTATTGTTCGATTTTTTAAAAGTTGCGACGTTTATTTATTTATTTTGTACATTTTTAGGAAGCGCGTTCGTAGAAAAAAAATTGAAAGTGACGGAATAAAATTAAATACTAGCAGCGGCAAATCTTAGGGTACGTTTACACTGCAAACAAGTCGGCAACAAATGCATGAACATGTTTGAGATTTATGCAGCACATTTGTTTTCGGTTTATCACGTGCACAATTGTATACGTTTTGAAAATTTTTTGGTTCATATTAACGAGTTGATTATCGCTCAATGTTTTTAGTTACTCGGTTTGACTTTTCAATACCAACTTAAAAGTATAGTCCCACTGTTTCTGGACTTTTATAGTTACTTTATGTTTTTCACGTTAATAAGGCAGCAGAAAATCGCTGCGTACTCTGCCATTTGAAGACTTTAACAAAATAAGAAGGCGGGAATTTTAAAAAACTTGAAGACATAAATTATTTCCATATAATATTTAATAACATGTATTTTTGCGACATGTTCGCAGTGAAAACGTATCTACCATTGGGACTACATTTATACCGAGCCTAATTAGTAGGATTTTTTTAAATTTTATTATATCTAAGTCTTATAATAGAAATTTCGTGGGGATTATTGGTTTAGGAAAGAACTTCCCGATTTTTTTTTGATACTTATTAATTTCAACTTCACTCGTGACAATGGGAGCTAAAAGTATGGACCTACATTAAGTACTAAAAGTTTTCCATTGAATGACCGAGTATTTTATTTTTGTCGGAGACTGTACTTGATTGTCAAGTACATTTATATACAAAACGCACTTTAAAAAAGTAAATTTGGCAACGCCGTCAGTTCTTATACCGAATGCTCTATAGCAGTGTTTCCCAAAGCGGGGGTACCCCTAGGGGTACGCAAAGAATTTTAAAGGGCCTGTTTTTAATCGATTTTGTAATTTTTCCTTTTATAACTTTTAACTAACCAATATTTCGTTTTGAACTGTTGACGATAAAATGATTTAATGATTGTTTTTGGGCGTTTAAAGACAGACATGGCAATTGCACATATTACACGCCAGAAATTTATTACTAAGGGGTACGGAGGGTTAAAATATACTTGACGGCGATACATTTGGGTCGACAGATTTGGAAACACTGCTGTATCTTGCATATATGGCTGTTTTTTATTCGTGTTACTGCTGTTTCAAAATATGGGACGTTTTTAATTATTTGCAAAAAGATAAAAGAACGTGTCATAAAATTACTTACACTAAATTAAAATAATTACTAAAAAGTATGTGGCACGAGGGTCAACTGCTGGTCTATTATAGGGTAGCGAATTGGTTAATAATACACCCATACCTCGCTATACGGCCGTTCTTTATACGGCATTTCGCTATAATGGCCCTCTTCAATTAAGGCACGTTTCCGATTTACGACCTAAAATGTTTCGCTATAACGGCAAAAAAAAACTTTTTTTCGATGTCGATATATCTACATGTTGCCAATCTTGCGCGAATGAATTTGCATTAGAATAATTTATTCCTTATTACGGCTTCTCGCTTTGCGGCCAAGTTTCGTGGAACGTATCTAGGCCGTAAAGCGAGGTATGGGTGTATCTTCCTTCAGAATGGGTCAAAAAATTTGATATATTTTTAATGAAATAAATGGCATTTTCTTCAATTCCATCGAATTTGTAGGTAAAATCAATTTACTAGTGGACCACCTTAAGATTTTGGGACCATTTTTAAACCAAAACCAAAACTATGATTTTTTTAAATTAGATTAGGCCCCCACTTGTAAATTTAAAAGTCACAAAATTTGAAAACACTTTTAGACATTGTAAAATGTGTTTTGACAACTGAAATTTATAAAAAAAATAATTTTATGATGTAATTAAATACCAAAATAGCTAAATAGCGAAAAAATCAGCTTACATCGATTGGAATTAACTTTTGAGCGTTATCAATTATTCGCTTCGCGATTCAAAAGTTTCAAGTGCAATTTTAATCATTTGCGAAGCAAAAAAGAACGATTTCGATATGGCAATAGCGCTTTGAAAAACGAAATTAATATAACCGCACGTCGCGGCGAGAAGCAGTTATCGAATTTTGGTCACAGCCTTTGTTATTTGCAATAATTGGGTTCCGAACGCGATATAACGTAAGTTATTGAATAAGGCATTTCATTAATTAAGCAAGACGAGGGGCCGACGTAAATGGGCTTTAGGAATTTCCCTAATTATTTTATTGTCGCATGTTTATTATAATCCGTCGGCGCCCGAAACGCGAATCCTTTCGAAAAAGCTCGGCCCGACATCAAACGCTTTTCGACGCACAAAAAAAAAATGGCACCGTGACGTATTGACTGGCGGAATTAAATTGAGCGTTTTCGACAAAATCCGGGATTAAATTCGAAAACCAAAATGAATATTTACATTTGCAGAAGTCGCCCCCCTCTCTCTCTCTCTCTCTCTCGCCCCGAATGCGCAGTTTTAACATAAATATCGGCAAATTTGCAAATTAAACGTCGAGCGAGTTCGAGTGCGCATTCGTACACTTAACGCGCGCTAATGCCTTCCCGAAAACAAATAACGCGTATATGCGAACACGTAAGGACGAAGAAGAAGAACCTGTCAGATTTAATCTTGGGAAAACATAACAAAGTAGCTGTTCATGGGGGGGAATTGAAGCCACTTTTACTCTAAGCTTATTTAGGCTCCGATGCTAATTTGGCAACCGTCTGCGCAACATGCAAATTCTACAATTAATGTTGCTGCTAGCAAAATGCGAAGCTAAAACAATATTTATGATTCGCAAGAGTATTGAAGCGCTTCCACTCTTGGTCGGAATTTGCTTCGGCAAACTTTAAACGACGTCGTGCGGCTTTAGTTTGCGACGATCTTAATTTGACGTTGTACTTCTTTTGGAGCGTCGAGAGTTTAATCGTAGCGCGCCATGGAGGTTGCGCGCGCACGGCTGGCGAAAATTCGGTTGCATGAAGTTAGCCGCATGAGAAAGCCACTTGATTATTGTGAATCGTGCTTAAAACCGAGTGCGCGCGTTCGAGCTCAAAGTGGCACATTCCGATCTCGGGAAAATGAAGCGCGCCGCTCCGCGTCGCGCTTCATTTGCCTCCCTCGCTCGGAAATGTGCCACTTTTCGCTCGAACGCGCGCATCTTCGTACTTATTAGATTTGGCTACTTTATCCTTAACTCTTTCGAATTGAAAAATGTAATTTAGTTTGGTAAATATCGATTTTATGTTGAAAAAATGTATTTACCATAGCAATGAGTGGAAGGGAGCGAAAAGATACGACAATCTCGTCGGTGCGAGCGAGAGGAAACGATTAAAATTATTCAACTGCTTTATCGTCTAACTTATTGGCCTAAATTATTGTGAACCGTGCTTAAAACCGAGTGCGCACATTCGAGCTCAAAGTGGCACATTCCGATCTCGGGAAAATGAAGCGCGCCGCTCCGCGTCGCGCTTCATTTGCCTCCCTCGCTCGGAAATGTGCCACTTTTCGCTCGAATGCGCGCATCTTCGTATTTATTCAATTTATTTATATTAATTTTTCACACGTGGTTATATTTATTGAACTTATGCGAAAGAAGTATAACTTCTAACACGAATTTAACACGGGACGTTAAAGGTCTGAAAGTTAGAGGACCAATCTTACATTAAATTTATGGTTTTTCGTCTAACTTATTGGTCTAAATTATTGTGAATTCTTTTAATCATTAGATGAATGGGAATAAACTCCAGTAGATGGACGGCCAACCCCAATAGATGGATGCTTTTCAAAAATAATATTTTGGTTTTTTATTTATATAAAGAATGATTAAAATTTTTAAATTTAATGACTAATAGCTTAAACATAATAAAAATAACCAATAAACAAATAATAGATGGGATAATAATTTTCAAATGTTATTTTCTTGAAAAATCCCTTGTTCTTATACACTACATAATATTAATTATATGTTAATATAATAATTTTAATATATAAAAATCAACAAAATACAAAGAGATAATATATTTTTTTATTTTTGTCTCTTTATAATTAACATCTTTTAATACATTCTTTAAATCATCAGACGAATAAGAATAAACTTTGTAACATTTCTTGTTGTCGGTCACCTTTTAAAAAAATATAATTATAAATTTGTAAATACTAATAAATATTTTCATACAAATATAAAAAAATATAACAAAAATGTAAAAAATAAATTCGATGTCTATTTATTGGACTCAGGTTAAAAATTTCTCACTAATAAATGGACAGCAACTTTGTTTATATTTTTTTGATTTTATTATTAAATAGCTCAATTTATTGCATTGTTATTCAAATATAAACAAAATCATATAATACATACCTTATTATTTTATTTAATTGTATTAATTATGACAAATAAAGTATACACGGGGTCTTTCAGATGGCGCTCATGAAGCAAAACATTGTGATGTCGAATGAAAATATTTTTTTATGATAATAATAAGTATATAAGCAAAAAAAATATTTTTATATAATCATAATATGTCTTATTTGTAAAACAGAAAATTTATTTTACAATTTGATATTTAAATTTAATGTAATTAGCTATTAAAAGAATTTTTGTTCATCTATTGGGGAGGGCGTCCATCTATTGGTCACATTTTCTCGAGATTAAATTGTACACTCGGCACAGCGTTGTAACTTTTAATTAAAATTATTTAGAAAGTAAATTAATTATTGTGAATCGCCCTTAAAACCGAGTGCGCGCGTTCGAGCTCAAAGTGGCACATTCCGATCTCGGGAAAATGAAGCGCGCCGCTCCGCGTCGCGCTTCATTTGCCTCCCTCGCTCGGAAATGTGCCCCTTTTCGCTCGAATGCGCGCATCTTCGTATTTATTGAATTTATTTATATTTAATTTTAACGAAAATCTAGACTGAAGACCGCATTTATGCCTGGATGTACGAGCTACTCGTTTTCCCCCATTTCGCTTTTAAACGGTTTACAAAAATGATAATTCTATAAACGTTTAAGATTGAAAACTTTTTAAAATGTAAGACAATAGACCCAGTTGTTGACCCTGGCCCAGTTTCCGACTTTTTTAGCTTTATTCTGAATTAAAAAGTAACTTTATCTTGAATAATTAAATAAATTTTAGTAAAAAATTTAGGAACTTATTCCGTGCATAATTAATGGCGATTACAAATAGGGTCACTTTGCCAATTTGCGACCACCGAATGGAATTCTTCAATTCGAAGTACATCTGCTTAGATTTTGTACTTTTTAATGTAATTAATTCGATAATAGTTTTTTGTGCCATACAATTTCAATAAATAATACGCTTAAAACTAGAAAAAGAGCAATTTTGCCCGTTTTCGACCAGATTGCCCAGTTGACGGTTGACATTTTGTGGCCACCACGTTTGTACTAGAAAAATCGATCTTAAAGTGTAAGAAATAAAGCATAATTAATTTTTTAATAAAGCGAGATACAAGTTGTTAGATGTGTTAATATAATATTATTATATTTATAATAATAACAATAGTATTAAAAGATAGTACAGTCAAACCTCGTTAGTATGTACCCTATTAGCAGGCCCGGCGTGACCTCTTGCGGGGCCTAAGTACACATTCAAATGCTACACTTAAATTTTACAACGAGAAATTTATTTATTTACAAACTTTGATGATTTTTGTCACTCCTTTAAACTGAATTATCGCTATTAAAAAAATGTTTTGCATCTTGTTAATGGTATCATCATTTTGTAAAAAGTTAATCAAAATTGGTGTTATTTAATTGACCTAACTGAACCTACCCTAAGCCGGCCCTGTCTATTAGTATGAACTCCTCGTTAGCACGAACAAAACCTTCCGGACAAACATGTTCAAAATATCGAGGTTTGACTGTAATATGTTACTTAAACTCATTAGAGTTTCCACCTTCAACGTGTTTCCACTTTATTTGTTTTTATAAATTTAAATATATTAATTTAAACACGCATACATTTAATATTTAAAATTTAAAATGTGCTATAGATTTTATTGGTCGCAAACCGGTGGTGGTCGGTGAACCGGCGAAACGACCCCTTTATGTCGTAGATACGTTCTCTTCAAATTTGAAATTGTTTATGTTGCCCAACTAGCGCGCCGTTATTTATTTATTTATTCATTAGGAGCGTCGACGCGGAATTTATTGGATCCGAAAGCGAGCCTCTTTTTAATAAAACAAGTCACATACACAGACATTTTTAAAAGCGCCCTTATCAAATACCGAGACGTTGCACACTTGCTTCTTGTAAGCATAAAAATGCCAGAGAAATTCTCAATAGTTTTTACGTGTAATGCAATGTATCTCGGGCTCGCAGTATTTTCGACGTATAGAATAATCAGGCCTTTTCAAGACCTGCAACTTTCCTGATAAAACATTTCGTTTTCAAGTAGTAATATTTCAAGGAACGCTCTCTCCACCCTTAATACACATTCAGAAATTTAAATTATGTAGTCGGAGATGTTTTTTAAGGACATTTTTAAAATTTGTGGGAAATTATCGTCGAATGTTGCTTTTGAGCTACTCGAAAAAAAAATCATAATTTATGTTTTGGTGTTGAATAAAGTTTTGGTATTTATTGTAAAATGAAACTTTTAAAACGCAATTACTTTTTTATTTTTGAGAAGCGTCCGGAAATATTTTATTCTCGAATGTATTAGGTCTTATTACGCCAGAATCGGGTCCAAACTCAAAACCCCCAAAATCGGCGTATTTTTGAGAAAAAAAAAGGGATTAGACTTTAAATTTTTGCGGGACGTTCCTATGGACCCCAAACCGACATAGCCGGAGCCATTCTTTTCTGCTCCCCCTTCAACCCCTAAATTTTTCGATAAATCTAAATAAATAAACAAAAAATTCCTCTTGTCTCACAAAAAAAATCGTAGCGCCCTTATTTGCGATTCAATCATTACAAGCGAGACGGATTCGGAATTCTGGGACTTTTTTACATAAGATACATGTAAAATAAGTATAGGGCGCAACGTAAATTTTTCGAAATCAAAAATTGCAATTTTAGGTCCACTTTTTTGCACAATTTTGAACTTTAAAAAAATTGTAGCGCCGTTATTTGTGGACGGATCTTTAAAAACTATTCAGATTCGGATTTGGCAGCCTTTTTGGCTTCGGATAGGCCTAAGAAACCATAGGCGTGCTATTTCAAAGCTTTGAAAAAAATGTTTTTCTTTTTGAAAAAACATGGGTTTTAACCCATGTTTTTTGGGCAAAAAATGAAAAAAATAGAATTGTCTCATATTGCAAGGGGATGTTTCTACGTACCCCTAGTAACTATAGCCGGTGTCCTTTCCGGGCGCTCTCGCTCTAAAATAAAAATTTTCGATAAGACTAATTAAATCAAAAAAAATACCACTTGTCTCACAAAAAAAATCGTAGCGCCCTTATTTTCCATGCAATCATTACAAGCGAGACGGATTCGAATTCTAGGACTTTTTTACATAAGGTACATCTAAAATTAGTATCCGGAAAAAAATGGGAAACGTCTTTTCTAAAGCAAAAGTGATTAGAAAATGTAAAAAAAATATTTTTATTTGAGCAGAAGAAACTGACTTGAAATAAGTTATTTTATTACATCTAACTTTTTTTTTAAGTGAGAACTTTTATTTTATATTATTATATTGAAGTAAGGGTAAAAATAAGACGTGTTTGACTCTAATAACTTTTTGATTAGTTACATAGTTTGCGAGTGATTTTTGATTATAAAATCTTTTAAAAAACGCCTACATCAAAGCAAGCTAAATTACTAAATTTTGATTTTGGCAAAAATTAATAGGGCGTCGCTTAGTTATTTTACCATTATCCTATGGCCGAAAGTCTATATTTTTCGAATATGCAAAGCGTCCCATCCGACGTCGGCCTAATTTTCGAAATACACCCTCTCGAAACCCTAAGCTCTTTGCATGGAGGGTAAATCGTGCTTTTTTTAATATCTGAAAAACTGTAAGTCGTACAAAAAAAAACTACCAATCAATTTAGCATGTTTTTAAAAGTGCTAAAATATGAAGCCATTTGTATTATTATAGATGGCGCTAGTGTACGTGAAACATAGTCAACTTTGATTTAATAAATAGAAAACATTATTTTTTATTAAAATTTAGTTTAAAATAACACATTCTTATAGCAGACAATTTTTGCATTTAACTATAGTCTTAGAAATTTCATTTTGTACGAATAAAAATTTGATGCGCTCCAAATTACATAAAATATTTAACTGTAATTTGAGAAAATATTGGTAAGACGTGCCCCACCGAATTTGCCAGCATTTTACGACCAAAAGTTGGTATTTGTTTAGTCTGTTAAGCGGTCCATCGACATCGGCTTAATTTTTAAAGGTGGTCCTTTGAATGGGTAGCTCTTTTATACAGCCTGTCAGACGAATAGGCACTGGAACTTTGCCCACTTCTAAATGACCCCAAACGTGACTTTGTGTGTAATATTTTTGAGTTGTGGGATCGTAAATTTCACTTTAAAAATGTGTAGTAAATTCCTTATTATTTCCAATATTTTGAAAATTTTTGCTGAAGTCTGTTCTAACCCCGTATTTAAAAATCTTCAATTTCTATAGTCATAGATGTTCTTTCTATTTATTTTTTGATTTGTTTTAAAATTGATCGGAATTGATTATGGAATATTGCAATATCTGCAATCAGAAATTAATAATTATAAATTATGGAACAAATATGAGGACGCGTTGTTGTATGCGTCTATGTAATAAACTAATAATTGTCAATAAAATTAAATCGGAACAATATGTTACGATCTCGCTATCAATTCATTAATGCCGTTTAATATTGTTACTAAAATAGGGATATAATTAATAGCGCTTCTGCAAGAAGGCTCAGCATTATTGGCTCATAATGAAAATGCCTCCGTATCTCTTCTCAAGCTCGGCATATTGTTAGATTATGAATGGTTTGGTGACGCTGAGGTTATTGCTTTTCCTATTCCACATCGGCCCTTCTGCCATCGCCGCCGCGCCCGAAAAAAATTTGCCGACACTATTTTTTCGATCGCCGCCGAAGCGGCCAACTTTTTTAATTAAAAGTAAACCAGAAGCTAATTGCGCGCCGGGGACGTACAAAAAAAATGAAAATTCAAAAACGGAATTATTTGGACGGACGCAATATCGAAGCTTCGCCCCCATTGTGCGTTCGTGTTGTTTTGATAAAAAAATGAAAAATGTATATCTGTTTAGAAAATGGAATCGGATAAAAATGCCAATATCATGAAGCGTCGATTTCGAACCGAATTAAAATGCGTTCCGTTCGCGCGAGGGGTAATTTATGGGCCGAATTGTTTCGGGGGCGGAAGAAAGGTGTCGGTTCTTTTTAAGGAAAATTAATCGTCGTAATGAGGAAAAAAATGGGATTAAGGAGGAGGAAGAAGGTGCGCGCGGAGGAAACCTCGGCGGTTATTTCGACCCCGGCAGTCGGCTAAGGGATGTTGTGTGCTCCCGGTAGGAAGAGAAGAAGAGAACTAAAACATGATAAGCTCGTTGACAGGATGATGTAATAATAAATGAACTAATGAGGAGATGCTAGTTAGCTGGGCCGCTTGCAGTGACAGGCAAGATGTTGCTGCCGTTCCCAGACAAAGGTGATCCAAAGCCGCCCCGCGCCTCCCGCCGCCCCCGACCCCGAACGATAAGGACGCGGGGATGAATACTAAATAGAACCGCCGAGAACTGAATGATTAATATTGGCGGTGGTTCGGGCGTTGCTTTTGCGTTACATCAAAAGAGTGGTGCAGTGGAACCTGACTAACGCGACCACGAACAATTATTTACCGATGGAATTAAAAAAATTATAACTTTACGGATTGATTGTTTAATTATTGTGAATCACGCTTAAAACCGAGTGTTCGCATTCGAGCCCAAATGCAGTTCTTATTTAATCGAATAATATTGTTATTAAATCAAAGTTATTATAAACAAAGTAATATTGTATAGGAAGTAGGTTAATTATTGTGAACTACGCTTAAAACCGAGTGTGCACATTCGAGCTCAAAGTGGCACATTCCGATCTCGGGAAAATGAAGCGCGCCGCTCCGCGTCGCGCTTCATTTGCCTCCCTCGCTCGGAAATGTGCCACTTTTCGCTCGAATGCGCACATCTTCGTTTTATTGGATTTGTCTACTTTATCCTTAACTCTTTCAAATCAAAAAAATTAATTTAGTTTGTTAAACATCGATTTTATGTTGGAAAAATATATTTACCATAGCAATGAGTGGAAGGGAGCGAAAAGATACGAGAAACTCGTCAGTGCGAGCGAGAGGAAACGATTAAAATTATTCAACTGCTTTTTCGTCTAACTTATTGGCCTAAATTATTGTGAATCGTGCTTAAAACCGAGTGCGCACATTCGAGCTCAAAGTGGCACATTCCGATCTCGGGAAAATGAAGCGCGCCGCTCCGCGTCGCGCTTCATTTGCCTCCCTCGCTCGGAAATGTGCCACTTTTCGCTCGAATGCGCACATCCTCCGAATTCAATGGATTTGTCTATATTAATCACGGTGGTTCTTTCAAATCATAAATTTAAATTCAGATTGCTTATTCAGAAAAAATTATGGCGTTTATTTCTCTAGTCAAACTACAGTAAAAGCGCTCTAACACGACCAGCGTCGGTTCTTGCTCAAATTGGTATTTTGTAGAGGTTGTCGTCTTAGAGAGAAAGATAGTCAATACAAATGTAATAACGAATACTATATTATATTAAATGCAGTTATTATTTATCCGAATAATACTGTTATTAAGTCAATGTTATTATTAGTGATTATTGTGAATCGAGCTTAAAGCCGAGTGTGCACATTCGAGCTCAAAGTGGCACATTCCGATCTCGGGAAAATGAAGCGCGCCGCTCCGCGTCGCGCTTCATTTGCCTCCCTCGCTCGGAAATGTGCCACTTTTCGCTCGAATGCGCACATCCTCCGAATTCAATGGATTCGTCCATATTAATGATCTCTCTTTCAAATCAAAAACTTAAATGCAGATTTCTTATTCAGAAAAAATTGCGGCGTTTATTTTTCGAAAAAAACTACAGTAGAACCGCTCTAACGCGACCAGCGTCTGTTCTTGCTCAAATTGATAATTTGTAGAGGTTGCCGTCTTGGAGAGAAAGACAAAGATAGTCAATGCAAATGTAATAACGAATAATACATGATGGCGTTTATTTTTCTAAAAAAATCTACAGTAAAACCGCTCTAACACGACGAAAGCAAATGAAATAACGAATACTATATTACAGGGATGAGCAACACGCGGCCCGTTAAACAAAATTATGCGGCCCGCCAAGCATTTCTAAAATTGAATTCATTTTTTTAAATTTTATGTTTTTTTATTCTATTGTTTATTTGTAAATGATTAACAAGTGTTACTTTATGTGCGGCCCGCCAAAAAATTTTAAAATTTAAATTGGCCCGTTGATTAAAAAGGTTGCTCACCTCTGATTTACATAATAAAACGGCGTTGATAAATACGAGCGCCGAAACGTCGTTAACAAACGATTAGAAAACGTAGAAACGGCCGTTCTGCCATATTTCGAAAATATGTAAATCCCATTTAAAAAATATTAGCTGTGAATAGAGCCAAGGTACATCAACTCTGTTGTACCTAGGCCATAGATCCACTAATTTTTAAATCTTATAGCAATTTGAGTAAACGGTTGGTATGCTTTCAAATATTTTATGATGAATACTCTATTAGTGCTCCACTACGATGCAATTTATTTTATCAACTAATTATTACATACCCAATTTAAAAAAATTCCAAGTGAAAAAAGGGTCCAAGGTACAACAGTTTGCTCTACAGAAACAATATAGATAATTAATAAATTATACAGTAAAAATTTTCGCAGCGACCATCTCTTTAAGGATGCCACCTTTAAAATAATTAGGCAGTGTACTTCAGAACGGAATATAATGTACTTTAATTCTTCTTATAATTTTTCTCTAAGGCGACCACTCTCTAACCGGCCCGTACCTTTAAAAGCGCGAACGTCCGCTTTTCTAAATTACTGCAACTTAAAAAATTTTCTTTATTAAGTATGTATACTAGGGAATGCAATACCGTCAAAAATTTCATTACCGGTATTTCGCTATTTTCGCTTTTAGAACCGGTAATACTGGTAAAATACCGATATCACTCGAACTTAAAAAAAAGTAAACAAAACTAAAATTTACTTACCATGGGTTATATTATTATATAGGGGTAGTTCAATTATATGTTAAACACAACTAAACAACAAAACATTTATTTTTAAGAATGAAATATTTTAAAAAATTAAATTAAACTTCCTCTATAAATTACATTAATTAGTACAACTGATTATTATTTTGTATTCAAATTGAAATATGATTTCAAAAAACATATGTGATCCAATTTTCCATAAAATTTAAGTAATTTTGAAAAGTAGCAATCGAGTTAGAGGGTGGTCGCCTTAGAGAGAAATTTATAAGAAGAACCAAATTACGATATAGCTGTTCTGTAACACGCTGCCCGCTTTTAGAGGTGGTCGCCGCGCGAGGTACTACTGTATTCTGCGAACGACACTTAACCGCACGCCCACCCCTTTGTTTGTCTTACAATGATCTTGTTTGTCTAAGAAATGATTGTCGAGATTAAACAAATATCATCCGAGAACGACCGTCAATATTTCATTTCGCAGAACTACTTTATAGTTTCGCAACTTACATAACTTTCGATGTTTACGACTTCGCGAAAACCTAAACAAGTCGGAGGCAAAAATCGGGGGCGCCTTTTATGGAGGTCGCGCGCGGGGCGGCGAAATTTCCTCTTCTTTATGTTCGGGGCGAAAGAGGGAAAGTAAAAATTGGGCGCGATTAATTAACGTCGAGGGGGAAAATTTAAAATAAAGAATAAGATCGATTTATTTATCGTCTCGCATTGTTCGTAATTGAATCGAAAACCTTTAAAAGGATAAATATTGCTTCGTTCGGATAAATTTCGACTTCAACATTTAAATTACCCGTTCCTGATTCCAATCGACGTTGATTGAAAGGACATGGATTGTTTCCTTGTAGCGAGGCACTTCAGTTAACTTGACTGATGTGTTAGATTTTCCAATATATAAAAGAAAATTCTGCAGTTCAATGAAAAATTAATAGCATAAGAAAGGGAGCCTTTTTTCGCTCTCGTCGAACGGGCGACGTTCGAATGGCGTTTTCGATACTTCATTCGTTCCATTTAATTATTTGGTTCGACTTTTACAAAAGATAACGTCCGAATTGAGACTTTAAAGTCGATTCGACGAGTAAAAATTTTTAAAAGATTACGAAATTTTTTCTCCGATTTTTGCTTGGAGGAAAGGGACTTAATAATAATTGTAAGAGCAATTTTATTTAAGTACGCACACATACACATGATTAACTTTGGTACAAAACACTTTGAAGCTGAAGGGGTCTCAGAATTTTTATAGATGTCCAAAATGACTATGTTATTTTATATTTTAGTTTGTGATAAATAGGGCGTTCAGGTATTGGAAAAAAAATAGCAAAGTTTATTTTAAAATGGATGATTAATAGGTTTTTTATTTATCAGAGTAAAACTGGGGGAGGTTTGTTTGAAGCGGAAGTTCTTGGAGAATTTTTAAAATGTAATATTTTTGTATTAAAATACAATTTTAATAAATATTGCATTACGTTTTTAGTCCTTAAAAAAATATAAACTCATTGCGACGGGCATTTAAAACTGATCAACTTAAAAAAATTATAACTTCGGTTCTGATTTAAATATGAACTTTGAATTTGATTTATTGATTAATCGACTCCTTATATATCGGTAAAAAAATTGGGATAGTTCATTCTCAAATGAAAGCCCTTAAAAAATTATAAACCCATCTACCGTCGCACTTAAAACCGATCAATTTAACAAAAATATAACTCCGGTTCTGGTTTAAATATAATTTTAAATTTGCATTATTTATCAATGGACTTTATATATATTGGGAAAAAATTTAGAAGGTCCCTTCGAAAACGAAAACCTTTAAAAAAATTATATTGCGTTTACCGTCGCATTTAAAGATTATCAATTTAACAAAATTATAACTCCGGCTCTGAATTAAATATAATTTCTAAAATTGGATTATTTATCAATGGACTTTATATATATTGGGACAAAAATTTAGAAGGTCCCTTCGAAAACGAAAACCTTTAAAAA
This sequence comes from Sinopyrophorus schimmeli, assembly GCA_036325965.1. Classification (NCBI taxonomy): domain Eukaryota; kingdom Metazoa; phylum Arthropoda; class Insecta; order Coleoptera; family Elateridae; genus Sinopyrophorus; species Sinopyrophorus schimmeli. The sequence goes on from JARFIZ010000405.1 coordinate 401,535, forward strand.
AAATTATATTGCCTTTACCGTCGCATTTAAAGATTATCAATTTAACAAAATTATAGCTCCGGTTCTGGATTAATTATAATCTCCAAATTTGGGTTGTTGATTAATCGATTTCTTATATATCGGGAAAAAAATTGACAAGGTTCCCTCTCAAATGAAATTCCATAAAAAAATTATACACTCATGTACCGTCGCAATTTGAAATCGATCAATTTAAAAAAATTATGAATCCGGTTCTGCATTAAATTTAATCTCTAAATTTGAGTCACTGATTGATAGACTCCGCTTATATATGGAAAAAAATTGAGAAGGTTTTTTCTCAAATGCAAATTTAAAAAATATATAAACGCATTGCGACGGACATTTAAAACTCATCAATTTAAAAAAATTATAACTTCGGTTCTGATTTAAATATGATTTTTAAATTTCATTTATTGATTAATCGACTCCTTATATATCGGTAAAAAAATTGACAAGGTTCTCTCTCAAATAAATTTCCATAAAAAAATTATAAACCCATTTACCGTCGCATTTGAAATCGATCAATTTTAAAAAAATATAAATCCGGTTCTGCATTAAATTTAATTTCTAAATTTGAGTCACTGATTGATAGACTTTTTATATATTGGGAAAAAAATTTAGAAGGTACCACCAAAAACGAAAACCTTTTAAAAAAAATTATATTGTATTTACCGTCGCATTTAAAGATTATCAATTTAACAAAATTTTAACTCTGGTTCTGGATTAATTATAATCTTCAAATTTGGGTTGTCGATTAATCGATTTCTTATATGTTGGGAAAAAAATTGACAAGCTTCTCTCTCAAATGAAATTCCATAAAAAAAATTATAAACCAATTTACCGTCGCATTTGAAATCGATCAATTTTAAAAAATTATAAATCCGGTTCTGCGTTAAATTTAATTTCTAAATTTGAGTCACTCATTGATAGACTTCGCATATATATGGAAAAAAATTGATAAGGTTTTTCCTCAAATGCAAGTCTTAAAAAAAATTATAAACGCATTGCGACGGGAATTTACAACTGATCAACTTAAAAACGTTATAACTCCGGTTCTGGTTTAAATATAATTTCTAAATTTGGACTATTCATCAATGGACTTCATATACATTGGGAAAAAAATTTAGAAGGTTCTTACGAAAACGAAAACTTTTAAATAAAATATAGTGTATGCGCCGTCGCATTTAAAGATTATCAATTTAAAAAAATTGCAACTTGAGTTCTGGTTAAAATACGATCCCCATATTTCACTTCTTGATTAATAGATTATTTATTTATTGAGAAAAAAAATTTAAAAAGGTCCTTTCTAAAACGCAAATCTTTATATGTTTACCGTCGCATTTGAAAATGAGCAATTTAACAAAATTGTAACTTGGGTCCCCATATGTGAGTTATTGTTGCATATATTATTTATCTATCGGGAAAAAATTAAGAAGGTCCCCCCTAAGCTAAAATGCAATCGAAATTTTTTAATTTCATTAATTCTTAAAGTATAGGCATTTTCAAAAAAGCATAATTTTAGCTTAGTTGCAAATAGTCTTTTTAATTTAAGCTGTGATCAATAAACTCTTTAGATCAGTGTTTCTCAACGTGGGTCCCACGCCCCACATGGGGGCAATTTAAATATATATGGGGGCAATATCATTATTCAAGGGGACAATTACGAAACTTGATTTATTATACGCTTTGAAAATTTGTTTATTGTTTTTTTCTTAGTGAATTCTTGCGTCTTGAACAAGTTTTAATTAGACTTCATTTATGGAATAATTCAATTTTTAAATCTAAAATAAATAAACCGGTGTGTGTACTTATGTGCGCGCATTAGAAGTTATACTTCTTTGGTGTAGCTATACATATTAAATATAACCACGTGCGAAGATAAATTCAATAAATACGAGGATGTGCGCATTCGAGCGAAAAGTGGCACATTTCCGAGCGAGGGAGGCAAATGAAGCGCGACGCGGAGCGGCGCGCTTCATTTTCCCGAGATCGGAATGTGCCACTTTGAGCTCGAATGTGCACACTCGGTTTTAAGCATGATTCACAATAATTTAGGCCAATAAATTGGACGAAAAATTAATGAAATAATTTTAATCGTTTCCTCTCACTTACACTGACAAGTTTGTCGTATCTTTTCGCTCTCTTCCACTCATTGCTATGGTAAATACGTTTTACGAATTAAAATCGATATTTACTTCATTAAATTAAGATTTTTGATTTGAAGGAGCGTAGGATAAATTAGACAAACGTAAAAAATACGAGGATGTGCGCGTTCGAGCGAAAAGTGGCACATTTCCGAGCGAGGGAGGCAAATGAAGCGCGACGCGGAGCGGCGCGCTTCATTTTCCCGAGATCGGAATGTGCCACTTTGAGCTCGAATGTGCACACTCGGTTTTAAGCATGATTCACAATAATTTAGGCCAATAAATTGGACGAAAAATTAATGAAATAATTTTAATCGTTTCCTCTCACTTACACTGACAAGTTTGTCGTATCTTTTCGCTCTCTTCCACTCATTGCTATGGTAAATACGTTTTACGAATTAAAATCGATATTTACTTCATTAAATTAAGATTTTTGATTTGAAGGAGCGTAGGATAAATTAGACAAACGTAAAAAATACGAGGATGTGCGCGTTCGAGCGAAAAGTGGCACATTTCCGAGCGAGGGAGGCAAATGAAGCGCGACGCGGAGCGGCGCGCTTCATTTTCCCGAGATCGGAATGTGCCACTTTGAGCTCGAATGTGCACACTCGGTTTTAAGCACGATTCATAATAATTCCGGCCAATAAATTACACGACAAAATAGTTAAATAATTTTAATCGTTTTCTCTCACTTGCATCGACTAGATTCTCGTATCTTTTCGCTCCCTTCCACTCATTGCCATGGTAAATACAATTTTAAACATAAAATTGATATTTACTAACCAAAATTTTAATTTATGATTTGAAAGAGCGGAGGATGAAGCGAACAAATTTTATAAATACGAAGATGTGCGCATTCGAGCGAAAAGTGGCACATTTCCGAGCGAGGGAGGCAAATGAAGCGCGACGCGGAGCGGCGCGCTTCATTTTCCCGAGATCGGAATGTGCCACTTTGAGCTCGAATGTGCACACTCGGTTTTAAGCCTCATTCACAATTATTAATTTACTTTCATAGAAGGCTAACTTCATCTATGGAATTTTCGTTAGCTGTGCGCGCGCGACTTCCATCGCCTCCTAATATTTTACTCTCAACTCGCCAAAAGAAGTATAGCTTCAACAATATTTATGTTACATAGGGGGGCATCAAAATTTTAGAATGACTGAAGTGGGGCATGTTAAAGAAAATGTTGGGAAACACTGCTTTAGATATTACGAAATGCAATATCGGACAGTTAAACCAAAAAACCTTTTAAAAGAAGTAATTCCGGCAAAGATTCAATAAGTAACGTTTATTGGTAAACAAACATTTTCAAACAGCCCTAATTATGGTAAAACATCAGATATGGAGTTTAGATATTTTCCTAAAACAACAGAAACAATCAATTTACCCAGCCAAACTGCCAAGAGCAATTTCTGCAAAACAATAACACAAAACATCGATGGGTGGGGGGGAAGAGAGCGAGGGAGTAAAAGTTGCGTTTCGGTCCAAAAATTCTGGGCGCTGTTTTCGAGATTCTTCGACTAAAATACATTGCAAATAACACAACCCACTGCCGTCTGAATTTACTTACCGGCTACGAGCAAAAATAAAAGGATTAGAAAAGTTTGGCGTGGGGAAAACTTTGTAATTTAGACGATAGCTAGCAGCAGCTCACTTGCTTTAGTTAATTTGTGATGAACAGCTTTTTTTAAAGAACACACACTTTTCTTATTTTCTTCTGTGCCCATTCAGTTCTTTTCTTTTTTTTTTCTACGTTCTTTTCCCTCGTTTTTAATCATCAGACTTGCAAAAAGGAAACGTACTTCAAGAAGCACGTAATATGTGTGTGTCTTAAAGCCGTAGGAGCACAAGGAATTGTAAGGATTGCTCAAAAGAAAAGGGCGCCTAAGTAATTTTTGGGGAGGTAAAAGATTTTTTTGTTCGCCCGCCTTAATTAGTTTTCTTGAAATAGTGCGCAAAGTCCTATCAAGACTAATTGAAGTGACGTTTGGGGCGAGAAGAGGTGTGCAAAAGTGGAAAAGCAACTTAGTTTGTTCTCTGCAAAATGGTGTTCTGCCTGTTTAACACTCCTTTATTTCCCGAGTGGTGTATTCTACTGAGAGGAGCGCGTTCCTTTAATTTTAATACAAAGAGTTTTTTACGACGACGTTCCCTTTTGTTTGGCTTATTTTATTCAAAAAAATTGCCAAAAGTGGGACGGCGACGGCGGACCGATTATGTTCCTTCTCTTTCTGTTATTTCATAGAAATGTATCGATTTTGAATTTGTATGTGTTAAGAGTTTTTTCTTATTATGTATTTTTATTTGATATATAGGTAATTTAAATTGTTATCCGTGGCATTATGCAAATCTAATAACAAAAAATACGAATAAACATACAAATTAAGGACAAGTAGAAGAAAAAAGCTTTTGAGGACGCTTTCGAATCTTGTGCCTATATACAATTCCTTTAGTTCCAAAAAATACCCATAGATGTCAATAGTCGTATACATTAATCATATTTAATTCTTTACGATTGATTGAAAACCAACATTTATTAACATTATTGATTATTTTCAATGATGTATAGGGTTGATAGATTTCTTACAAGTTCTCCTCCCTTCTCCCCCGAAAAAATCGCAATGTTGGACCTCTACCATAGATTTTGGCCCGTTTGGACTGCCATATAGCGTCAAATTAATTTGTATTAAATGAGAATATAAAATCTGCAATTTTTAACATTAATTGTTCATTAATTGGGGCAAGAACAATCGAAAATAGAGCAAAACTGGGACTTGGGGGCTCCCAGAAAGTTGCGTTCGGGGTACCAAGGTGACAATTCCGATTAAGCCGGGACGCCTGGCAACCCTAGCGATGTAGGAAGGTCGAAAAGGGCGGATTGCTTAGTTTAATTAGTTTTTAATTTTTTTCTGACTGGGTTTTAATTATATCTCTTTGATGATTCATTTAATTTAATTATTTGCGAATTTAATCGAGTTCTAATATGATTTTTTATTATTTTCAGGTAAGCCCGAATTTTGGCCGTCTCCGTTCCGTCTTCGTTCGTTTTTCGAAACGGGGGGTGAGTTTTGATTTTGATTTATTCAAAGTTTCTTGATTTAATATTGTAAATTTCTTGGAAATTGTTTTACGATCGGAGGGGGATTACGCGAGAAGTATTTTATTGAATATTTTATAATGGTGAATTATTATTATATCGAAATAAATCAGAAAAATCTTAACTTTCTGAGGGAGCGACACGCATAGTTGTAATTTAGATTACATGTTTATAAGAACATAAATGTTCGAATAGCAGATTTTCGTGCCATTGCCTGATAAGTGCTCGTTTTTATAATAATAACTTTTAATTGCCTACAAATATTTATTTTATATTAGTTTGTAAATCTTCTAAACGGTCCCGATATTTACATTTTTAATTTATTCGATCTTTGACAGCGATCTATATATAATGCGGTGTGTAAATCTCCGAAATCTATTTTTAATTTTTCCGATGCTTTTAAACAGCCTTAGGATATTTAGCTTTGAAGTAAACAATTAAAAAAAAAACAATAAAGGCATCAGAGAAAGATTAAAATTGCACCCAAAAACTTTTGATCTTGAAGAAATAAATATTTTTGGGTTTTTTTGATAATCTTTTGGTTTTGCGTTGAAGGGATTTGAATTATTTTTAAATACAGTACAACTTCGATAATTCGGTCACATAGCATTTTGGGCAATTTAAACAATTAAAAAAAAACAATAAAGGGACCAAAGAAATATTAAAATTGCACCCAAAAACTTTTGATCTTGAAGAAATAAATATTTTTGTTTTTTTTTTAATCTTTTGGTTTCCCTTGAAGAGATTTGAATTATTTTTTTAAATACAGTAAAACTTCGATAATTCCGTCACATATCGTATGGGCAATTAAAGACAATTAAAAAAAAATAATACAGGGACCAGAGAAAGATTAAAATTGCACCTAAAAACTTTTGATCTTGAAGAAATGAATATTTTTGGATTTTTTTGATAATCTTTTGGTTTTGCCTTGAAGAGATTTGAATTATTTTTTTAAATACATACAGTACAACTTTGATAATTCGGTCACATAGCGTTTTGGGCAATTTAAACAATTAAAAGAAAACAATAAAGGGACCAGAAAAAGATTAAAATTGCACCCGAAAACTTTTGATCTTGAAGAAATAAATATTTTTGAGTTTTTTTGATAATCTTTTGGTTTTGCCTTGAAGGATTTGAATTATTTTTTTAAATACAGTACGACTTCGATAATTGGGTCACATATAGTTTTGGGCAATATCGGGACTATTGAGCTATCCAGAGTAGAGAGGGGGGATTTTGTATTATGAACGTGAAAACGTGAACTTCTTCAAAATCGTTAATATGTCTCCACCTTCATGCACAATATGATCAAAAAGACGTTTCCCATATGTTACTTTTATATTTTGGACAAGCATACGGGAAAATTCTTGTTTTTTACCATTGTAACTACAAAATATATTTCACATTAGGACTATAGACGTGACATATTGAAAATGTCCGTATGACCAGAGTCCGATATATCGAAATTGTACTGTATCATTTTTGGAAGCAATTTTGGGTTGTAAAAATTATTTTCTAGTCCTGAGGTACAGAATAAGGCCAGCAACAAGAGTTAAACTTGAGCAAACGAACAAATACTTCCAACTCGGTGCTCCGAATCAAAGAAAAGGCCTGCGGGGCGCAAAATGAGAGAAAATAAATTAATTTCAGAAATTTTGATATAAATTAGTCGGTACGCCGAAACTTTTTAACTAAATTAGCCGAAATTGTTTCATTTAATATGCATATTAGATCAAAGGTGTGTTATAGCATTTGCTACAAATTTGGAAATTCGATAGAAACTTACGTTCTCTCGACGATTATTAATTTAATTTAATTTTTTTTGCAATAACGCTTTGTCTTTCGCTGATCTTCGATAAGAGGAAATCCATTTACGAATATGGAATGCGGTGCGCGCAAAAATGAACAAGGTGTGCTATAGCTATCGTTCGGAACGATAACATGTTATGACATATTTTTCTTTCCCTTCTATTTACACGTTTCTGGGCTCGCGGGGCGGCAGACAGCCGTCCCCTATTCGGGGCTCAGCTAAAAGCTCGTTTATTATTTCTCGCTAACCGCATCGCTTTCGCTGCAATTTTTGCTTCATTCAAATTCAAAGGGCTACATTTTTCCTTCCTTGATCGATATACTAGAACGTTGTACGAGCCCAGCGAACCTTTCACTTTCCGGTTCAAAACACAATCAATTCGGAATAAAATAAAATCGCCGAACCAAAAAAGCAATACTACGACCTTGCAGACTACCCTAAGGTCGCAGCCTAAATGGAACGCCTTTGGCAAAAATTCGAGGACCTTTTCAATTTATTTTTTGTTCTTATGCCCGACGCCGAAGCGCCGCTTTTCCCCCTTTCGCACGCGACGCTTTGATTTTTAATTAATTGCTTTTGCCGTTTTTTCCCCCCGCGCGAAGAAAACTTTTTGTGGGGGGCCGAAATCGAATTTTTGCTTCTCGTCGAAATTGAACGCGATAGACGTGGAAATTGAATAATTTCGAGACATTGCGCGCGAGGGGAAAGGACGACAACGAAACGGAAGTAAATTTGGCAGTTGTAGAAATGTAGGTAACTGCTGGTTAAACAGACCGATTTTAATGAAGCGAACGTGAAGTATTAATGTTTGCGCGTTCCAGATTCGAAGCTTGTAATAATGTAAGGTAGCAGATGGCTTTATTGCGGGCCCTCCCCCGAAATATACATAAATGCTTTTTCGAATAAAACGGATGTTTTTTACATTCTTAATTAAAAGTTCGCATTGTTCTCGCGCGCGGAAAATTCGAATGAAAAAGCGACGCCGAACTAAAATTAGAATTTAAATTTAATTAGACGAAATCGTTTCCGGGACGTTAGTTTTTATCCATTGTCTTCTCGAAGACGTTTTGTTAAAAAAAAGGGAACTACCTGCGAGTCGTTCGCACTAAAATTTTTATCGTCAGTTTTGCCATATCTGCTGGATGACCATTAAATAAAGTAAATGCCGTTTAAACGTGCATTAAAGCACGTCCGCTTGTGTTATACCAGCGGTTCTCAATTATCCTTAATGCGTTAGTTATTACAAAGCGTTTCGCAAATTAAGTCCTTCGGGAAAACACTTTTCGTTCTGTTCGGCTCGGATCGTGGCTCTCAAACGGTGGGGTGCCGGGCCGCTTCTCGAAATTCGACGAGAAAATAAAAAATTAAGCTCTTTTCTTCGGCAAATAGAAGGCGTCGAAGTGCCACTTTTTAAATTCGACGAGAAAATTAAAATTGTACTTTTCTCCCCCTGCAATAATCACTTTTTTTCATTTGATTTGATTTTGAGTCGTTTGCTTCTCTTTGGATTAAAGAATTTAATTTACTAAAAAAAATAGGGTAAATTAAGCTCTTCGGTTAATAAAAAATAAAACGGAAGTTCTTTGATATCACAGCTACTTTATTTATTCATGTTTTAACTCGGAAGAATGGCGTGCTAAAAGACGATTTGAGTTCGAAGTCGTATTTCGGAAAAGTTGGGGTACGACTAATGTATTCCCTTTTCGTTTTGTTCAGTTTTAAATTTGCTGACTCTGGATGCAATTAAAAAAAAAATTCTAAATGGTGCTTTAGATTATTTTAGGCTTTTGTAAGTGGCGATTTCTTTTATTATTTATATTAATATTTCATACATGAAAAATTGGAGAGCTGTAGGGAGAGAAGGGTGGAGAAAAAAATTTACATATGTAATAAATTACAAATAGCATGTGAAATAGAAATTTCGGCGAGGATTTTTGGGGGGTAGGAAATAAGTTGCGCACGCCACTGTTAATCCTACGTGGGTTGTTGTAAGATTCCACCTTCAGCACATCGATCCATCATTGTAGATGTTTAATACACGTCGCGGTTCTCATTATATCTGATGACGCGCCCTTGTGTGCAGAATTAGCAGGTCACAACCCCCCACCCTTCACTTTTCGCATCAAAAACACGTTTCGAGCGGTCGACTCAAAAAAATATATTTCTACATCTTTGGCACACGAAATCGCCTTTCTATTTATAAGCGCGACGGAAGAATTTTGTTTTCTTGGCAAATACAACAGGTTGGTCTGTTGTACGGATAGGAGAAGCCACCCTTTCGGCGAGACGCGTTTCTCCTCTTCTTCTTGGTGCTCGCAATGTCAACTACAGCTGGTTGAAGGGGACCAAATGATTTTTACAATTTGACCCGGATTCAACCAGCTAAAGCTGCACATCGCCGGCTCTTGGTCGTGGTCGCCGAAGGGTCGGCGCTGGTACTCCCTCACGTCGAAACGTGCACAGAATAAAATACGTCACTCACCCACTGCCCGGCACATGTCCGTACAGTCCGTCCGTTCATCCGGTAACCGGAGCCGTCGGCTATTTCGGGGATGCTGGCTCTGTTTCTGGCGCTCGTTTTGATGCTGCACACCAGCTGCTCGCTACATCACTGTATCGATTTCGACACTAATCGCCAACGGAACGGGTCCTCCTCTCAATTTTGCCCAAATCGAAAAAATTAAACCAAAAACACACCAACACTGCTCTTGGACCATGCCGATCAAGAAGAAGCACGTGTGCGCTTCGCCTCTCCCATCTGCACAACGTGCAAAAGAATTCGTGGTCTGCCCAAAAAGCACTCAGGAATCAAATTCTCCCAAGAGACCATGTTTTCGGCGTCGTGCTGGTCGCTGCCCGATTTCGCCCACTGAACACTTCGGCTCGTCGAAATTTTTGCGCTTCGGCCGCGGCGAACTTTGCACACTTCCAGATCAAGTGGTGAGGAAGAAGAACAGCGGTGCTGTATGTGTGTTAGTGTGTATGCGGCGGCGACGGTGGCGCCGTGGCGTCTCGTGCAGGTCCAGATCTCAACTGAGCACCGCAGCATCGCGACGCGCTCGACGCCCGCCTTTAGCGCCGGGACGCCATGCGCGCCCCGGCACATCTCAGGCACACCCACCCGCACCGCATTCTTGCACATTAACCCCGGACACCCCGATTACCTGCACCCTGTTCTAGTTTTGCTTGTACATTTGTTTTCGACACATCCTTTACGAGTTCCAATTTTGAATTATTGGCCTTCGCTGCGAAACTTTCGCAATTTATGCCGACGATCTTCGATTTTGTCTTCGGTGATTGGAGGTCCTGCGAGAGAGGATCGGCGGCCGACGAAAGGTCCTTCGGTCTGCACAGACTTGTGTTTTGTGTTATTTGCAATGTATGGCTTTTTTGAACGGGTAGGAGTACGGTTGCTGGGATTTTGCTAGGAGTAGGGAAAAATACTTGTGTTAACATCCTCTTCCTTGAGGCGGTCAGGTGGAAATCTTAAAGCATTACACACACACACATACACGTTGTTTCACAACAGATTTGACTTTGTAGATAAATATTTTTGGACCCAAAAAAAGTAAATATTCAAAAATATTTTTTTTTGGCAGCCATAAATAAGACTTTCGGATTTTCAATAATGAATCACTGACCTACCACAAGAGCTTAATAATCATTACAGAAATTTTTAAAGCCGAATTTTTTGATTTTTATTTTAATTAACATTGTACTAAGGACTGCTTATTAAAAAAAAATACCGAATGTAAAAACATATATTTTTATGATGTAGAAGTGAACAAAAAATAAAGCTTTTAAAATGCACATTGACCTATATCAAGAATTTAAGTCCCAATATTTTGATGATAAATTTTGCAATAGGACTAATAAATTTTTTTTTAAATGGTAGGAAAAAATCTTTTCATTAAGAATGTATGGGATTCGAAGAAACCTGTTTTTGCGGTTTAAAAATAGTAATTTAAAAAAATAAAGCTTTAGTATGCCAAACTGACCTACCACAATACAAAATTTTTCAATGATGATTTTTTAATTAATGAATTTTACAATGAGAAAGTCTTATAACAAAAAACTAACAGATTAAAAAAATGTTCTACTTTTGTTTGTATTTAGAAAAATTTCAAACATAATAAAGCTCTAAAATGACACACTGACCTATTGCAAAAGCTTAATTGTCAATCCAAACTTTATTTTAAAGCTTAATTTTTCGATTAGTGTATTTTGAATAATTTTTTTATAAATATTATTAAATTAAACATAAATATATTATGTATTATATATTATATACTATATATACTATATATACTATGTATATATTAATATATAAATATTAAATTAAATATAATTAAAATATTAAAAAAATATTGTAGGCATTTATTGAAAATACTTTATTTTGTGTTTTTAAAAAAGTAATTTAACGTCGCCTAAAAAAAAAACAGAACTCCTAAAGCACACAAGAACCGAATTGCCAATCCCAAATTTAATTTCGAACTTCTCCAAGTCTTTTCCGAGATTTTTCCATTAGAATTCTTTCAAATGACAATTTCATAATGGCAAAAAAAAACAACCTAGGATAACATTTTTATTCTTGAGGCTGGCGCACTGAGACATACGAAAGACGAAAAAAACGAAGTGTCAAGCTTCGTTTATTATTTATTTCGCAAAAAGAAAATTGGAAACGGACGTTTAAAAGCGGGTTCCGATTTTACTTTGTTAGGATTTATAACGCTAATAAGCACCAAACACTAAAATAAACCCCCCCTTTTGGATCCGTTTTGGACATTTAATAAGTGTTTAGTGCGCTTATTAAACCGACACTGGCTTTTCTAAATCTTGTACAAATAACACCTGTACAAGCCTTTCGACGGCCCCAATTCTTTTGTAGATTTTCTCGGACGGGACAAATCGATTCATTTCCAATCGGCATTTATTTTTAACAAGCAAAAAGCGTCGTTCGAATTTAAAAAAAGGGAGATAACAAAAAAATCGTAGCAAGACAATCTTTAAATCACTTTTAAGAAATTGAAAATCGATATTCGACATTACACAAAGGGGGATGAAATATTGTTTTTCGTTTCCCGAATACATTTGCGAAAGGAACAAGACGTTCGATAAAAAAATTGGACCTTTCTAAGTATTTCTATATTTCTTCCGATTTGGCCGCGCTTCAAAGTATTTTTAACTTAATTAAATATTTCTAAGGGGATGCTTGATAAGAAAAATCTACGATACCTTGCAAAAAATCGTCTGTCGATGCTGGAATAAACAACGACCAAAGAGGCGTTCGCTTTTGGAAGACCAAAAAAAAAAAAAAAAAAAATGATAGAAAGAAGGATAAAAATAGATCGCGCGGAGGTTTCGAATGAACGTCGTCTTTTGCCGAAGATGCACCCTGTTAATAATTCAGAAAGAGAGGCTGATCTACTTTAGTGTGTCGGTAGTTGAGAGTTGCTGAAAGCGCGGCACTGAAACGACGCCTGAGACGCCTCGAATGTCCGTCTATCCGCGTATTTTCAGGCCTGCGCCTACGCGCCCCCCAAAGCTCACAACTGGCTGGTCGTGATTTCCGGATGAGACCTTCAAGGGGCGCTGTCTGTATAAAATCCAACATTTTTCTTCCCCGTTTTTTTTCTTTTTACCGCAAAACAATTCGGCCGAGAAAAATCGCGTCGCGTTGCGGTTTTTCGACGGCGGCGGCAAGTTTTAAGTTCTGCAATCGTATTAAGGGCCCCGATAAGTTAATTTCTTTGATCCGAGACCTTGGCGAAAACGAGCAAAACAAAATTGATTTTATGTAAATGTATTCTTGGGCTACGATAACGAAGTTTAAGTAGTTGCTACTTCCATTTCGAAATATGCCAGCGCTCGAATAACGTTTTCTCTTTGTATCCTTCGATTTATGGAAAAAAATGTAACGCGAAGGACCTGCGTATTTAAATTCGATACAGGGCGAAGGGATCGGAATGACTACATCAACTTTAACGTTAGTTGCGTTTTCTTGTAAAGTTTCCTTGTGAAAAGAAGCTTTAGGAAGCGGTTTTAACACGACCCCAATTTAAAGCATAGAATCTTGCAAAAATATCATCATCTACGCGGCCTTTCATATTAAACTTGTAATTACGCATTCTTATATTTCTCATCGACTTTAAAAGGATTAAAATAACTTATCGTTCGCTTCTTCTCGGCTTGTTTGGTAACGAGGGCTCTTTCTCATTAAAATCGTTTGGTTTCGATCGAATTTGAACGAAGCTGCGAGTTTGACAAAAAAAATTAATTGATATTACAATGGATCGGGTTAAAAATTCTTTTGACACAAATGTTATACACTTTTTCGGAGAAAATGAGTTGCCATTAATTTTTTTATGATTTTGAACTAAAGTTTATTGAGAAGAATGTACAATCAACCCCTAAAATATAAAGGACAATATTAATTTTTTTTCTGTTAAATATCAGATGTCTTGCATTTTTCGGTATAAAATAATTCGGCACTGCTTTATTTTTGAGTTTTGAATTAAAATGTGTTTGGAAAAAAATCTTTTCTTGCAGCGTACAATCAACCCCTAAAATATGGCAGAGCAGATTAATTAATTTTATTTTGTCAAATATGGAAACGAGTCGTTATACAGTTGTCGGTAGAAAATAATTTGTTACCGTTTTATTTTTGGTTTTTAAATTAGAATTTATTAAGAAAAAAATTTATATTATAATGTACAATCAACCCCTATAATATAAAGGACAGTATTAATTTTTTTTTGTTAAATATCTAGTCGAGATGCTCTACATTTTGCGATAGAAAATAATTCGGCACTGCTTTATTTTTGGTTTTTAAATTAGAGTTTATTAAGAAAAAATTTTATATTGTAATGTACAATCAACCCCTAAAATATAAAGGATAGTATTAAATTTTTTCTGTTAATTGTCTAGTCGAGATGTCTTACATTTTTCGGTAGAAAATAATTCGCCACTGCTTTATTTTTGAGTTTTGAATTAACATGTAGTCGGAAAAATTTTTTTTCTTGCAGCGTACAATCAACCCCTAAATATAGCAGAGCGGTTAAAAAATTGTATTTTGTCAAATATCGAAACGAATCGTTATACACTTGTCGGTAGAAAATAATTCGCCACTGCTTTATTTTTGGTTTTTAAATTAGTTTATTAAGAAAAAAATTTATATTGTAATATACAATCAACCCCTAAAATATAAAGGACAATATTAATTTTTTTTTCTGTTAAATATCAGATGTTTTGTATTTTTCGATAGAAAATAATTCGGCACTGCTTTATTTTTGAGTTTTGAATTAAAATATATTAAGAAAAAAATCTTCTCTTGCAGCGCACAATCATCCCCTAAAATATAGCAGAACGGGTTAAAAAATTGTTTTATCAAATAACGAATCAAGTCGTTATACACTTCTCCATAGAAAATAATTTGCCACTGCTTTATTTTTGATTTTTAAATTAAAATGTATTGAGGAAAAATCTTCTCTTGTAGCGTACAATCAACCCCTAAAATATAGCAGAGCGGGTTAAAAAATTTTGTTTTATCAAATATCGAAGCAAGTCGTTATACACTTGTCCATAGAAAATAATTTGCCACTGCTTTATTTTTGATTTTTAAATTAAAATGTATTAAAAAAAAATCTTCTATTGTAAGTACAATCAACCCCTAAAATATAGCAGAGGTAAAAAATTTTTTTTATCAAATATCAGAAGTCGTTATACACTTGTCCATAGAAAATAATTTGCCACTGCTTTATTTTTGATTTTAAATTAAAATGTATTAAGAAAAATCTTTTCTTGCAGCGTACAATCAACCCCTAAAATATAGCAGACGGGTTAAAAAATTGTTTTATCAAATAACGAATCAAGTCGTTATACACTTCTCCATAGAAAATAATTTGCCACTGCTTTATTTTTGATTTTAATTAAAATGTATTAAGA
The DNA here is from genome assembly GCA_036325965.1 of Sinopyrophorus schimmeli. Lineage (NCBI taxonomy): Eukaryota > Metazoa > Arthropoda > Insecta > Coleoptera > Elateridae > Sinopyrophorus > Sinopyrophorus schimmeli. Next base: position 416,549 of record JARFIZ010000405.1, read on the forward strand.
AAAATCTTTCTTGCAGCGTACAATCAACCCTAAAATATAAGAGTAAAATTTGTTTTATCAAATATCGAAGCAAGTCGTTATACACTTGTCCATAGAAAATAATTTGCCACTGCTTTATTTTTGATTTTTAAATTAAAATGTATTGAGGAAAAAATCTTCTCTTGTAGCGTACAATCAACCCCTAAAATATAGCAGAGCGGGTAAAAAATTTTGTTTTATCAAATATCGAAGCAAGTCGTTATACACTTGTCCATAGAAAATAATTTGCCACTGCTTTATTTTTGATTTTTAAATTAAAATGTATTAAGAAAAAATCTTCTCTTGCAGCGTACAATCAACCCTTAAATATAATTGTATTTTATCAAATATGGATACTGGTCGTTATACACTTGTCGGTAGAAAATAATTCGCCACTGCTTTATTTTTAAGTTTTAAATTAAAATTTATTAAGAAAAAAATCTTATATTGTACTGTACAATCAACCCCTAAAATTTAAAAGACCATATTGACAAAACATTCTCCAAATATCGAATCGATTACTTTCTAATTATAAATACAAATAATAAGTAAAACATACAGCTAAATCATTCTTAAAGAAATACAATTTACAAAACAGCTTTATCATAACAAAGCCAAACGGCGTCCCGATTTATTTCTAGCGCTCGAATTAATATTATTTTGGGACTTGTCGCCGATGCAAATCCATCGATTCATCGATCAAAAAAAAAGCTCTTTCGGTCCGCTTCGAAACGGCAATAGCCTTCGAGGGTGTGTGCGGTTAGCGAATTTGTGTTATTCGATGATGTTTTGAAAGTTACGAGTAACAAGTTGGTTATTTACAGTTGAATACATTTACGCCGATCGTAAAGTACACAAATGTATACAGGACCGTGTAATGCCATTAGGATCTGCATAGTAGTCGGAGGCTAAAACTGCATTTAAATCCGACTGCATTAACCAAAGCTCTAAATCGGAACGGTCGTTGAATCTAGTGGATCGTGTAAACAACAATAAATTCTTCCCCGAGAGTTCTTGTTCCCTTTTTCCCGTCTTTTCTCTTGCGAACGTGTACGTGTTACTTTGGGTTTGCGAATTTATCTCTCTTCGCAGACGTACCCGAAAGAAGCGGCCTAATTTTGTTTATTAAACTTTTTCGACCCGCGAAATTTTGGAAAAAGCGCCCCCCCTTCGGGGCCCGACCGTCGCCTTTCCAGCTCCTGCCCCTAATAAAAGAAAATAAGCTTGAAGTGTGTGTCTTTAAATGTATAAAAATATATTAAAAGGGCTATTTATTTATTTATTCAGCACTTTTGAAAGGCAAATCTCTTTTTTATGTGAAATATTCTAGTCGTGCGCTTAAAATTTAAATAAATTTCTACCTTTTTATACAAAAAGGTGAACATACATTGAAAGGCTGTTTAAAAACAATCTCAACCCTTGTCATAAAAGCGTATACAATGGCCTTACGAGGCTGCCCCGTTTTTATATTTAACGCTGTCACGGTTTACTTCGTCTACCTAAATAATGATTAAAAAATTGCCGTCCTAAATTGCTAATTAAAATTTCGAAATTGCGTATTAATGTCGCCCTTTTTTGTTACACGTAATTTTGTAAACCTTTTAATTAAACTTTTCATAATTAAGGGCCGCTGCGGTTTTTTTTTGTGCGGAACCGACTCTTGTCATTAGGCGACCGCTGCGAAGGACACTGGTAAAAATTGGTATCGAAAAGATGTGCATTTTTGAACGTTCAAGGAACCGATGGGGTGCCACTTATAAATTTGACACAATTAAGGGAGAAGATTTAGGTTTATTGTTGTTTTACGAGGGCACGCCTTCAAAAATTTAATTTTTGTAATTTTATTGAAAATGATGTGTTCTCCGTGTTTTTTTAAAGTACGGTTCTCTAATTAACCTTCCGTGTACTAGGTGGGGTATAACTAACTTGAACAATTTTTTTTTGTTAAAACGAGACGTATTACATTTATCTAATGTAAAGTACGCTTCTTCAAGTCCAAAAAATTAATTTAATTTAGTAGATATCGATTTTATATTCAAAAAACGTATTTACCATAGCAATGAGTGGAAGGGAGCGAAAAGATACGACAATCTCGACAGTGCGAGCGAGAGAAAACGATTAAAATGATTGAACTGATTTTTCGTCCAATTTATTGGCTTAAATTATTGTGAATCGAGCTTAAAGCCGAGTGTGCACATTCGAGCTCAAAGTGGCACATTCCGATCTCGGGAAAATGAAGCGCGCCGCTCCGCGTCGCGCTTCATTTGCCTCCCTCGCTCGGAAATGTGCCACTTTTCGCTCGAATGCGCACATCCTCGTATTTATTAGATTTGCCTACTTTATCATTCACTCTTCCATACTAAAACATTGATTTAATTTACTAAATATTGATTTAATGATGTAAAAACGTGTTTGCCATAGCAATGAGTGGAAGGGAGCGAAAAGATACGACAATCTCGAAAGTGCAAAAGAGAAGGAACGAGTAAAATTAGTTAACTAATTAATTGACGTAAATTATTGTGAATCACGCCTAAAACTGGGTGTGCACATTCGAGCTCAAAGTGGCACATTCCGATCTCGGGAAAATGAAGCGCGCCGCTCCGCGTCGCGCTTCATTTGCCTCCCTCGCTCGGAAATGTGCCACTTTTCGCTCGAATGCGCACATCCTCGTATTTATTAGATTTGCCTACTTTATCATTCACTCTTCCATACTAAAACATTGATTTAATTTACTAAATATTGATTTAATGATCTAAAAACGTGTTTGCCATAGCAATGAGTGGAAGGGAGCGAAAAGATACGACAATCTCGAAAGTGCAAAAGAGAAGGAACGAGTAAAATTAGTTAACTAATGAATTGACGTAAATTATTGTGAATCACGCCTAAAATCGGGTGTGCACATTCGAGCTCAAAGTGGCACATTCCGATCTCGGGAAAATGAAGCGCGCCGCTCCGCGTCGCGCTTCATTTGCCTCCCTCGCTCGGAAATGTGCCACTTTTCGCTCGAATGCGCACATCCTCGTATTTATTAGATTTGCCTACTTTATCATTCACTCTTGCATACTAAAACATTGATTTAATTTACTAAATATTGATTTAATGATGTAAAAACGTGTTTGCCATAGCAATGAGTGGAAGGGAGCGAAAAGATACGACAATCTCGAAAGTGCAAAGAGAAGGAACGAGTAAAATTAGTTAACTAATTAATTGACGTAAATTATTGTGAATCACGCCTAAAACTGGTGTGACATTCGAGCTCAAAGTGGCACATTCCGATCTGGAAAATGAAGCGCGCCGCCCGCGTCGCGCTTCATTTGCCTCCTCGCTCGGAAATGTGCCACTTTTCGCTCGAATGCGCACATCCTCGTATTTATTAGATTTGCCTACTTTATCATTCACTCTTCCATACTAAAACATTGATTTAATTTACTAAATATTGATTTAATGATCTAAAACGTGTTTGCCATAGCAATGAGTGGAAGGGAGCGAAAAGATACGACAATCTCGAAAGTGCAAAAGAGAAGGAACGAGTAAAATTAGTTAACTAATGAATTGACGTAAATTATTGTGAATCACGCCTAAAATCGGTGTGACATTCGAGCTCAAAGTGGCACATTCCGATCTCGGAAAATGAAGCGCGCCGCCCGCGTCGCGCTTCATTTGCCTCCCTCGCTCGGAAATGTGCCACTTTTCGCTCGAATGCGCACATCCTCGTGTTTATTACATTAGTATAATTTACCCGTGCGCTCCTTCAAATCAAAAATTATAATTTAATTTAGTAAATATGGATTTTATATTGAAAAAACGTATTTACCATAGCAACGAGTGGAAGGGGGCGAAAAGATACAATAATCTTGTCAATGCAAGTGAGAGGGAACGATTAAAATTATTCAATTAATTTTTCGTGTAATGTATTGGTCTAAATTATTGCGAATCGTTAAGAAATTGCCTTGAAGTTAATTTGTATTTCAATAAAGAGGCAAGAATGAAATTCTTGTTAGGTTTTCTTAATATTCGGTGTCGTAATTGATACGTGTCATTGGAATTTAGTACTCAATCACTCAATATTTTATAAGTTGAAGAAAAAAATAAGTTTTTGTATTTTTATTAATGAAAGTTTATTCTAATGCAGAAATAAATATGTGTTTTGCTTAAACCTATTCATTATTGGATATTAAAATATATTTCTTATTATTTAACTGTTATAAATAAAGACTGGAAAATATGCACTTAAAAATGTCCAATATATGCATGCAATATGCACTAAAAATTGCATTAATATGCATTAATATGCAATTTAGTTTTTTTGAAAATAAAAACATTCGCAAATATTAACAAATTATTTATTATAACAATATGTAATCATATATTTTTCAATATTTGCCATTGTTAAATTATGCCTACAATTACTTAAAATATATTTGTAAGGATGAAAATGATCTTTTCCACATCTCAAGATGTTATCGCTGTATATTTAAAACTGGTGACTATAGCAGGTCTTATAGGTATACTTTTATTAACATTGTGATTTAAAACGTTGTTAGCCAATTTTAAAATATTTATCTTTATTTTTATTTAAATTATCCGTCAATTTATTTTTAATGTTGTTCCCAACTAATCCCCAATGGCTCCTATTTTTTTCAATCCGGTTGACAATGTAATACTATTGTTTAATGATAATTTTGGATCTTCTAACTGTATAATCCCTTCTCCAATTATTTCAAAATGTGCTTTTATAAATAGTAATTCTTTTTGAATTAAAATAGGTATTTTGTAACGTTTTAGTTGCTAAATACTACTTCTTTAAATATAAATATTGACTTGAAAAAAATCAACTTGCCGTTTTATTACAAAGAGTACAGAAAACATTTTTTTCGTCAATGATTTTTAATTTACTAAGATTACCTATCCATCCTTTTAGTGCTGTCAATTTTCCTTTTGGTGCTTTTGGCATTTTCAGAACGTAAAAATAGTTTAAAAAATATTCGTTCGTAAATAAACGATGTACAGCACGATGAACGATGTATGAACAACAACAGAATGAAGATATTCCATTTTCGTTCTTACATTTACCTACCTAAGTATTAGGATTTCTGTGAAAAATGCTAAAACTTTGAACCGATTGTCAATAGAGTCAATAGAAATTGTTTCTACCCTAAGGATTAGCATTGTCCTTTAATCCCTTTTTCGTAAATTCTCACCCAGGTAATTTGTTGTCGGAATTTTTACCTATTAGGAGAAATGCAAAAGCTTTCAGAATATTTAAATATGCCAACACATGCAAAAAAAAGCAAATATGAGCCAGCATATGCATTTATGGTATAAAGTTTAAATATGCATTATATGCACTAAAAAAACTTATAAAGAACACCATGTTAGTATGTGAAACGGTTACATATATAATTTGGGGCAAATATACCCGAAAATAAAAATATGCTTTTTGCATATTTTCCAGTCTTTAGTTATAAAGTACAATTTTGTGGATTTTATTGCATTTTATTTTCGGGGTATGGCAAACCCCACCTATTATAGCATGTAACATTTAGTCACCTAGTATGCGGAAGGTTAAAAGAAGTGTGTACGTGGAATCCGCGCGCGTCAGAAGTGAAACTTGTTGTTTATTATTTTCGTAACGCTCGAAAATGGTAGCCCCCCAAGCAAAGAAGCTCCACTGTAATAAGTTGTGACGTTAAAATTTCGGGAGAATCGATGGGGGGGACTTTATTTCAAAATTCGTGGGGTCTGCTTGGCGCGAATTATTCAAAACAACATTAATTTGAATATCCCGGGTTTTATCCATAAAATAGATTAAAAAAATTAATAGGCTACAACGCGAAAATTTTTAGCAAATCGAAAGGGGTAGATTTCGATTTATAACATTTTTTTCTACAAAGCATTGCCGTTAGAAATTCGTTTCGGTTATTTTTGCAAAAATTATTAGCAACGCAGGTGGTCAATTCGAAAGCAGCGCGTTATCAAAAACTAGTTTTTCTTATCGGTCGGGCGAACATTTCCGTTTTCCTCGGTCCGCAGTAGTGAACGTACGGTCGAACATGTTCATGGTGTTTAAAGACTGCAATATTTTGCGTTTTAATTATTAATAATTAGTGTGTGATAAGTGCTAGTGTTCACCAACATGCTCCTACCCTCGAGGAGCATCCCTTGCACAACCCTCGCAGTTGTAAGTTTTTTTTAAATACATTTGATTCGTTTTTTTGAATTTTCTTATGCGAATGGAGCGGCACCCCAAAAATTTTGGTACCGGCGTGTTCGGAAAAAAATAGGCTACACTTTGGGCATTGCGGGTTTCAAAAATAATTAGTATTAAGGGTCTTAATTAATACTATTGATTTAATGCGTTTCAATGTTACGTGAAGGTGTGAGTAACCGGGCCGGTGAGTGTAACGTTATCTTTTGCAGCACTCGGCCTTCGAGATAACAATTAATTTTTATTTATTTACCTCTAATATTTTGCTTTAAAACTTACAATTATTTTAGAACCAGTTAGTATGGAATTACCGTTCTTTATTTTCTGCAATCGTTATTGGAAAAATCACAACTGTAAACATACAGTGACACCCGAATAAGCCGGGCCATATGTTTTATTTTATTTGTAGCAGTATGAAGATTTCGAAATTGTTTAAATGTGTGGTAGCATCTCAAACTAATATTTCGTTGTGAAAGTAAGAACAATGCCCGAAGGCATGGGTGGTAGATGCTAGAAATAAAGTTTGGGCATCGCAGATTTTATTTTAAAACATACGGGAAAAAAGTTATTAGAATAAGTTTTACAGCTGGGTCAAATGATTAACACTGAGGAGAGCATCTCAGTGTATTTTAATTTTTTTAAATGTTGTTTGTTAATAATTTGATTATTATGTAAGACTTCTAATAACTTTTGCTTGTATTTTAAAATGAAGTTCGTAATGCCCAAACGGTATTTCTATCATCTACCACCCCATACTTTCGGACATTGTTCTTACTTTCACAATGAAATATTAGTTAGGGATGCTGTCACGTATTTAAACAATACCGAAATCTTTATATTGGTTAATCTCAATCTGAAAGGCACATTTCTACAGTCCGTCTTTGATGGTAGGCCTTCCCCAAGGCATTCCAATGGTCTCTATTTTGTGCTATTCTGGTCCAGTTTAGTCCCGCAATCAACTTAATCATTTGTCTATCGTATCGGTGGACATCCTCTTTTCCTCTTGCTCCTAAATGCTCTCCAGTTCCATCTTGAAGGAAGATGAATATCATCACATCGATACCAAAAAAAAAAAACCATATGGTCCTACTTCTCTGGCGATCACTGTATATAATATATATATAACACGATCGAGTGTGAATACATGTTTAAAAAATTGGGATTTAGAAACTCGAAACTTATAACATTACATAGACTTAAAAAAATAGGCATAATTAAAGATCGAGAAACACAAGTGAGAGCATCGAATGGTATACTATTTTCCAAAATTTTGCAAAGCTAAAGCGCTTCAAAGGACATCTTAGATTTTAGGAGACCAAGACAAAATTTTGAGATCGGTTTGTTTTGGAGTTGTTTTTATTACAAGTTGCTTTTTCGAATCCTATTAAATTGATTAGATTGTTTATTAATAATATACAGTAAAACCTCAATTATCCGGACCTCAGTTATACGGATTCGCGATTATATGTTTATATGTCAGAATTAATGTCTCCAAATATTTTTGGGTAATTTTCATTTTTGTAAAAATTATAAACAAATTAGTTTTAACGCACATTTTGTATACACTGTTTTAATTAGACTTCATTTATGGATTAATTCAATTTTTAAATATAAAAAAATATTTATATGTTACATAGGGGGTGCATCAAAATTTTAGAATGACTTGGGTGGGGTATGTTAAAAAAAAGATTGGGAAATAAGAGTCAAAATTCGGAAAAAGTTAAAGTATTTTTTTTTTCATGTACGATGAACTCTCCCATCTAGTGTAGTTTAAAAGTGTTAAATTAGAAATGTGGTTTTTGGTAAAAATACCCTACTGTAAATTTTAATTATAAGAAAAGCGAAAAGTGGTACATTTAGTTCAGTTTGATTTAATTAATATTATTTGTAAGAGAGAAGAATAAGATAGGCAAATTCAATTATTAAGAAGTATGCGCACTTTCAAGCGAAAACTTTTTTCGAATAGAAAATCTGGATTTGAAGGATTTGTTATTAATAAAGTCGAATCTAATTAACAGGAAGATGTGCGCATTCGAGCGAAAAGTGGCACATTGCCGAGCGAGGGAGGCAAATGAAGCGCGACGCGGAGCGGCGCGCTTCATTTTCCCGAGATCGGAATGTGCCACTTTGAGCTCGAATGTGCACACTCCGTTTTAAGCACGATTCACAATAAATTAAACCAATAAATTTGACAAAAAACCAATTAAATAATTTTAATCGTTTTTTCTCTCTCGCACTATCGAGATTGTCGTATCTTTTCGCTCCCTTCCACTCATTGCTATGGTAAATACGTTTTTTGAATATAAAATCGATATCTACTAAATCAAATTAATTTTTTGGATTTGAAGAAGCGTAGTTTACATTAGATAAATGTAATAAATAGGAGGATGTGCGCGTTCGAGCGAAAAGTGGCACATTTGCGAGCGAGGGAGGCAAATGAAGCGCGACGCGGAGCGGCGCGCTTCATTTTCCCGAGATCGGAAATGTGCCACTTTGAGCTCGAATGCGCACACTCGACTTTAAGCCCGATTCACAATAATTAATTTACATTCTTAGACATGTTAAATTTTACCCTCAGCGCGCTAAAAATATAACTTAATTTTTTTTTAAAAAGTGTGACATCCAATTAACCGAATTTTCGATTATCCGAACGAGCTGTAACAATAATGGGTCCGGATAACCGAGCCTCCACTGTAATTCTAAAATGAGAACTCTTAATTAGAAATCATTTAAATTCATCTTTTTGTTCAGATAACATTTTGACTTAGAATTTTCTTTGTGGGCTCCAACAAACTTCTTAGGACAAAGCCACTTTTAACTATAACAATAATAAAAGCACAATGGGCTTTTATCAATAATTTTCTCGATACTCTCCGAGGCAAAACAACAACAAAAGCAACCGATAAACATACCTCCACATCTTCCTCCCCAAAAACGTGTCGGAAAACCATCAGTTAACGAGTACAAAGAAATATTACGAGAGAGCAGAATTTTTCCAAGAAAACACTCGCAGACAAGCGACACACACACACACGCGCGCGCAAAAAAAAACAAAGCAAAGCATAAAAGTTTGCAGTTTAAAAATAATTTACTCAAAATTTCAAATATCTCGTTACTCGAGTGTTGTGCCAAGTTATAAATAAATTTTGCAGCAAAACAATGACGCGCTGTATATTTTCCCTGCTCCATATCGGTATTATAAGTTTACGTCCGAGCGGTGGCATTATTTTCGCGTTATTTACATGACCATCCTATTTTAAAGGGGGGTCGACAAACTCGAAGACGAAAAAAAATATCGAACAAAGGGCGGAAAACTTTTAAGCCGATCTCGAGACCGCGAATGGAAGAGGCTTTCGGCAAGCAAATTTTAACAAAAAATAAATAAATAAAAAGTGGAACGTTCCGCGCTTTCGGTCTTGTTGTTGTTGTAGCAGCAGCCGAAAAGAAACACGTTAAACGGATAGATTGGAAAAGTTCTTATGAAATGCTACTTCAGCCGACATGATTTATAAGGAGGTGTATAAAAATGGAGCAAGCAAGCGGAAAAGGAAATGTATCCATCGATTTTACTTCAAGGTGTATTTGCATTTCAACGTATTTCGAGTGGTTTCCTCTTTTAGACCTTTCGCTGAGTGTTTTGGGCGATAGCTACTCGATGCGCTCCTTGCGGTTTCGCCCTTTTCTTCCAAATTGCAAGATATACACGGCGAATTTCGAGAACGGATCGGGGAAATAAGTGGGCAGGCGATGTACAGTCGGGCACTAAAGAAATGTCCCACGGAATAGGTTAGTTTCGGAGAAACGTCGTTATTTTAAACTCGTTTTTGCGAGGAAAGAGTACGCATCCCACAATGCTTTGTGTGGATCCCGTTTTTGGTGGGGAGAACAAATTTTCATAGTGCCCCTTGTGCAACGTGGCTAGTGGGAGATTTTATTTACTAAAAAAACTGCCCTATGACGTGTATAGAAGGAGACCAAAAGCTTATGGGGGTGGCACATTCACAATGTTGTCAAATTCTAGAAGCAAATAAAGGTACAGTCAGCCTAAGAAGTAATCAACACCCGAAAAACAGTACTTACTGTAATCGAGCTATTCCAAGAGACAGGTTTTAGTTAAAAATATTGTTTATGACGGCTTTTATAAGTACATGCAGCGCCAGATTTTGTTTCTTGGAATAGCAGGATCATTGTAGGTGTTGTTTCTAGGGTGTTGATTACTTCTTAGGCTAACTGTACATAAAATAACAGATGTGGTGCTGATTGACACAAATTGAATTTTAAAGTTATTATATCCTCAGAACGGAAATGGTATGGAGTGAAATGGAACTGTGCTATGGGTAATATAAAAAAAAATAATAATTGATTTATTTCTTTGGTAATCGGTTAATTTAAAAATTATTTTAGAACAGGTAGAAAAGTTATTAATTTTTTCTGGGCTTATTAGTGGAGTTACAACAAATTGCTATATATATAAAATGCTCCCGAAAGTCGCAACAAAACAGCCCTAGCATTAGTTTTATTAAATTCCAAAAAATAATTTTTTGCTTTTTTGAGAATAATTTAGAACAGGTAGAAAAGTTATTAATTTTTCTGGGCTTATTAGTGGAGTTACAACAAATTGCTGTATATATAAAATGATCCCGAAAGCCGCAACAAAACAGCCTTAGCATTAGTTTTATTAAATTCCAAAAAATAATTTTTTGCCATTTTGAGAATAATTGAGAACAGGTAGAAAAGTTATTAATTTTTTCTGGGCTTATTAGTGGAGTTACAACAAATGGCTGTACATATAAAATGCTCCCGAAAGTCCCAATTAAACAGCCCTAGCATTAGTTTTATTAAATTCCAAAAAATAATTGTTTGCTATTTTGAGAATAATTTAGAACAGGTAGAAAAGTTATTAATTTTTTCTGGGCTTATTAGTGGAGTTACAACAAATTGTTGTATATATAAAATGCTCCCGAAAGTCCCAATTAAACAGCCCTAGCATTAGTTTTATTAAATTCCAAAAAATAATTTTTTGGTTTTTTGAGAATAATTTAGAACAGGTAGAAAAGTTATTAATTTTTCTGGGCTTATTAGTGGAGTTACAACAAATTGCTGTATATATAAAATGCTCCGAAAGTCCCAATTAAACAGCCCTAGCATTAGTTTTATTAAATTCCAAAAATAATTTTTTGCCTTTTTAAGAATAATTTAGAACAAGTAAAAAAGTTATTAATTTTTCTGGGCTTATTAGTGGAGTTACAACAAATTGCTGTATATATAAAATGCTCCCGAAAGTCCCAATAAAACAGCCCTAGCATTAGTTTTATTAAATTCCAAAAAATAATTTTTTGCTTTTTAAGAATAATTTAGAACAAGTAAAAAAGTTATTAATTTTTTCTGGGCTTATTAGTGGAGTTACAACAAATTGCTGTATATATAAAATGCTCCGAAAGTCCCAATTAAACAGCCCTAGCATTAGTTTTATTAAATTCAAAAATAATTTTTCCTTTTTAAGAATAATTTAGAACAGGTAGAAAAGTTATTAATTTTTCTGGGCTTATTAGTGGAGTTACAACAAATTGCTGTATATATAAAATGCTCCCGAAAGTCCCAATTAAACAGCCCTAGCATTAGTTTTATTAAATTCCAAAAAATAATTTTTGCTTTTTGAGAATAATTTAGAACAGGTAGAAAAGTTATTAATTTTTTCTGGGCTTATTAGTGGAGTTACAACAAATTGTTGTATATATAAAATGCTCCCGAAAGTCCCAATTAAACAGCCCTAGCATTAGTTTTATTAAATTCCAAAAATAATTTTTGCTTTTTAAGAATAATTTAGAACAGGTAGAAAAGTTATTAATTTTTCTGGGCTTATTAGTGGAGTTACAACAAATTGCTGTATATATAAAATGCTCCGAAAGTCCCAATTAAACAGCCCTAGCATTAGTTTTATTAAATTCCAAAAATAATTTTTGCTTTTTAGAATAATTTAGAACAGGTAGAAAAGTTATTAATTTTTCTGGGCTTATTAGTGGAGTTACAACAAATTGTGTATATATAAAAAGCTCCGAAAGTCCCAATTAAACAGCCCTAGCATTAGTTTTATTAAATTCCAAAAATAATTTTTGCTTTTTAAGAATAATTTAGAACAGGTAGAAAAGTTATTAATTTTTCTGGGCTTATTAGTGGAGTTACAACAAATTGTGTATATATAAAATGCTCCTGAAAGTCCCAATTAAACAGCCCTAGCATTAGTTTTATTAAATTCCAAAAATAATTTTTGCTTTTTAGAATAATTTAGAACAGGTAGAAAAGTTATTAATTTTTCTGGGCTTATTAGTGGAGTTACAACAAATTGCTGTATATATAAAATGCTCCTGAAAGTCCCAATTAAACAGCCCTAGCATTAGTTTTATTAAATTCCAAAAATAATTTTTGCTTTTTAAGAATAATTTAGAACAGGTAGAAAAGTTATTAATTTTTCTGGGCTTATTAGTGGAGTTACAACAAATTGTTGTATATATAAAATGCTCCTGAAAGTCCCAATTAAACAGCCCTAGCATTAGTTTTATTAAATTCCAAAAATAATTTTTGCTTTTTAGAATAATTTAGAACAGGTAGAAAAGTTATTAATTTTTCTGGGCTTATTAGTGGAGTTACAACAAATTGTGTATATATAAAATGCTCCGAAAGTCCCAATTAAACAGCCCTAGCATTAGTTTTATTAAATTCCAAAAATAATTTTTTGCTTTTTAAGAATAATTTAGAACAGGTAGAAAAGTTATTAATTTTTCTGGGCTTATTAGTGGAGTTACAACAAATTGTGTATATATAAAATGCTCCTGAAAGTCCCAATTAAACAGCCCTAGCATTAGTTTTATTAAATTCCAAAAATAATTTTTGCTTTTTAAGAATAATTTCGAACAGGTAGAAAAGTTATTAATTTTTCTGGGCTTATTAGTGGAGTTACAACAAATTGTTGTATATATAAAATGCTCCCGAAAGTCCCAATTAAACAGCCCTAGCATTAGTTTTATTAAATTCCAAAAAATATTTTTTTGCTTTTTTAAGAATAATTTAGAACAGGTAGAAAAGTTATTAATTTTTTCTGGGCTTATTAGTGGAGTTACAACAAATTGCTGTATATATAAAATGCTCCCGAAAGTCCCAATTAAACAGCCCTAGCATTAGTTTTATTAAATTCCAAAAATAATTTTTGCTTTTTAAGAATAATTTAGAACAGGTAGAAAAGTTATTAATTTTTCTGGGCTTATTAGTGGAGTTACAACAAATTGTGTATATATAAAATGCTCCTGAAAGTCCCAAATTTAAAAAGCCCTAGCATTAGTTTTATTAAATTCCAAAAATAATTTTTTGCTTTTTAAGAATAATTTAGAACAGGTAGAAAAGTTATTAATTTTTCTGGGCTTATTAGTGGAGTTACAACAAATTGTTTTATATATAAAATGCTCGAAAGTCCCAATTAAACAGCCCTAGCATTAGTTTTATTAAATTCCAAAAATAATTTTTGCTTTTTAGAATAATTTAGAACAGGTAGAAAAGTTATTAATTTTTCTGGGCTTATTAGTGGAGTTACAACAAATTGTTGTATATATAAAATGCTCCTGAAAGTCCCAATTAAACAGCCCTAGCATTAGTTTTATTAAATTCCAAAAATAATTTTTGCTTTTTAGAATAATTTAGAACAGGTAGAAAAGTTATTAATTTTTCTGGGCTTATTAGTGGAGTTACAACAAATTGTGTATATATAAAATGTCTGAAAGTCCCAATAAACAGCCTAGCATTAGTTTTATTAAATTCCAAAAATATTTTTGCTTTTTAAATAATTTAGAACAGTAAAAAGTTATTAATTTTTCTGGCTTATTAGTGGAGTTACAACAAATTATGTATATATAAATGCTCAAATCCAATAAAACAGCCTAGCATTAGTTTTATTAAATTCAAAAAAATTTTTGCTTTTTGAAAAGATTTTAGGGCCAACATGGTAATTGACAAAATTTTATTTTGCTTAATTGAGTAGATTTCAAAATTTGACTCAACTGTATTTAACATGCCCTAATTATGCTTTTTAAACATAGATGTTTTATTATTTCCAAAACTAATTTTTTGTTTGAACAAGATATATTTAAAACATGTCAGAAACATTATCTAATTTTACTAGACTTAGGGTGATTAGAAAGATTTGGTGGTAAATAAAAGGTTGGGAAACACCAATTAAACATGTAATTAAAAAGATTTTTATTCCGTTTTGCGTTTTTTCAAATTAAATTTGCGAACAAGGCATTTAAATTACAATTCAATTTAGAATTGTAACAAAGAGACTTTTCTAATAGTTTTCTAGCCGTCCATTCGAATTATGTAGTTGAAACGCAGTTTGGTGCTATTCAAAATGACCTTGAAACAGCCAATTAATAATGTAATTGATTGATGCCTGAGTTCTCGAAATTTTATGACTTGGTTTAACAAATATTGACTGCCAAGTCAAAATTTATTCTTGTGGTCAATAAAGTTTTCACCCTAATTACAAAACTAAATTCTTTTTAATATAGAATTTTGTCCTTTGGCGCTTTTTTAAATGTAGAACTTTGAGAACACTAAATTTTAAAATTTAAATTTGACTTTAACGTTTACACAGAAGGAGCCGCTTTTTACACTATGGTTTTCTAGATCTGTCAACCCTTGCACATTATTTTAGCCCTTGACGTACGCACGGTTTGGATCAAATTAAAACAGCCTTAATTTTCTAATTAGATTTGTGCTCCTTCGACGATTTAAAATTAAAGATCTGTTTCAAATAATTTACTGCAATTTATTTTATTCTTGTCGATTCAAATAAACCCAAGTTTTCAACCCTTAAACTCGAAAATTAAAACTTTTCTTATACTATTTTGTCCATGTTTTTTTTTTTTTTTTTTTTCAAAGTAGAACTTTTGGCAAACTTAAAAAAGCCTTAAATTTTAATTCGATTTGGGCTCCCCCGACACAAAATTTTACAACTCTGTTTTCTAAGATCTGCCAACCTTTCATTTTTTTTGCCCTTGAAGTAAAACCCCGGTTTTGTTAAATTTCCAAAATTAAAACTTAATTTTTAATTGATTTTGTCCTTCGACGATTCTAAATTTTAAAGATCTGTTTACAAATAATTGATCTGCCAATTTATTTTATTCTTGTCGATTCAAATAAACCAATGTTTTCAACCCTTAATTACTCGAAACATTAAAACTTACTTCTTATACTGATTTTGTCCATGACTCTATGGCAAAAGTGTCGGATTTTGTATATGGGCCCTTTTATTGTTTACCCCAACAATAAGGGAACTCCGAATTTATTTCTCGGTCAAACCGTAAAAATGGCAAAACGAGCGTTGTGTTTTCTAATTTTAATTCGCCATCGTCGTTTTGTTCTTCGACAAGGCAGAAAGGTCTAAAAAGATTTTATTTTTGGGAAGGCGATCGTTACTCGAAAGCTTTGCGGACGTTAATTTAAGTGCAATTCTCAGTAGTAAAATAATAATTAAAATTTTAGTAGCCGAAGAGAGGGTCCTAAAACAAAAGGAGCTGATGCGTCCGTAAAGACAACCATAACAAGACAACCCTTACATTAAACTAGAAATTCCCTCTTCGTAACGGCTAAGCATGGTAATATCGGGATGGGCACGCCGTACGACATAACATGCAGTTTCCCAAGGAAAGGCCTGCCGAGCAATTTGCCGCCGTCTTCTGGCCGAGCCCTGCGAGTATTTCTTTGCGCGAACGCGAAACTACGGGGTATTAAGGCCACATGTTGCAAGACAAAGTGTATTGTAGATTCCATTATTACGGACATGTTTTGTTGCTGCGAGGGATGGCGGAAAGACTGCTCGAAATTTGTCTATTTCGTGGTTTATCTGGATGATACTTTATCTTGTTAATTGTGCGCCTTAATATTAGGGCCGGATTTCGAGATCTATCCGCCTGCGAACTACGAAAACGCAATGCGATGTACGGATATTAATTGTTGCATTAATTTCGCCCCTCAAAACTTACTAATGAAATGCGCCAACCACCTGAACTTTACTTCTCACCTCCATATAAATCTGCACGCGCCCCAAATTCGCCCCATAAATAAGAACGGGGGTGCGGGGGATTGTTTAAACTTTGCGACGCTCATCTTCGCACAACAATAACAATGTCTTTAATTGAACGTTATATTAATTCGGGTACAAATAAACGCCTTCGGGATTAGTTGCGACATCTGTTGGCGTCGTAACGCCCTCGGATTTAACACAAAAGAAGTGCCTTTTCGCTAAACCACCTCGCCCTAATTGGGGGATGCCGCTCTCTCGCATTTATTGCCCTGCAAAAATGCACATTTTACGGCGATTCGCTTTACGACCGTTATAGAAGCGCACCTAAAACGTAGAAAGTTCTTAATTAACACGCGGAAGGCCTAAAAAGTGGACGCGAACGCGCGCGCGCGCGCGTTAATCAAAACGATCTGGTCGGCGAAGGTTTCGCAAAAAATAGTTTTCGCTCGCAATAATTTTCCACTTATCGGAATTATTTAAATGAGTCCGCCGTTTGCATGGCGCGCAACTATTTTTAAAGATTTTCATGTTTATTCAGGACCGTGGGAAGTGACTGATGATGTTGTGATTAATTATGGGAAAAAACTGGTTGATGAGTAATTACAAGGACGGTATTTGCGTGCTAACTTGCAATTTAGATTTCGAACGGAAAATTGCATTTTAATCTTATGCAAATTTCGATTTTATATCGTAACTAAAGTTACAATTAATTTTTGAAGTTGTACTTCTTTTCGTGGTGGTATAGCGGGCAAGGGAAATTGCGCGCGCGCAGCTGGCGAAGGTTCTACGGTTGAAGTTGGCCGTCTGAGAAAGTAATTAATTATTGTGAATCATGCTTAAAGCCGAGCTCTAGAAAAAAAAACTCATAGCAACAGTAGATGGACAAAACCTCCAGTAGATGGACGGTCACTAGGGATGAGCAAAACAAGACCAAGACCAAGACTGTAATAGTCTTGGTTTTCGTCTTGGTCTTGCTTATTCGGTTTTGGTCTTGTTCTTGCACAAGTGTTTCTAGTTTTGGTCTTGGTCTTGGTCATGGTGTTGCTTATTTGGTCTTGGTCTTGCGTATTCAGTCTTGGTCTTAACCATTTAGTCTAATCCATGCATCCTTTTGGCGAAATTTTCAGATCCTTTATAGGTATAAATTAAAAAGTACAAGTTCAATTCATAAAATATTTTACCAAAAGATAAGTTTTTGCTTTTTAAATAATTTAGAACAGGTAGAAAAGTTATTAATTTTTTCTGGGCTTATTAGTGGAGTTACAACAAATTGTTGTATATATAAAATGCTCCTGAAAGTCCCAATTAAACAGCCCTAGCATTAGTTTTATTAAATTCCAAAAATAATTTTTTTCTTTTTAGAATAATTTAGAACAGGTAGAAAAGTTATTAATTTTTTTTGGGCTTATTAGTGGAGTTACAACAAATTGTGTATATATAAAATGCTCCTGAAAGTCCCAATTAAAAAAGCCCTAGCATTAGTTTTATTAAATTCCAAAAATAATTTTTTGCCTTTTTAAGAATAATTTAGAACAGGTAGAAAAGTTATTAATTTTTTCTGGGCTTATTAGTGGAGTTACAACAAATTGTTGTATATATAAAATGCTCCCGAAAGTCCCAATTAAACAGCCCTAGCATTAGTTTTATTAAATTCCAAAAAATAATTGTTTGCTATTTTGAGAATAATTTAGAACAGGTAGAAAAGTTATTAATTTTTTCTGGGCTTATTAGTGGAGTTACAACAAATTGCTGTATATATATAATGCTCTTGAAAGTCCCAATAAAACAGTCCTAGCATTAGTTTTATTAAATTCCAAAAAATAATTTTTTGCTTTTTTGAGAATAATTTAGAACAGGTAGAAAAGTTATTAATTTTTTCTGGCCTTATTAGTGGAGTTACAACAAATTGCTGTATATATATAATGCTCTGAAAGTCCCAATAAAACAGCCCTAGCATTAGTTTTATTAAATTCCAAAAATAATTTTTGCTTTTTTAGAATAATTTAGAACAGGTAGAAAAGTTATTAATTTTTCTGGGCTTATTAGTGGAGTTACAACAAATTGTTGTATATATAAAATGCTCCGAAAGTCCCAATTAAACAGCCCTAGCATTAGTTTTATTAAATTCCAAAAATAATTTTTGCTTTTTAAGAATAATTTAGAACAGGTAGAAAAGTTATTAATTTTTTTTGGGCTTATTAGTGGAGTTACAACAAATTGCTGTATATATAAAATGCTCTGAAAGTCCCAATTAAACAGCCCTAGCATTAGTTTTATTAAATTCCAAAAATAATTTTTGCTTTTTAAGAATAATTTAGAACAGGTAGAAAAGTTATAAATTTTTTCTGGGCTTATTAGTGGAGTTACAACAAATTGTTCTATATATAAAATGCTCCCGAAAGTCCCAATTTAACAGCCCTAGCATTAGTTTTATTAAATTCCAAAAAATATTTTTTTGCTTTTGAATAATAATTTAGAACAGGTAGAAAAGTTATTAATTTTTTCTGGGCTTATTAGTGGAGTTACAACAAATTGCTGTATATATATAATGCTCTTGAAAGTCCCAATAAAACAGTCCTAGCATTAGTTTTATTAAATTCCAAAAAATAATTTTTTGCTTTTTTGAGAATAATTTAGAACAGGTAGAAAAGTTATTAATTTTTTCTGGCCTTATTAGTGGAGTTACAACAAATTGTTGTATATATAAAATGCTCCCGAAAGTCCCAATTAAACAGCCCTAGCATTAGTTTTATTAAATTCCAAAAAATAATTTTTTGCTAGTTTTAGAATAATTTAGAACAGGTAGAAAAGTTATTAATTTTTTCTGGGCTTATTAGTGGAGTTACAACAAATTGCTGTATATATATAATGCTCTTGAAAGTCCCAATAAAACAGTCCTAGCATTAGTTTTATTAAATTCCAAAAAATAATTTTTTGCTTTTTTGAGAATAATTTGGAACAGGTAGAAAAGTTATTAATTTTTTCTGGGCTTATTAGTGGAGTTACAACAAATTGATGTACATATAAAATGCTCCCGAAAGTCCCAATAAAACAGCCCTAGCATTAGTTTTATTAAATTCCAAAAAATAATTTTTTGCTTTTTTAAACGAGTGTTTCCCAACGCGGGCCCATGTCCCACATGGGAGCAATTTTATTTTTCAGAGAGGGGTAGGAGATTCGAAAATGTACTTGAATTTCACATGCCTATTACTTATTGCTTTTTTTAAAAAATAATTTTATAGTGATTTCTTTCTAAAACCTAATTATTTTGTTCGGAACAAGGTGTCATTTAAATTACAATTCAATTTTTGAATGTAAACAAAAATATCTACATATTACAATTAGGGGGTGTCAAAATTTTAGAAAGATTTTGGTGGGGGCATGGTAAAAACAAGGTTGGGAAACACCGATTTAAACAGTAATTGCAAGATGTTGCTATTTCCCGCTTTCTGCAGTGATTTTTCAAAATTTCGCGCAACGGTCAACTTACGTTTAACAGTGCCACCCAAATCAGCTAATTTTTTCTAACACTAAGATGGGTCTTTTTCTATACGCTCCATAGCCGTGCCATTCGTGGAGGGTAGACGCAAGGGCATCGAACTTCAAAAATGACCACCTGAAAGCATTAAATAATGATTTAATAACTGGCCAGAATGGCGCTGGTGTTCCGAAGAGTTTAATATGAACTTAGCGGTTGTAGACAAGCTGTTGAGTGAAAGTACCAAAATATAGAAGTATTTGTTGGTGAAAGCACCCTAAATAAAAAAAACAATTGCTCATGTAGTTAAATATAGATTATTTTTTCCGTTTTGGCGCTTCTTTTCAAATGTAGAACTTTGAGAACACTAACGCCATCTTAAATTAATTCGACTTTATGGACGCTCTCCGTACACAGAGGAGCCAGCTTTGCCTCTACACTCCATGGTTTTCTAGATCTGTCCAACCCTCGACGACATTATTTTAGCCCTTGACAGTACGCGACGGTTTGTGTATTCAAATTAAAACAGCCTTAATTTTCTAATTAGATTTGTGCTCCTTCGACGATTCTAAATTTTAAAGATCTGTTTACAAATAATTGATCTGCCAATTTATTTTATTCTTGTCGATTCAAATAAACCAATGTTTTCAACCCTTAATTACTCGAAACATTAAAACTTACTTCTTATACTGATTTTGTCCATGACTCTGATGGCAAAAAGTGTCGGAATTTTGTATATGGGCCCTTTTTTATTGTTTACCCCAACAATAAGGGAACTCCGAATTTATTTCTCGGTCAAACCGTAAAAATGGCAAAACGAGCGTTGTGTTTTCTAATTTTAATTCGCCATCGTCGTTTTGTTCTTCGACAAGGCAGAAAGGTCTAAAAAGATTTTATTTTTGGGAAGGCGATCGTTACTCGAAAGCTTTGCGGACGTTAATTTAAGTGCAATTCTCAGTAGTAAAATAATAATTAAAATTTTAGTAGCCGAAGAGAGGGTCCTAAAACAAAAGGAGCGTGATGCGTCCGTAAAAGACAACCATAACAAGACAACCCTTACATTAAACTAGAAATTCCCTCTTCGTAACGGCTAAGCATGGTAATATCGGGATGGGCACGCCGTACGACATAACATGCAGTTTCCCAAGGAAAGGCCTGCCGAGCAATTTGCCGCCGTCTTCTGGCCGAGCCCTGCGAGTATTTCTTTGCGCGAACGCGAAACTACGGGGTATTAAGGCCACATGTTGCAAGACAAAGTGTATTGTAGATTCCATTATTACGGACATGTTTTGTTGCTGCGAGGGATGGCGGAAAGACTGCTCGAAATTTGTCTATTTCGTGGTTTATCTGGATGATACTTTATCTTGTTAATTGTGCGCCTTAATATTAGGGCCGGATTTCGAGATCTATCCGCCTGCGAACTACGAAAACGCAATGCGATGTACGGATATTAATTGTTGCATTAATTTCGCCCCTCAAAACTTACTAATGAAATGCGCCAACCACCTGAACTTTACTTCTCACCTCCGTATAAATCTGCACGCGCCCCAAATTCGCCCCATAAATAAGAACGGGGGTGCGGGGGGCGGGATTGTTTAAACTTTGCGACGCTCATCTTCGCACAACAATAACAATGTCTTTAATTGAACGTTATATTAATTCGGGGACAAATAAACGCCTTCGGGATTAGTTGCGACATCTGTTGGCGTCGTAACGCCCTCGGATTTAACACAAAAGAAGTGCCTTTTCGCTAAACCACCTCGCCCTAATTGGGGGATGCCGCTCTCTCGCATTTATTGCCCTGCAAAAATGCACATTTTACGGCGATTCGCTTTACGACCGTTATAGAAGCGCACCTAAAACGTAGAAAGTTCTTAATTAACACGCGGAAGGCCTCAAAAGTGGACGCGAACGCGCGCGCGCGCGTTAATCAAAACGATCTGGTCGGCGAAGGTTTCGCAAAAAATAGTTTTCGCTCGCAATAATTTTCCACTTATCGGAATTATTTAAATGAGTCCGCCGTTTGCATGGCGCGCAACTATTTTTAAAGATTTTCATGTTTATTCAGGACCGTGGGAAGTGACTGATGATGTTGTGATTAATTATGGGAAAAAACTGGTTGATGAGTAATTACAAGGATGGTATTTGCGTGCTAACTTGCAATTTAGATTTCGAACGGAAAATTGCATTTTAATCTTATGCAAATTTCGATTTTATATCGTAACTAAGGTTACAATTAATTTTTGAAGTTGTACTTCTTTTCGTGGTGGTATAGCGGGCAAGGGAAATTGCGCGCGCGCAGCTGGCGAAGGTTCTACGGTTGAAGTTGGCCGTCTGAGAAAGTAATTAATTATTGTGAATCATGTTTAAAGCCGAGCTCTAGAAAAAAAAAACTCATAGCAACAGTAGATGGGCAAAACCTCCAGTAGATGGACGGCCACTAGTGATGAGCAAAGCAAGACCAAGACCCAGACTGTAATAGTCTTGTTATCGGTCTTGGTCTTGCTTATTTGATCTTGGTCTTGGTCTTGCACAAATGTTTCTAGTTTTGGTCTTGGTCTTGGTGTTGCTTATTTGGACTTGGTCTTGCGTATTCAGTCTTGGTCTCAACCATTTAGTCTAATACATGCAACTTTTTGGCGAAATTTTCAGATCCTTTATATCTAATTCATAAAACTATTTTACTACAATCGAATAATATCAAAAAGTGATCTTATCTATAGAGTTTAATATTTATATATTATAATGATACTTTTATTTTGATTAATTATTAATACATATATTATTTTTTAATTGCTGACTACGAATTTATGCATAATAGCCATCGAATCGCCCCCATTATTCAATCTATTACGATGTGTCCGTATCACTAGAGATGCTTTTGAGAATAACCTTTTGGCTGGAACGGCTGTTGCCGGAATCGATAAAAAATTTCGTGTAGTTGATGACGTTTCTACCAATGTAACACGTCTTTGCTTCTCACAGCTCGAGGTTTACTTAAATATTGTTCCAACTCTTTATTTGAGTTAGTGATGAGCAAAGCAAGACCAAGACCAAGACTGTAATAGTCTTCGTATCGGTCTTGGTCTTATTTATTCGGACTTGGTCTTGGTCTTGCTAGCATAAAGACAGTCTTGGTCTTGGTCTTGGCCTTGGTTTTGCAAAAATGCAAGACCAAGACCAAGACTGTAATAGTCTTCGTAGCGGTCTTGGTTTTGTTTATTCGGTCTTGGTCTTGGTCTTGCTAGCATAAAAACAGTCTTGGTCTTGGTATTCGTCTTGGTCTTGCAAAAATGCAAGACCAAGACCAATTTTTCTCATCACTAACGGCTACCCCCAATAGTTGGACGCTAAAAAATAATATTTTGGTCTTGTTATTTATATAAAGAATGTTTAAATACTAATTATTTTCGTTTTTTTTGCTTTTACTTCTAAAGAAAAAAGATAAAAAAAATATTTAACACCAAAATAAACATTTTTTTAAGAAATTTAACCCTACAATTTTCTAAATTATTATTATTATTGATGTGAAAAAATCTTAACAATTAGCTTTGCGGATTTGGACAAATAATGACTCGATTTCACTTTATAATAATTTGAGTGAAAATTATTGCGCGGGCAAAGCCTCCAATTCGGCATTTCGCGCGATTTTTCCTCTTCGGCCACGATCGATAGGTAATTAAAAGCGCAAAAAAAGGCCATTTCAATAACGAAATTGTGAAAGGGAGCAAAGGCAACAGAAAAAGGAAGAGGAGGGCTTATAAATAAATAAATAAAATTTGGCTGTGGAAGTGTATCGCATTACGCGTATTACTTTTACAAAATTTATTCGAGCAATCAATTTTATTTTCTTTTGGGGGTTTTCCATATTCGCAACAGCTTGTATATTACATTAACGAAGTGGGGTTTTTTTTGATTATTTATTAGAAGAGTAGAAATTCCGCCCTTCCGATAAATTCTTTCGGCACAGCTTTTAGACATTTTCTCTAATAAAAGCCGACCACGAACGCTGCGCCGCATTCAATTCTTCTTTAATTTTATTTTTATATTTTTTTTTTTTACAAAACATAAATTCGGTCGTTTAAAAAACCTTTCGCCTCCCAACAGCCGAGCTACTTACTTTTTAATTGCCGAATCAATTCTTGTAATTACTGTGGCTTTCTTTAATTTATTTATCTCGTCGTTTTAAAACTGCGCTTCTAACTTTTGCGGGTTTCTCATTACAATTATTATTCTAATTAATTACTCTAATTGCGCGCTTAAGATGATTTTTTAATGGCGCCTCGCGGATCGGCGATTTAATTAAAATTTTTCGCGATCAACACGTATCGAGTTCGACGGGCGAACATTTCGAAAGGTCGCGGCGCCCTTTTTTTCTCTTCGGCGCAACTTTGCGGATTAAGTCGAAAAAAAAATGTAATTGATGATCGGATTTTAAATTCTGCGTGTACCTTCCTACAGGTCTGAGTCGTTAATCAGAGTTCTATCACACTTAGAATTTTCTTTGGGTGGTGTCATCAAAGCCTTTGGTTTATATTCTGAATACAAACGACAGATAAAGTTTGCGCTTTATAAAATTTGTATTCCGGCTGTCCGCTTTTTTGTCCTCTTTTTTTCTGAAAATGCGCGCCGAGAAGTACAGTGGAAGCTCTCTAGCGCGACCGGCGTCTGTTCTTGCTCAAATTGGTAACGAATACTATATTGAATTAAATGCAGATATTATTTATCAGAATTATATTGTTATTAAATCAAAGTGGTATTGTTTAGGAAGTATGTTAATTATTGTGAATTGCGCTTAAAACCGAGTGTGCACATTCGAGCTCAAAGTGGCACATTCCGATCTCGGGAAAATGAAGCGCGCCGCTCCGCGTCGCGCTTCATTTGCCTCCCTCGCTCGGAAATGTGCCACTTTTCGCTCGAATGCGCACATCTTCGTTTTATTGGATTTGTCTACTTTATCCTTAACTCTTTCAAATCAAAAAAATTAATTTAGTTTGGTAAATATCGATTTTATGTTGGAAAAATATATTTACCATAGCAATGAGTGGAAGGGAGCGAAAAGATACGAGAAACTCGTCAGTGCGAGCGAGAGGAAACTATTAAAATTATTCAACTGCTTTTTCGTCTAACTTATTGGCCTAAATTATTGTGAATCGTGCTTAAAACCGAATGCGCACATTCGAGCTCAAAGTGGCACATTCCGATCTCGGGAAAATGAAGCGCGCCGCTCCGCGTCGCGCTTCATTTGCCTCCCTCGCTCGGAAATGTGCCACTTTTCGCTCGAATGCGCACATCTTCGTTTTATTGGATTTGTCTACTTTATCCTTAACTCTTTCAAATCAAAAAATTTAATTTAGTTTGTTAAACATCGATTTTATGTTGGAAAAATATATTTACAATAGCAATGAGTGGAAGGGAGCGAAAAGATACGAGAAACTCGTCAGTGCGAGCGAGAGGAAACGTTTAAAATTATTCAACTGCTTTTTCGTCTAACTTATTGGCCTAAATTATTGTGAATCGTGCTTAAAACCGAGTGCGCACATTCGAGCTCAAAGTGGCACATTCCGATCTCGGGAAAATGAAGCGCGCCGCTCCGCGTCGCGCTTCATTTGCTTCCCTCGCTCGGAAATGTGCCACTTTTCGCTCGAATGCGCACATCCTCCGAATTCAATGGATTTGTCTATATTAATCACGGTGGTTCTTTCAAATCATAAATTTAAATTCAGATTTCTTATTCAGAAAAATTATGGCGTTTATTTCTCTAGTGAAACTACAGTAAAAGCGCTCTAACACGACCAGCGTCGGTTCTTGCTCAAATTGGTATTTTGTAGAGGTTGTCGTCTTAGAGATAAAGATAGTCAATACAAATGTAATAACGAATACTATATTATATTAAATGCAGTTATTTATCCGAATAATACTGTTATTATTAGTGATGTGCCGCATATCTGTATCCGTATCCGCGGATATCTGACGGAGAAGACAAATCCGTATCCGTATCTGTATCCATTACTTTTTGGCGGATCTTGAACGGATCTTTTACATTATTAAATTTCACTATATATGCGAAATTCTAAATATAGGTGATTAAGCAGCAACGAAATACTATTAAATTTCATTTAAATTATTTTTTATACATAAAATCACATATTTGGTATATTTATATTGCAAAAATCAAATATTTAAACATTTATTGTGGTTAGTTACCAATGGGAACTCAAAGGTACTAATTAAATTGTCTTAAGAATAAGATCAATCACAAATCTTTGCGATTTTCTTATAAAAAAAATATTCAAACATTTATTTTATTATAGAAAGGTATAAGATATTAATAAACTTATCTTGATAATGAGGTCAAAATTTAAATCTTCTTGAGAATCTAAATTTTAATTAATATAATTATTTTAATTGAATTAATACTGCTGAGTATTAATATTAGACAAAAAAACAATCACACTTTCAGAAACTTATATATTTTTATAACTTAAAAAAAAATTACAAAAAAAATCTATAGCTGATTGTGAGCAAGAAAGTTGAGGTCCATATCCGTATCCGTATTCGCGGATCTAAACACAAATGATCCGTATTTGTATCCGTATCCGCGGATATATATTTTTAACCATCCGACACATCACTAGTTATTATAGCTAGAATAGTATCCTTATATATTTATACATTGGTGAACTTATTGTACCATGGTCTCTTTGTACCTAGGGCAACTTTATTTTTTTTAATATTTGCGGGCTTTCGTGACCCTTAATTTTCGATATTTCAAATGCCACATTGACAGACATTAACGTAAAGTTAGCAGCAGCTGACCAATGTACTTTGTTAATGTATGAGATCAATTGAAATTTTTAATCGAAAAAAAGTAAGTCTTTTTATATTCTTTTTGCTTAAATATCTTATTGATTTTTATTATCTAATAATAAATGACTCATCGTAATAAAAAGATTATTTATTAATGTTTGCATAGTAGTGGTCTGATTTTGGCACAGCATAATCTTTATTTTTATTTTTGAGTTTAAACACCAAGGGTCGGTGTGTTGTACCTTGGCCCTAAGATCGACGTGCAATAAATAAAAATTTAGATATACTTTTGTTATAAATTCTTGGTTTTTTTTTATTTTGCTTCAGATAATATGCCTCGCAAGTCTAACGAAAAATTTAAATTTTTCCCAAGTTAACCAAGTATGTGAAATTTTAGTATACGAGAAAGGTTTTGTTAATTTTTGAACCAATTTTAGTGTCATCTCAAAGAAGAACATTAGTAGTTCTTATAATCCAAAAATAAATATATAATTTTCATAGAACAATGGGTTTTATTTTGCATCATGTGAATAGAGTCAAGGTACATCACCTCTGTTGTACCTATGCCATAGATCCACTAATTTTTAAATGTTATAGCAATTTGAGTAAACGGTTGGTAATGCTTTCAAATATTTTACGATGAATGCCTTATTAGTGCCCCACTACGATGCAATTTATTTTATCAACAAATTGTTACATATACAGTTTAAAAAATATATAAGTGAAAAAAGGGCCAAGGGACAACAAGTTCCTTTACACCCAAACAATGCACCATGACTTTTTTAGGATTTGACTGTTCCAGAATTTTCTAAGGGTTAATAGTTGTTTTATTATTCTAGAGCTTTCTTATAAGGAATCAATTTGCAAAGAACCTGTTAGTACATAAAATTACAAATTACCAAAAAACGCTTTCAGATTTTTTTACTTTACAAACAATGAAAAATTAAAATGTCAGTCGGGCTTAGAATAATAAATAATGCAGGTAAATGCATTGTGTTTAACGTAGGCTCGCTTTCACAGCTATTATCAATACAAAATTTTCCAAATTTCAGTAACTTTGAAAAGTAGCAGTCGGATTAGAGAGTGGTCGCCTTAGAGAGAAATTTATAACAAGAATCAAATTATACTGCCTGCCTTTAGAGGTGGTTTCCTTATGGAGATGGTCGCCACGAGAGGTTCTACTGTATCTTTGTTTATAATTAAAAACGCGGACGGACTCGACGAATAAACAATCATTACGCGAAAAAATGTTTATTTTGTATTTTTTTATTATTGTTAGTTTTCGACGGAACCGGACGAATGTCCTATGCAAACATACTCTTTTATGCGATCATATTTTGACATTTGCATTGTACCATGCTTAATGAGAATTATAATGAAAAATAAATAGAATGTGTCTGTTGTACGCTTTGCATATGTCACGGATCTAAAATATTTAATTTAGCTTTCAAAGCGTATTATTTAAACAGCCATTTTAATTTGCAAACAATTATCGCGCAATTAGGTCCCGCCTAAATATTTTACTCGTGCCGTTTTTTTTTCCTGTAACACGGGCTAATGTGCGTTTTTTTTTGCAGGTAAGCTCTCGTTTTAATTTCATTGGCGACGGCGGATGGCTTCTCTGCGAAAACGGAGGTCGTCGGAGTTACTTTGGGCGTCCCAAAGCCATTTCGGCAATCCTCAGGAGATTAAACAAGGTTTTTAATACTTTATTTTATTTAAACCAGTGATTCTCAATCTTTCGCAAAGCACATAACTGTTTGCGCTATATTAATGTGTTTTCGATTATCGATTCGAAAAAATAAGTGTTTTGGTTGGGCCATAAATACGGTCCTCTTATTTTAAGGTTTTTTAAGTGGACATCAATCGGTTCACTTCTTTTTAAATATTGTGGTTTTGATTTGAACAGATTATTATGAAATTTTAAAAAATCAGAGTGTTGGTTTTGGTGTAGATACGGTCCTGATATTTCAGATGGTGATTGATCGCCTTTTTGTATAGCAACAAAAAAAATTAACGAGGTCCTCCCTCAAAGCGGGACGACACAGGAATTTTTTTTTTATTTTGTGTTTTTGAGTTGAGAGAGAGATACAACTTGGAAGATGTTAAATTGAGATCCGATTTAAATAGGGTTAATTTTTATTTTACGTTTGTGTATTTAGCAAAAAAATTGCAGGGGTTGTTTTCAAGAGTACCCCATTGTTTTTAAATTATTTCTTAAAGGCGGGGTGAAGTATCATTTATCATCAATTTTATTTTATTATGTAGAGCGAATCGTACAATCCATTTCTAAAAGAATATGTTGCAATATTTTAAGTTTTATTATAGGACAATATACAGTAGCGCCCAAAAGTGAGTGCCGAAACCGTTTTTCACGCATAACTTTTTGCAATCTCGGCCAATTTACTTCAAATTTCAGTATATTGTACAGTTTGATGTTGGAAAATATTATTAATAGTTAACTGTTGCGCAGATACGGTATTTTAGGTTATGTTCCATTTCTACTGCAATAGTCATTTTTTACATATTCCGCGCCGTCACATTATTGGTTTTTCTTGAATATTTGGGTTATTTTTTTGTGTTCAGTAACAATTGACCAAGGTTTAACAATGCCAAGGGTTGAAACTTCTCCAGCCATTCGGAAAGCAATTATAGATATGAAAACTCTGGCATGAAGGCAGCTGCCATTTCACGGATTCTAAAGATGCCAGCTCGTACTGTCTCAAGAATTATTCAAAGGTTTGATCAGAGAAATTCTGTTGAGAATGATAAAAGAACTGGTAGACCACGTGTTACTTCTTTCCGGCTTGATACACGCATTGTTCGTCGCTCCAAAGCGGATCCGACTCTCTCAGCTGTGGATCTGGCAGCAGAATTCAATCAAAGTGAAGGTCTAAATATTAGTCGAATGCCAGTTTCGAAGATTGAGTGATGCTGGTTTGAATGGCAGACGTCCAGCTAAAAAACCCTTCATCAAACTCAAGAATCGAAAGGATCGCGTGGATTTTGCAAAGCGGCACTTGCATTGGACAGCAGCCGAGTGGAGTCAAGTACTTTTCACAGATGAATCTAAGTTCAATCTATTTGGAAGCGACGGAATACAATACATAAGACGTCCTGCTGGAGAAAGATACAATTCAAAATACATAAAACCACAGTAAAACATGGAGGTGGATCAGTTATGGTTTATGGAGCCTTCTCTCGTAATGGCATGGGCCCCATCATTAAAATTAACGGAATAATGACTGGACAAAGTTACAAAGATATGCTGACTAATGTCGTCTTACCATGGGCCCATACAAATATGCCTCCTAGATGGATTCTACAACAGGATAACGATCCTAAGCACACCTCCTCGATTGTCAAGACTTCATTGCAGCAGCAACAAATCAGGATTCTTCAGTGGCCCAGTCAATCTCCGACCTCAACCCGATAGAACACTTGTGGAAAGAGCTGGCAAGACGTTGTCGAAACAAAAACATTAAGAATAAAGATGAAAAATTTGCCGAATTGGACAAGGAATGGAATGCAATGCCTGATTCAGTCTTTGAAAATCTTATTGATTCAATGCCATCTCGCTGTCAGGCAGTTATAAAATCTCGTGGTTTCCCAACTAAGTATTAGGCATTTTTATGATTATAAAATTGTTTAGTGTATTGTTATACAGTTATTTTTCATTAAATTGTTCTTAGTGTTCTGTTCTGAAAAATGCGTTTTTTACACAAATAAGTCTGAGCTCGTTTAACTTCCGTAAATTTTTGTTTATCACGTTTTAAACATAATAATTCTTTTTATCATATAAAACTGTATAACATACTCAAAAATGAAGTAAAATGGCCCATATTTTAAAAAGTTCTTCTCGAAAAATCATTTAGGCACTCACTTTTGGGCGCTACTGTATATACAGTGAGACCTCGCTTATTGCTTACAATGCGTTCTCAGACGACAGAGCACTAAGCAAAATAGCATCAAATGAGGTCGTTTTGAAATACCGCCATTAGTAAATTTTGAGCTGTTTTGCGGCTTTAAGAAGACCGTGTTAGATCGAATCAGCGTTATACGAGGCGTTACTGCATTTCGGCGTCTTGTCTAAAGCGGAAGTTCTTAGAGATTTTTTTACTGCTGTTTGTTTTCAACGCTTTTAACTGTAAATTTAAAAAATCGTTAATTTTCGTTTTGGTGTAGATACGGTCCTGATATTTAAGATTTTTATTATTTGATCCATAATATATAAGGGAAAAAATCAACGAGGTTCTTTGTAAAGCGGAAGTCCTGACCTATTTTCTTAACGTTTACGTTTTTGACTTAAAATCGATAAATTTTAGAAAATCGTAGCTTGCTATCTGATCCTAATACCAGTGGCGGCTCGTATCTATAATTAGTGGGGGGGGGGGGGCTGCCCCAGAAAATTTATTCAGAAATGAACAAAATTAAAAGAAAAATTAATAATAATTGCACCAGAAATGCCAAAATAAAGTCTGGGCCCAAAATCAAAAAAAAAAAAAAAGAAGCTAGTTACACTTTGCTACGGGTCGATAAAGTTTGGAAAGTTCAATAAATAAGTGCGTTAGCTTTTACCTTTCGCTCGTAGTTAATTTAATGATTTTTTGGCGTGTGTGATTGGAGAAAGAAGGAATTAGGGTTATCTTCGGGTTTCGTCGAACTTATTTTTATAAAAGGCTTAGGGATCTCTTCCGTTTCGCTTTCCTCTTTGTTTGTTGTTGTCGAGAGAATGTAAACGATAAATCCGGACGTCGGCGGCGGAGGAGAGATGTAAAAAAGGGGGCGAAATCGGAATTCTTCGCGAGAGCGAGGCATGCAAAAATCTTGCGAATTATTTATAGATCATGGCAGAAATATAATATTGAAATATTATGCATGAAAGTGGGATTCCGTCGGCGGCGGCGTCTCAATCTCACGCGCCATCAATCAATATGAAATTAAACGGGGAACAGAGAATCTTGTAACGAGAGCAAAGAACCTCATTGTGCATTCTCCATTTTCGAGGAGTGGATTGCGATGGATCGGAATACGATGATGCGGGCTTAAGTTGGTCCCCCGTATTGATCCTTCCCATATCTATGCGCTATGCGTCTTGCTGAATTCTGCAATACTTGAGGGGCGCGGGGCGAGGGCATAAAGAAGTATCTTAAAGACTTTTATATCCCCCTAATATTGGATGGGTTCAAACTGTCATTCTGAGAAAACGAAATTCTGCTTTTTGATCTTTCATACAGATATCCGCGCCAGAAAAAACCGTCCGAGTCTCTTCTCTTCGCGACCGCTTTCCCCCCTCGTCCTTTTTGCAATTTTTGAAGTTATACTTCTTTTGGTGCTATAGCAGACAATGGAAGTTGTGCGCGCACAGCTAACGAAAGTTTGTCTGAAAAAGTAAAGTAATTATTGTGAATTATACTTAAAACCGGGGGTGTACATTCGAGCTCAAAGAAAAAAATCCCATATCACTAGTACAGTAATCTCTCAATATTCGCGAGGGTTGCGTTCCAGAAAACCTCGCGAATATCGAATTCGCGAATGTTAAGTCTATTTTAATGTGGAAGTAGGGGGGTTACGTTCCACGATGGTTGGTATACGTTGTATATACATACAAAACAAGGTACAGTCAAACTAAAAAGTAATCAACACCGTAGAAACAGACCTACAGGTAACGTACTATTCCAAGAGACAAAATCATTAAGTTCTAGGTACTAAAATTACAAAGATCAATCTTAATTGTTTTTTAACCATGCAGCGCCAGATTTTGTCTCTTGGAATAGTACATTTACTGTAGATCTGTTTCTAGGGTGTTGATTACTTCTTAGTTTGACTGTACATATGTATATACAAGTTTTAATAATTTTTAATTAAACTACAATCAATTTACTGAATTTAAAGTGTTAGGGTGTTACTCAACTGAATCGAAAACTAAGGAAATCGTTTGGTGAATTATTTGGGAGGTGGGGTTGTTCTAGGAATCCTTCGGCTCTCAGAACGAAACCAACACGAGATATGAAATTATTACTGCACAGAAAAAAGAATATCTTGGCTCAAGTGAGAAAATTTCTTCGTTACTATTCTCTTGAACTAAAATAAAAAATTGCACTTGAATGAAAAAAAAAAATTCTTGTAACCAGAGATCACTCATTTTCTTGATATAAAAAATTTATTCTTGAACTAAAGAAAAAACTTTCTCGAGACAAG
Source organism: Sinopyrophorus schimmeli (assembly GCA_036325965.1). NCBI lineage: Eukaryota > Metazoa > Arthropoda > Insecta > Coleoptera > Elateridae > Sinopyrophorus > Sinopyrophorus schimmeli. The sequence continues at coordinate 449,339 of JARFIZ010000405.1, forward strand.
AAATTATTCTATTAATAAATGTATATTCATCTCATAAGAAATTTTACTGTTGAACTAAGTATGACGAAATTTTGTATTAGAAATTTTTTCTTAATTCAAAATTGTCAAGAAATTATTTTACTTCACTCGAGAATTTTTAATTTTAATTTTATTATGGTTCCGCGAATGAGCGAGTACACAGTTCGCTAATGTCGAATCCGCATTTTAATAGTCGCCAATAATCGAAATTCGCGAACATCGAAACCGCGAATGTTGAGGGATTACTGTATATGGACAAAAACCTCCAGTAGATGGAGGGCCAACCCCAATAGATGAACGCTTCTCAAAAATAATATTTTGGTCTTGTTAGAATGATTAAAATTTTTAAATTTAATAACTAATAGCGTAAACTTAATAAAAATAACCAATAAACAAATAATAGATGGGATAATTGTTTTCAAAATATATCGAAGTGTAATTTTATTTTCTTGAAAGATGACTTGCTCTTATACACAACATAATATTAATTATATGTTATTATAATAATTTTAATATTTAAAAATCAACAAAATACAACGACTTAATATATTTTTTTATTTTTATTATTAACATCTTTTAATACATTCTTTAAATTATCAGATGAATAAGAATAAACTTTGTAACATTTCTTGTTGTCGGTCACCTTTCAAAAAAATATAATTATAAATTTGTAAATACTAATAAATATTTTCATACAAATATAAAAAAATATAACAAAAATGTAAAATATAAATTCGATGTCTAGTTATTGGATTCAGGTTAAAAATTTCTCACTAATAAATGGACAGTAACTTTGTTTATATTTTTTTGATTTTATTATTAAATAGCTCAATTTATTGCATTGTTATTCAAATATAAACAAAATCATATAATACATACCGTATTATTTCATTTAATTGTATTAATTATGACAAATAAAGTATACACGGGGTCTTTCAGATGGCGCTCATGAAGCAAAACATTGTGATGTCAAATGAAAATATTTTTTATGGTAATAATAAGTATATAAGCAAAAAATATATTTTTATATAATTATAATATGTCTATTTGTAAAACAAAAAATTTATTTTCGAATTTTATATTTACATTTAATGTAATTAGTTGTTAAAAGAATTTTTGTTCATCTATTGGGGGCGTCCATCTATTGGTCACATTTTCTCGAGATTAAATGGTACACTCGGCACAGCGTTGTAATTTTTAATTAAAATTATTTAGAAAGTAAATTAATTATTGTGAATCGCGCGTAAAACCGAGTGCGCACATTCGAGCTCAAAGTGGCACATTCCGATCTCGGGAAAATGAAGCGCGCCGCTCCGCGTCGCGCTTCATTTGCCTCCCTCGCTCGGAAATGTGCCACTTTTCGCTCGAATGCGCGCATCTTCGTACTTATTAGATTTGTCTATTTTCTCCTGAAGTCTTTCAAATCAAAAAATTTAATTTAGTTTCGCAAATATCGATTTTGTGTTGGAAAAATATATTTACCATAGCAATGAGTGGAAGGGAGCAAAAAGATACGACAATTTCGTCAGTGCGAGCGAGAGGAAACGATTAAATTTATTCAACTGCTTTTTCGTCTAACTTATTGGCCTAATTTATTGTGAATTGTGCTTAAAACCGAGTGCGCACATTCGAGCTCAAAGTGGCACATTCCGATCTCGGGAAAATGAAGCGCGCCGCTCCGCGTCGCGCTTCATTTGCCTCCCTCGCTCGGAAATGTGCCACTTTCGCTCGAATGCACGCATCTTCGTACCTATTAGATTTGCCTACTTTCTCCTTAAGTCTTTCAAATCAAAAAAAAATAATTTAGTTTGGCAAATATCGATTTTATGTTGGAAAATATATTTACCATAGCAATGAGTGGAAGGGAGCAAAAAGATACGACAATCTCGTCAGTGCGAGCGAGAGGAAACGATTAAAATTATTCAACTGCTTTTTCGTCTAACTTATTGGCCTAAATTATTGTGAATCGCGCTTAAAACCGAGTGCGCATTCGAGCTCAAAGTGGCACATTCCGATCTCGGGAAAATGAAGCGCGCCGCTCCGCGTCGCGCTTCATTTGCCTCCCTCGCTCGGAAATGTGCCACTTTTCGCTCGAATGCGCACATCCTCGTATTTATTGAACTTATTTATATCAATTCTTTAATATAGTCACGCCAAAGAAGTATAACTTCTAACGCACCCTTTTTCCTTTTATTCCATAAATCATAATTTGCGACTAGTCAACCGAGCTAATTCATCTCCCAACATTGATCAATTAAAAGATCACACCGGTCCTATCAAAATTAATTCAACGTTTGCAAAATTTAAATCAGGCCCTGACTGACTACCGACGCCGAACACAATAATTCACTTTCTGTCAGCTTTCCATTACTGCCTTCGTTCTTCATCCCTCATCGATACAAATTATCAGCCGCCGAAAGGGAAAACAAATACGCGCCGACATTAGGCATCGCAAAACTTAATATAGAAAAATGCGCGAAGAAAAGTAATAAAATTTTAAGAGACCATTTCGGGGGGAAAAACGACGGATAAATAAACACAGACATACGAAAGCCATTCGATCTAAAAAGAAATCTTTTTCGTATTATAAATCGAGGGCATCTTTTATTAAACCGGTTAATCATTCCTTTTGAGCAGATTTGTTGCATATCCGCAAACGAAGAAACGGAACGCGCGGAAGAAAGTTGTTTAAAAAGGAGCCTCGAGATTAATTTAGCAACGTTTGCGAACGTCCTCGAAATGAAATCGCGGTAAATTTTGATACCGGTCGTAAAGTTCTTTCGCACAACCCAAAGGTAAATCTTTAAGGCGGACGATAACAGAAGTTTAATAATCTTTTTATTTTAAATAATTTGTTTTTCAATTATTCTCGCGTCTGAACAAAGTCGAAACTTAGAACTACCTCTGCTTTTTAAATCGTTTTTTTTTCGCCTTTCTCTTCTCGCAGCGCGCTCGGCGTGCTCGTGTAAAACTGTAAAACAGCTACGAGAACTTATTTAGATTAAAATTTCAAAACGTGCATTGTCGTAAGTTTGGCGCAAGTTTCGTACTTAAATTTGCGCGAATAAAATGGCAGCGAAAATTTTTCATACATGCAGAAAGTAATAAACACGAGTCACGTTTTCGCTGCAGAAGTAGATCTAAAATATGAAGTGATTTTGAGAAACATGTCGGCACGTCTTGCTTCCATTACTATCGAACTAATCAGTCCGTCAGCAAGTTCTGCCCCCGTAAACTTGCAAGACTGACAGGCCTGACAGCCGGACTACAGAACTGCCCTTGGAAAATTACATCCTCGATTTATCTCATTTGGTGTTTTAATTTTTCTATGATTGCTTTTCGCTTTTTGCCCGTTCGTTCTTGTTTTTGTTTCGGCATTATGAGATGTCGGAAGAATTTTTTCCATTATCGCTATGGCTTGTTTTCTTCGGAAGAACTCTTTAATTAGTCGGGTTCTTATGGAAAGGTTTTATCTTTTGCAACTACTCTCGCTTCTTCAACTTTTCGGTGTAAAGAAAGAAGGCTATTTATCATTAGGCGTCCGTTTCGTTTTTACTAATGAATTGTTATAGCTAATTTTGGCTTTTTTACGTACGAATTACAGTCGAACCTCGATAACTCGAAGTCGAAAGGACACCAAAATTAATTCGAATTATCAATTATTCGAGTTATTAAAAAAGCTTAAAAATTAAATATATATTTGTGTATTTATATATCTTTTATGTGAAATGGTATTTTATATAACGTAATTAGAACTGTAAGTGGTTTAAAGCATACTTTAAAAATCCCGCTTTAAATAAGTCACTGTGATTGGCTCATTTTTGATACAGCATGATGGCCGTTAGCTAATTGACCAATCAGAAAGGTTAATCACTTCGTAACCATAGTTATATTAGAATAGTTTCAATTCTACCTTTTTGAAATAGGCATTTTGTCGAGAAACACTTTCCAACTTGAGTTATCAAAGAATTCGAGTTGTGGAGTTATTAAAGTTAACTGTACATAAAATTTATTAAAGTGGTTAAGCTGAAAATTTTCATATTATTTACAATTATTAAATGATAAAGAAAGGTGCGTGTACTTATGCACGCCCGTGAGAAGTTATACTTCTTGGCATAACTAAATTAAATGTAAATAAATACCAGGATGTGCACATTCGAGCGAAAAGTGGCACATTTCCGAGCGAGGGAAGCAAATGAAGCGCGACGCGGAGCGGCGCGCTTCATTTTCCCGAGATCGGAATGTGCCACTTTGAGCTCGAATGTGCACACTCGATTTTAAGCACTATTCACAAAATTTAGGCTAATAAATTATTCAAAAATTAAATAAATAATTTAATCGTTTTCTCTCACTCGCATCTACTAAATTCTCGTATGTTTTCGCCCACTTCCATTCATTACTATGGCAAATCCGTTTCTTTAATATAAAATTCATTTTTATTTTTAATTTTTTGATTCGAAAGTGAAAAGATTAATTAAGGCAAGTCATTAAATACGAGGATGTGCACGTTCGAGCGAAAAGTGGCACATTTCCGAGCGAGGGAAGCAAATGAAGCGCGACGCGGAGCGGCGCGCTTCATTTTCCCGAGATCGGAATGTGCCACTTTGAGCTCGAATGTGCACACTCGATTTTAAGCGCTATTCACAAAATTTAGGCTAATAAATTATTCAAAAAATTAAATAAATAATTTAATCGTTTTCTCTCACTCGCATCTACTAAATTCTCGTATCTTTTCGCCCACTTCCACCCATTACTATAGCAAATACGTTTCTTTAATATAAAATTCATATTTACTTTTAATTTTTTGATTTGAAAGTGAAAAGATTATTTTATATAAACACACATGCAAAAACAACAATTTTTTATATCGCGCTTAGTTTTAAAGAAAGAAATGCTTTAAAAGGTTTACACATTATACAGAGGTGGATTCGCAAAATTTAAAATAACTATTTGCCTTATAAAAAAACGTTTTGACACCCAATTGCACCTTTTCATTAGTACTAAAGGGCGATTTTATTAATAATGTTGTAAATGGCGCAGGATGTAGACAAAACTATGGCCAACTTGGTTTTTTTAAATGGCAACCTATTTTTAATTTTTTATAAAACTACAGAAGAAATAAGACTTTTTATATCAAGCAATTTTTCTATACACATAGTTTACGAGATATTTACGATTTTATCTAAGCATACAAAGCGGTGCGAAATTAATATGCGATTTCAGAAAAATTAATCCGTTCTTTAATATAAAATTCATATTTACTTTAAATTTTTTGATTTGAAAGTGAAAAAATTATTTTATATAAACACACATGCAAAAACAACAATTTTTTATATCGCGCTTAGTTTTAAAGAAAGAAATGCTCTAAAAGGTTTACACATTATACAGAGGTGGATTCGCAAAATTTAAAATAACTATTTGCCTTATAAAAAAACGTTTTGACACCCAATTGCACCTTTTCATTAGTACTAAAGGGCGATTTTATTAATAATGTTGTAAATGGCGCAGGATGTAGACAAAACTATGGCCAACTTGGTTTTTTTAAATGGCAACCCCTATTTTTTAATTTTTTTTATAAAACTACAGAAGAAAATAAGACTTTTTTATATCAAACAATTTTTTCGTATAGCGCATAGTTTACGAGATATTTACGATTTTATCTAAGCATACAAAGCGGTGCGAAATTAAATATGCGATTTCAGAAAAAATTAATCCGACGTCGCATATTTCGATTTGATCTATATTTTAGCTAAAAGTCTATATTTTTTGAATATGTAAAGTATCCCCACCGACGTCGGCCTAAGTTTTGAGAAATAAGACTTTTAGGACTTATAAACACTGTATAAGGGGAATAATCACAAAATTGAAAATAACTCGAAAACTATGCGACTTATAAAAAAAAGTTTAGAATCAAAATTGCACCTTTTTATTAGTACTAAAGAACCAGTTGATTAATAATTTTGTAGATGGCGCGCATGCGGGCAAAACTATGGTCAACTTGGTTTTTTTAAATGGCAACCCCAATTTTTTTATTTTTTTTATTAAACTACAGATAAAAATAAGACTTTTTTATATCAACTAATTTTTTTATATAGCGAATAGTTTACGGGATATTTAATAGTTTATGCACGAATCGGTCGGCGCTAAATTAAATTTGCAAGTTTCGGAAAAAAACTGTTTGTCGTTTGATGTTAATTTAAGGATTTACATAAACTATTTTGTTGTACATATTTTTTCTCACGAGCAGAGAACGAAACGATTTTTTTCGCGAAAAATCCGAGGCGGGATGGCTTTGGGCACGTCTTCGAGCGACTTTGTGCAAAGCTAAGATCATTAGTAATTTAAGATTCAACCAAAATACCTTTCTACATTTAAATAATTCAAAATGCTATGAACCAAAAGCAAATATTGATATTATCTCCCTCGGGCAGCAATTTTGTACTCGGAGAAAACGTGCATAACCGAGAAATCGAATTTTCTTGCATCATTTCCATTAACTCCCCTGCAAAGTCGATCGTTTTGCAATTACTACGTCCAAATTTAAATTGCAAAAATTATCATTAGGATTGATTTTTCGAGCCCTTTATATTTATGTCGTTTTTTTTACGTTCTCGCAATTTCGTCCTTTCATATTATAAAAATAAATTGCAAACGAATATTTTATTCGGGCCAATATTGAAGATTGAATATAAAAATAAATGGCCGCACTTTCGCCTTTTAAATTGGATGTAATAATTCTATTCGGTTATTAGATACACTTACATATTTTCGAGATTTTTTTGTAGGCAAAGAAAGGAAATATTTGATTAAACGCTTCCGAGACGAACGTTTTTTTTTTTTTTTGATAAATAGTCAAAATCAATCGCATCGACAATTTTTCGGGGTAGAATTAGGGGCGGCTCGGCCCCACCAAAGGCTCTTTGTTTAATAATAAAGTCTTCGTAATTTTTAATTAAACCTAACAATTTTCATTTGATTTTCGAAGCTTTATAATAGACTTAAAGCTTTTAAACCTTTAATTAAACTCGAACAACGTCGGTTTATGAAAAGATTTTTCTAAGACATTTATCAACCATTTTTAATAAGAAGAAAGGCGCTCCCCGGACTCGCAACTGTCGTTTCGTTTTTTAATTTTAGTTAAACAAGTTCGTAGGAACGAATTTACTTGTTGTAGGGATCGAACGAAATCGTTTATCGGGCTTTAAATTTATGTGGCCAATAAAATTACGGCCATGGTCGGGGAATAATTTCGCGAAATCCTTTTCGTTATAAAGGGACAAAGCGATAGAAGAGACAGTTGTCAGGTGAATTAGTGCAGTAAATTATGAGACGGCCATCTCTTTCGGGACATTGAAGGATTACCGGCGAATCCGAGAAAATTGTTTAACTGATGGGTTATTTTAGTTTACTTCCTCTTTTCCGCTATAACTTTTATTACAGGTTTTTTATTGACGTCCTCGAACGCTTCGCGTTTCTTATATAATTTTCTTAATTAAATTTTTGAGCCATCTTTGACTTCGTGACAATTAGTTATTGTGCAGGGACCGGTGCTGAAGCTTTGTCGTCTATTTTATTTTGTTTTTTCTTATTTGGAAGCGAATTAATTTTTTTTAAATCTCGATTACATAATGAATTTAATAATTGAGGACGTACACTTCAAGTCCGTTATAACGTTGCCATATGTAGAAAATTTTAAAAATTAAAAGCTCCATAGATCTCACATATTAAATATGAATCGAAATAGAGGAAATAGGCTTGGCAACAATGTCTCAAAATTGAGACGTGAAATAAAGTTGCGTATCTTAATCACTTCACGGGTAACGTAAGATGTTTATAATAAATAATCTTAATCGACGTTTATTGTGACACATAATATTTGGACAATAAAATAAATTAGTAATGAATCATGAGCATATGGAGACGATGGAGTGTTGCCATTTAATTAAAAAGCATTTCCTTGAAATCCTTTGGCTTTAGGACATATTGTATACAAGCTTTTATTGTTTAGATTGGTGTTAGGTACAGTAAAACCTCAATTATCCGGACCTCAGTTATACGTATTCGCGATTATCCGGATTGTCAACTGCGTTCCGACTGGTTGCGAAAATTAAACCTCGATATTTCTTACTAAATATTTTTTTTTTGTATTTCGCAATAAACAGTGTTTTTTTGCTTTGTTGATTTTAAGATAATGTGCGGCTGTTTCATTTAATGATTAATATTTGTTGCGTTTTTTTTAAACACATAGGGTAGGAAGGGGGAATGGCGTTCACTTAACGAAAACGTGGTGTATTTTTTTAATTATTTATTATAAATCAAAATTAACGAACGAAACTAAATATTTAATGATCGACAATTTTACAAAAAAAAAATATAGTTTTGTCCTACTAGTAGTAGGACAATATTTAAAAAAAAACATGTTTGAGCGGCATTGCCCCTGCCTTTGGGTAATGACGCTCATACATGTTTTTTGGAATTTAAAAAGTAGGATATATTTAAATTAAATATAATATAATTTAAAAGAATTATTATTATTAGAGGTAAAACAAATTAAAAATAGTAATATTTTATTTCTGAACACATAAATCACAGATGTACCCATCTGGCGAATCCCACCCTGAACATATAGCATGAGCCCACAGTCCGCAGATGGTGCGGCAATACCACAACTCGTTTTTTCCAAATTCTTCGCAAATAACACATTTATTATAATTTTCATCATTCACATCCATTTCGTCATCATTTTTGGTAAAAATACCCTACTGTAAATTTCATTTAAAAGGACATCGAGAAGTGGTACATTTAGTTCACTTTGATTTAATTAATATTATTTGTAAGAGAGAAGAATAAGATAGGCAAATTCAATTATTAAGGAGTATGTGCACTTTTCAAGCGTAAACTTTTTCCGAATAGAAAATCTTGATTTGAAGGATTTGTTATTAATATAGTCGACTCCAATTAACACGAAGATGTGCGCATTCGAGCGAAAAGTGGCACATTTCCGAGCGAGGGAGGCAAATGAAGCGCGACGCGGAGCGGCGCGCTTCATTTTCCCGAGATCGGAATGTGCCACTTTGAGCTCGAATGTGCACACTCCGTTTTGAGCACGATTCACAATAAATTAAACCAATAAATTTGACAAAAAACCAATTAAATAATTTTAGTCGTTCCCTCTCACTCGCCTTTATGAGATTATCGTATCTTTTCGCTCCCTTCCACTCATTGCTATGGTAAATACATTTTTCGAACATAAAATCGATATTTACTAAACTTTAAACTTTGATAGAGACAAAACATTAATATTGCCAAATTGAATAAATACGAAGATGTGCGCATTCGAGCGAAAAGTGGCACATTTCCGAGCGAGGGAGGCAAATGAAGCGCGACGCGGAGCGGCGCGCTTCATTTTCCCGAGATCGGAATGTGCCACTTGGAGCTCGAATGTGCACACTCGATTTTAAGCCCGATTCACAATAATTAATTTACATTCTTAGACATGCTTATATTTTACCCTCAATGCGCTAAAAATTTAACTTAATTTTTTTTTTAAAAAGTGTCCGGATAACCGAGTCTCCACTGTATTACCTCAGTACCTATTTGTCTGACACCCTGTATAAAGGAAAACCTACTAAATTTTTTAATCTTGAAAAAGTTTTGAGCATTTTTTTTTAAAATAGCCGAGTCACGCATTTTTTGGGATTGTACTCTGCGTAATAAATTTATGTTCTATTAATTCGTTTCGAAAAGCGTTAAAAGCTTCTTTTCGCCGAATAAAAGAGCGAAAAAAGAAATGTTCCAGAAAACAGGACACTTTGTTTCGAAACTCTCGATTTAATTTAAAATAGAAAATTGATGAGAAATGTTTAGATAAATTGGAACAACATAAAGGACAAGGATTTATTTAGCCGAAACTATCGCCGAAAACTTCTCCTCTTCGAAAGCCCTAAAAAGCTCCGAATAAGTTTTAGTCTAACAGCACATTTGCTATTTATTCCTTTTCTTGTGTTACGTAAATCTGGCACTTATTCGTGGAGACTTTTTGTTATGCTAAATAGTTTACAAAACTCCATCGATCGTGCTCGTTTTTTTTTCTCCTTTCGGCGAAGGAAAATTTCCTTGATAATCTTCTGGAATTGCTGATGCGATTATTTTGCGCAAAAAATTGCCAGTCATTCTTCCGCTAATTTCGACTTGCCAAGAAAAACAACCGAATCTATACGCCCAAAGTTTAGAATCTAATTAAAATCGGATTAGCCGAAGCGATTGAATTTTGAAAATACAGTGGGACCTCGTTTAACGCCGATTCGATGTAGCGCGGTCTGCTCGAAGCCCAAAATAGCCCAAAATTGTGACAATTTCGGAATGACCTCGTTCAACACTGTTTCGTTTAGCACTTAAACGCATTGGAACGTATCCCTCGCGGTAAACGGGGCGTTACTGTATAGCAATAAACGTGACTGACAGTTTTTGATTAAATTTCGAAGAGAAAAAAAACTATTAAAGTTTGCCCGAAATTTTTACGCGAAAAAAAATAGAGGAGTAATCAGCACGCGTTATACGAAGTGAAATTTTTATTTATTTCGAGGCGAACTGACATAAAACTGAACGAGAAACGTCTGCAGAACCTTGGAGGAGGCGGAATATGAAAATATCGATGAAAAATTCGTCTGTACATTTATTTTAAGATTATTTCGGTAGTAAACAAGGCAGGTACCGACGTCTTGAACAACTACACTAAAAACGAACGTAAAACTTCGTATATAATCATGCGATGGCGTGTCGGGCCTGCTTTTGATCTTACACTTTTATAGAAATACAAACGGATAATAAAAGCACGCACTGCCTAAACCAACGTGAAAGGCATCCGAGAAGTGAAAATCATAAAACAGAGCACGAATATTATACGTGTACTAAAAAAAAAAGTTTCGCGCTTCCAATTTCGCCTAAAAATTTTCGGTCCGAATTTGCGAACGGGAAAAAAATTGGCTCGCCCCCGCCGTTTCGTTTTAAGGGTCGCGTTTTATTGGGGGTTGGGAAATTTTTTGACTTTGTTTAAAATAATTCGGCCGAAACGAAGTTTTGATAAAATTGAGAGCTGAGAGATTTTGATCTCGCAACTTTTATTTGTGGAAATATCTTTAGAAATGAGATCTTATACATTTTTCAGTGAAAAAAGATTAAAAGGGCGCAGATAAAAAATTGCGGTTGATAGAAACGAGACGGATTCGGAATTCTGGGACTTTTTTACATAAGATACATGTAAAATAAGTGTAGGGCGCAACGTAAATTTTTCGAAAATAAAAAAGTGCAATTTTTAGGCCTCATTTTTGCACAATTTTGAACTTTAAAAAAATTCTAGCGCCGTTATTTGTGGACGGATCTTTAAAAACTATTCAGATTCGGATTTGGCAGCCTTTTGGCTTCGGATAGGCTTAAGAAACCATAGGCGTGCTATTTCAAAGCTTTGAAAAAACGTTTTTCTTTTTGAAAAAACATGGGTTTTAACCCATGTTTTTGGCAAAAAATGAAAAAAATAGAATTGCTTTATATTGCAAGGGGATGTTCCTACGTACCCTTAGCGACTATAGCCGGTGTAATTTTCTGGCGCTCCCGCTCTAAAATAAAAATTTTCGATAAAACTAAATAAATCAAAAAAAATATACCTTGATTTACAAAAAAAATCGTAGCACCCTTATTTTCGATGTAATCATTACAAGCGAGACGGATTCCGAATTCTGGGACTCTTCCACATAAGATACATGTAAAATAAGTGTAGGGCGCAACGTAAATTTTTCGAAAATTAAAAAGTGCCATTTTTAGGCCTCATTTTTGCACAATTTTGAACTTTAAAAAATTCTAGCGCCGTTATTTGTGGACGGATCTTTAAAAACTATTCAGATTCGGATTTGGCAGCCTTTTTGGCTTCGGATAGGCCTAAGAAACCATAGGCGTGCTATTTCAAAGCTTTGAAAAAACGTTTTTCTTTTTGAAAAAACATGGGTTTTAACCCATGTTTTTGGGCAAAAAATGAAAAAAATAGAATTGCTTTATATTGCAAGGGGATGTCCCTACGTACCCCTAGCGACTATAGCCGGTGTCATTTCCTGGCGCTCTCGCTCGAAAATAAAAATTTTCGATAAAATTAAATAAATAAAAAAAAATACACTTTAACTCACAAAAACAATAGTAGCGCTCTATTTTTATAGTAAATTTCTGCAAGGGATAACGATGTGTGGAAGGGACCGAAAAGATGGTCCCATTAATGCGTGTGAGCGGGAACACCAAAGAAGTATGACTTCGAACGCGCGTCCATAAGTACCCGTACCAGTTTTTTTTAGTTTTAGACAATCAAATTTGTATCTTCGTTTGTGGTATATTTTTTTTATAAATTAACTAGTAGTAATTAAAACGGGAAAATTTTTTTTATGTAATTAGGAAGCTGTTTCAGTCAACGACCTCAGCCTTAGGAAAATAGAAAATATATAAATAGGAATCCGGAAAAATATAATTAGGTTTCTATATTTATAAATCACTACGAGTCTCTATTCTTGCAGATAACGTCTTAGATAACCGCCAAAATAGAATCGAGATGTTATTTCGCGTTATTTTTATGCGGCGTATTTATTTTTAAGTTGTCGCGCCTCTTCGAAAGGCAATTAATCATCATCGATTAAAATTTTTGACGACCTAAAATTTGGCGACGTTAAATAATCGTTCGGCAATTTCGGAGCCATTAATAAAAAAAATCGGCGCGCTTTGCTCGCGAGTCGCGTTTCGGGGTTCGAGCCCCCCCGTTCGAAAGTCGTTTTAATTTAAAAGATGGATGACGAAAAGATATGAGAATGTATCAAAATAAAGTCCTCCTTGTGACCGGTTAAGGTGAAGGCGATTAATCTAAAGTTAGACCGCGAGAATAGTCATCCGATACGATGGAGAATGCCGATCCTCTCCGAGGAAGAAGCTGCTAAATATGGTCCCGCGTCTTGGGCGTCGCGACGTGATGTTCGGGGCAATTTTCACGTGCTTCTCTCGCGGCATTGCGACGCTCGTTTTTCGTCTGCTCTGCATTCGCTGATAGATTATATTACGTGCATATCCGATCGAAAATCGTATTATTTTCGGAACCCGCACAATATCAATTTTTCTTTTACTTCCCTTTTCTTTTGGGGGCTGCTCGATCGGGACTGATCGACGTTTATATTTGAGCTTGTTTATTTTTGGTCTTTTTTCACTTTCGACTTATCCAGGCTCGACTGTATTTAATCTTCAATTTAAAATTAGTTAAAGAACATATGATTCTCATATTTATGTTATAACCATGGTTACTAGGTGATTAAGCGCTTCTGATTGGCTAATTAATTAGCGGCCATCATGTTTTATTAAAAATGAGCCAATCACGGGGAGTATTTAGAGGGGGATTTTTTAAAATCGATTTTGAAAAGATATGTAGTTATCTCGAACGGTCTGGGGTTTCTTCTCAGCTTAAACTTATCGAGGTTTGACTGTATACACTGACATATCAACAATATTCGGACACCCACAAAATGTTTCGTTTTTGACGTTTTTCTACCTTAGAAATACATTTAAAAAATTGCTAAATCAAAAAAAAAAATTTATTAAAGAGATATTTATTTTACTAAAAAAATAAGATTTTGGGCATTTATAAATCAAAACAATACTGAAAACGAAAGGTATGAAAATATTTCAAAATTAATATATAGGTATAAGTTACTGTTCTAGAGCAGTGTTTCCCAACGTGGGGTCCACGCCCCACAGGGGGGCAATTCGATTGCTCAAGGGGGCAATTAAAAAAAATCGACTTTTACAGAATGTAAATTTAACCATATTAAAAATTGATGTGTTACATGGGGGGACATAATCAATTTTTAAAGTTTAGGTGGGGCGTGGGACAAAAAAGGTTGGGAAACACTGTTCTAGAGCCTTTGTTTTATGCTGACAATTTTTTATTTTTAGAAATATTTTATGTACTAAATTTTAAAATGACATCAAAAGTTACAAGCGTCCGAAAACTTTTGTTATGCCAGTGTAGGGACACCGGGTATGGTTGTGTCACGGGTAGGTTGTCACCATAAGCCATAACACCAAACCTAATGAATTAATAAATTTGGTTACCCGTGTCAAAGAAGCCCGAGGACAATACCTCCTTGCGTACTTCACTTCAGTTCGCTCTGAAATACCGTAAAAGAAATATATACGTTTGTATTTTTTGTACAGTGAAAGTAATTTTTTGTATATCTGTTTTGAGTCTTGAAAGTGTATTTAAATTTTGCATAGTTATATACTTTTTCGTGTATTTATGATGTTTAAGATATGCTTCATGACATTATTCATATGGTTTCTTAAATGACGATCGATTTAAATTTATTTTGGGAGTTTATTGTTCAAAACTGTTTTGGGGAAAGTTGGCTCAAGTTAACGGGGGCTAGTTGTCACCTGTGCAACGTAACCATGAATATGTGCGGCCTTTTTTATTGGTTTCTAGGGGTTTTGCTACATAAACGATTGGCTGGAGTTATACATTTGTCATTTTTGTTACCATAACCTAAGTTCGTTAGATAGAATAGGTTAGGAATAGCATATGCATTTGTTTTCTCGTTTTGTATTTTACCTTTTATTTAGCGGGTGATTACCTACCCCCAGACACTATGACAATCATCCCTTATACACGGGGTTGAAAGTCGCACTTTGTTTTTTCAGAAAAATTATAAATCTGCTCATTAGATAATGGTAGAGAAAAAGTATTTTTTTTTTAAACTAGAATAAAAACACCATCTATTGATATATAAATGTCATTTATAAATTAAGACCATGGGCTCTAAAAATACAAAAGAAAAAAAATGTGACTTCCAACCCCGGTCTCCCCTATATACATTTTTTTATGGCCAAAAATTGTTTGAAATTTGCAGAACAAATAAGGTATTCTGCAGAAGCCAGATAATGAGTAGGAAAAGCATTGATTATGAGATAATCCTCGACGAAGACTTCGGCCCGACAATCAGCGACACAGCCAGGTGCAAGGCTGATTATAATTCTGCGAGTGCTCGGCTTCGGTTCATCAACAGCACTTGTCATGGCCGGCACGGTCCTCGCTTTAGGAAAAACTTTCAGCCAGTCTTTATCTTTCCTTCTGTGCCAATAAAATCACGGTATTCGTAGGTTCGTTTAAGGATTTATATAAGTTCGGACGCCCTGAAGAGTACATACGGTTCTTCTTCCAACTTCCTTCTCCAATCACACTGTCTGTCGCTTGAAATTCACACTCGAGCTGGCACGTCATTGTGTCCTTATATTGCATTTAGTTTCTGGATAAGCGGAAGAACTTCTCGCTAGCTCGTTGACATCCAACTTAATGCAAAATCTAATATAAAATAACTCGATTTGGAATTTATTTAACTCGCAGTATAAAGATTTTTAACTATTTATTAAATGGCAGCCGGGACTGCGAAGGCTTTCGGGAACCGGATTTAGGGTAAATCGTCCAGTGAATGACCGTTACGACGAATAATGTTTAAATAACAATTAAGCTTTTGTGTACTAGGTGGGGTATAACTAACGTGAACAATTTTTTTTTGTTAAAACGGGACGGTTGGTAACCGAGCTTGAAACCGAGTGTGCACATTCGAGCTCAAAGTGGCACATTCCGATCTCGGGAAAATGAAGCGCGCCGCTCCGCGTCGCGCTTCATTTGCCTCCCTCGCTCGGAAATGTGCCACTTTTCGCTCGAATGCGCACATCTTCGTGTTTATTACAATTGTATAATTTACCGTGCGGCCCTTCAAATCAAAAATTTCAATTTAGTTTAGTAAATATCGATATTATACTGGAAAAATGTATTTACCATAGCAAATGAGTGGAAGGGAGCG
Organism: Sinopyrophorus schimmeli; assembly: GCA_036325965.1. Classification (NCBI taxonomy): domain Eukaryota; kingdom Metazoa; phylum Arthropoda; class Insecta; order Coleoptera; family Elateridae; genus Sinopyrophorus; species Sinopyrophorus schimmeli. The sequence continues at coordinate 465,241 of JARFIZ010000405.1, forward strand.
CAAAGATACGAAAATCTTGTCAGTGCGAGTGAGAGGGACCGATTATAATTATTCAATTGTATTTTCGTCCAATTTATTGGCCTAAATTATTTTGAATCATGCTTAAAACCGAGTGTGCACATTCGAGCTCAAAGTGGCACATTTCGATCTCGGGAAAATGAAGCGCGCCGCTCCGCGTCGCGCTTCATTTGCCTCCCTCGCTCGGAAATGTGCCACTTTTCGCTCGAATGCGCGCATCTTCGTATTTATTACATTTGTATAATTTAGCGTGGGCACCTTCAAATCAAAAATTTTAATTTAGTTTAGTATATATCGATATTATACTGGAAAAATGTATTTATTATATCAAATGAGTGGAAGGGAGCGAAAAGATACGGAAATCTTGTCAGTGCGAGTGAGAGGGACCGATTAAAATTATTCAATTGTATTTTCGTCCGATTTATTGGCCTAAATTATTTTGAATCATGCTTAAAACCGAGTGTGCACATTCGAGCTCAAAGTGGCACATTCCGATCTCGGAATGAACGCGCCGCCCGCGTCGCGCTTCATTTGCCTCCCTCGCTCGGAAATGTGCCACTTTTCGCTCGAATGCGCACATCTTCGTGTTTATTATATTAGTATAATTTATCGTGCCCTCCTTCAAATCAAAAATTTTAATTTAATTTAATAAATATCGATTTTATATTCGAAAAACGTATTAACCATAGCAATGTGTGGAAGGGAGCGAGAAAATACCATAATTTGTCGATGCAAGCGAGAGGGAACGATTAAAATTATTCAATTAATTTTTCGTGTATTTCATTGGTCTAAATTATTGCGAATCATTAAGAAATTGCCGTGAAATTAATTGCTATTTAAATAAAGAGGCAAGAATTAAATTTTTGTTAGGTTTTCTTAATATTTGGTATCGTAATTGACACGTGTCATTGAAATTTGGTACTCAATAACTCAATAGTTTCTAAGGTGAAAAAAATTAAGTTTTTGTATTTTTATTAATAGATTAATGGAGGGTAACTGTACGCAGTTTTGAGAAAATTACTTCCAGAATAAAACTGTTTTATAATTTGAAACAAACATTTCTAAATAATAATAGAACATAAAATTTGAATTTTCTTTATAATTATAAGTTATAATGAATTTTTTAATTAACACGGGAAATGCGGACACTTGCCCGCATCATTACTCTACAAGTCTATTCTAATGCATAAATAAATATGTGTTTTACTTAAACCTATTCATTATTGGATATTAAAATATATTTCTTATCATTTAACTGTTATAAAGTACAATTTTGTGGATTTTATTTCATTTTATTTTCGGGGTATGACAAACCCACCTAGTATGGCACGCGACATTTAGTCACCTAGTATGCGGAAGGTTAAAAGAAGGGTGCGTGGGATCCGCGCGCGTCAGAAGTGAATCTTCTTGTATATTATTTTCGTAACGCTCGTAAATTGTAGCCCCCGAAGCAAAGAAGCTTCACTTCAATAAGTTGTAACGTTAAAATTTCGAGAGAATCGTTGGGAGGAAATTTATTTTAAAATTCGTGGGGGTCTGCTTGGCACGAATTATTAATTTGAATATCTCGGGATTTTATTTATAAAATAGATTAAAAAAATTAATGTGCTACACTGCGAAAATTTTAGCAAATCGAAGGGGTAGATTTCGATTTATAATTTTTTTTTTGCACAAAGCATCACTGTTAGAAATTTGTTTCGGTTATTTTTGCAAAAATTATTAGCAGCACGGGTGGTCAATTCGAAAGCAGGGAGTTATCAAAAACTAGTTTTTCTTATCGGTCGGGCGAAAATTTCCGTTCTCCTCGGTCCGCAGTAGTGAACGTACGGTCGAACATGTTGACGGTGTTTAAAGACTGCAATATTTTGCATTTTAATTATTAATTAATTAGTGTTATAAGTGCTAGTGTTCACCGACATGCTCCTACCCTCGAGGAGCATCCCTTGCACAACCCTCGCAGTTGTAAGTTTTTTTTTAATACCTTTATTTCGGTTTTATAAATTTTTTTATGCGAATGGAGCGGCACCCCAAAAATTTTGGTACCGGCCTGTTCGGAAAAAAATGGGCTACATTTTGGCCATTGCGGATTTCAAAAATAATTAGTATTAAGGGTCTTAATTAATACTATTGATTTAATTCGTTTCAACGTTACGTGAAGGTGTGAGTAACCGGGCTTGTGAGTGTAACGTTATCTTTTGCAGCACTCGGCCTGCGAGATAACAATTTATTTTTATTTATTTACCTCTAATATTTTGCTTTAAAATTCACAATTATTTTAGAACCAGTTAGTATGAAATTACCGCTCTTTATTTTCTGCAATCGTTATTGGAAAATCACAACTTAAACCTATTCATTATTGGATATTAAAATATATTTCCCATCATTTAACTGTCATAAAGGACTATTTTGTGGATTGTATGTCATTTTATTTTGGGGGTATGGCAAACCCCACTTAGTATGGCATGTGACATTTAGTCACCTAGTATGCGGAAGGTTAAACAAATTTTTAATAGGCGAATCAATTAATCGATCATTGACTAGACTATACTCGGTCATTCTTTAGACGAAAATGGTTATTTACTGGAGCCTCCTCATATTATATTCTTTATAGTTTATACCCAAATTGCGATAATGTTTTCATTAATGCATAGACAAAAGTAATATTTCATTTCAATTGTTGTTTTGGGTTTATTAATTTTTTTACATCAAAATAGCTCTCGATGTAAGAAATCGTTCATTCATTGGACGTTTTACCCTATAAAAACATATATTTTTTTTCCTGTATAATATAAACGATTTGTCGGGCTACAATAAACAGAATCGCAAAATTGGCTTTCTAAATACATATTAATTTTTAATGAACATTCCTTTGATTAAAGATCGTGAAAGGCTGTCGAAGCCCTTGTGGTTTACACAGTGTTAAATTTCAAACCGTGTGTAATTAGAAGCGCATAGATAATACAGAAAAATTTAGGGCCAAAATATTTCTTCGTGAAATAATTGGTATTTGTTATTTGGAAATTTATAGCCCCGAACGGCGGTGACCTACAAAGCACGGGGATAACGCAAATATAATTAAAATACCTTTATATCGTTGCCATAATCAATTTTGGATTTGGGTTTACTTTAATAAGAATATGGGTGTAATTATATTTATAATTTACAACTTTTCTCTTAGATTAGGAGTTTCGCAAATTTTTATGAACGAGAGATACTTCTTTGAGCGAGCCCCACGATTTAATTACTCAAGAATAATTTAGCTTTTAATTTCTTTTTTTTTTAAATTTAAAACGGGTTCAGTTTAAATTAAAACGATTTGCTTGTTAAAAAAAAAGGCAAAAATTTAGAAATATTAACTGGTGAGATCCTTCAAGTTTTGATGGTGGCATTTCTTCTAAATCCTTTGACTGGTTTTTTATCCTCTTTCTTTGCGCTTTATCGAGATCTTAGGGAGTCGGTCGTTGCCATTTAAAAGAAATAGTCATCACCTTTGATACATTAAAAGTGCTTTTTTCGGAACCACGCCCAAATCCAATAAATACGTGGATGTGCGCATTCGAGCGAAAAGTGGCACATTTCCGAGCGAGGGAGGCAAATGAAGCGCGACGCGGAGCGGCGCGCTTCATTTTCCCGAGATCGGAATGTGCCACTTTGAGCTCGAATGTGCACACTCGGTTTTAAGCTCCATTCACAATAATTTAAACCAATAAATTAGACGAAAAATCAGTTCAATAATTTTAATCGTTTTCTCTCGCTCGCACTGACGATATTGTCGTATCTTTTCGCTCCCTTCCACTCATTGCTATGGTAAATACGTTTTTTGAATATAACTACGATATCTACTAAATTAATTTAATTTTTTGGATTTGAAGAAGCGTAGTTTATATTAGATAAATGTAATAAATACCAGGATGTGCACATTCGAGCGAAAAGTGGCACATTTCCGAGCGAGGGAGGCAAATGAAGCGCGACGCGGAGCGGCGCGCTTCATTTTCCCGAGATCGGAATGTGCCACTTTGAGCTCGAATGAGCACACTCGGTTTTAAGCACGATTCACAATAATTTAAACCAATAAATTAGACGAAAAATCAGTTCAATAATTTTAATCGTTTTCTCTCGCTTGCACTGACGATATTGTCGTATCTTTTCGCTCCCTTCCACTCATTGCTATTTTAGAAAATTTAAAAAGGTAAATACGTTTTTTGAATATAAATACGATATCTACTAAATTAATTTAATTTTTTGGATTTGAAGAAGCGTAGTTTATATTAGATAAATGTAATAAATACCAGGATGTGCACATTCGAGCGAAAAGTGGCACATTTCCGAGCGAGGGAGGCAAATGAAGCGCGACGCGGAGCGGCGCGCTTCATTTTCCCGAGATCGGAATGTGCCACTTTGAGCTCGAATGCGCGCACTCGGTCTTAAGCACGATTACAAAGCGTCCCATTTTAAAAGAAAAAAACTTGGTCAAATTATTAGGTAAATGTTTACAAAAAACCCAACAAATATTAATCGCTAAATAAAACAGTCGCACATTATCTTAAAATCAACAAAGCAAAAAAAAACACTGTTTAGAGCGAAACACAAAAGTGCCGCGGCACAGTGGTTGAGAATCACTGACCTAAACAATAAAAGTTTGTATGCAGTATGTCCTAAATCTAAAGGATTTCGAACAAAATGCATTTTAATTTTCCAGCATTTGAAAAGAGCGGGCGATAATTCTACAATTTCCTTTACGTGCGCGCTTAGCTTTTTTAGTATTTCGAACAATTCATTTTAACGCCCTCCACATATTCTTGGATTGGCAAATAAAGTCGGGAGATATTCGTAGAAAAGTTCTATGTAAGATGCAATTAATAAAAAGCTGGTTATTTGCGAAAAGGATCTAAAAGATGTTTATGGGAATTTATGGGAGCAAACGTGTAGCTTTTATAGCGGTTTCCATGTAAAGCTTCTGCATCCAGAAACTGATTTCGAAGCATTAAAACCCGCAAAACGTATTGTTTATTAGACCACAAGGAGCTTATATGCTCGGTTTCCTTGAAATTGCTTAAATCTATTACGGAAAACGTAAAATTCCTTGCTATGTTTTTATTAGTATTGTTCTTTTAACATTTTTCGATTACCTCACCTTTGCGTTTGGGATTCGTACATTTATTTATTGACGTCGTACTAATTTGGAAAGGAAGCGATCCCGGGCCTTGTTTTATGAATTTCTATGACTTACAGCCTCTCCGCCGTATCTCTTGAAATTAAATAACAAAATTCGGAGATCAATAATGGAAAGTTCAACAACACGAAAGGTCAATAAAGGGAAAATGTTTAAATGTCGAAGCCCCGTATATTTTGTTGCTTTAATTTATTGATTAAAATTTAAGTGCCCTTTTTATTTCGGTACGAAAATTTGTTCGGTTAAATGACGCAAATAGATTCGCAAATAACGAGGGACAGGGCCGGCTTCAGTTCTCAAAAAAATAATCTAAATTTAGTTTGCCATGTAAAACTTATCCGGGATTGTACGGTGCTATTTGCTTCATTTTTGGATGTAACCTTTTTATGTAATTTTTTATGAAATGAGCCTGCACAAAATTTTAAAAAATCAAAGAACAAAACACAATATTTTATTTGCAAAGATTAAACGTATAGATTTTCTAATTTGGTTGTTTTATAAATTCTTTTTAAATTGCAACTTAAAAACATACAGCCTGTCAGACAAACTTGATCCACTTATAAATGATCTTAAATTTAAAAAATATACCCTAAATCAAGTAGGCATATGTGTAATATTTTTGAGTTACGGTATCGTAAACGTCAATTTAAAAATGTGTAATAAATACTTTATTAGAGGAGACCGGGGTTAGAAGTCACAATTTTTGTTTGTTTGCATTTATAGAGCCCATGGTCTTAATTTATCAATGACATTTATATATCAATAGATAGTGTACATATTTATTCTAGTTTAAGAAAAAATAAAGACTTTTTCTCTGCCATTATTTAATGAGAACATATTATAATTTTTATGAAAAAAGAGAAGTGTGACTTTTAACCCCTCGTCTGGCCTAAGTAATCACATACTAAATAAAAGGTGAAATACAAAACGACAAAACAAATGCCTATTTTTATTAAAGGTAAAATGTGGTTTGTAAGAAATTTTGCCTAAGAAAGGAACGAAAAATATCCTAATCATAATTAAAAAAAATAAAAAATATTTGCTGTGAGCGAATAGTAACTTCTATCTAACGAACTTAGGTTATGTTACCAAAACTGAAACAAATATAATTACAGCCAATCGTTTATGTAGTAAAACCCTAGAAACCAATAAAAAAGGCCGCACATATTTATGGTGTTGCTTTGCACATATGACAACTAGCCCCCGTTAACTTGAGACAACTTTCCCCAAAACAGTTTTAGACAATTAACTCCCAAAATAAATTTTAATCAATGGTCATTTATGAAACCATATGAATGCTATCATGTAGCATATCTTAAACATCATAAATACACGAAAAAGTATATCACTATGCAAAATTTTCAATACACTTACGAGACTCAATACAGATTCACAAAAAATGACCTTCACTGTACAAAAAAAACGAACGCATATATTTCTTTTACGGCATTTCAGAGCGAACTGAAGTGAAGTAGGCAAGGAGGTATTGTGCTCGGGCTTCTTTGACACGGGTAAACAAATTTTTTAATTCATTAGATTTGCTGTTATGGCTTTTGTGACAACTTACCCGTGAGACAACTATACCCGGTCTCCTCTACTAAGAAACTATTTAAAAAAAGTAATTAATTTTTTTTAAGAGAACGAAAAATCAAGTACATCTTCGAATTGCCCCCCTGAACAGTCAAATTGTCCTCGTGCGGGGTCAAGGACCAACGTCGGGAAACACCCGCCCTAAAGCTCCCATAAAGGTCGTCCAAACCTTAAATAAAAAAGAAGAGAAAAACTATTGCCCAAAAAAAATTTATTCAAATCGACAAGTGCATGTGCGGTTTTGTATTTGCTGACAAATTTATGTCGAGTCTTAAAACACACAGAGATTTGCATATTGAAACGCTGCCAAAATTTTTAATAAAAATAAAGTGCATACAGTATTTGCCAAGTATCGATCTTAAACGAAAATTGTGTCAGGAGGCGGAATTTTGGATTGCGGACGGGCGGCGCGCGTAATTTTAAAAATTTTATTAAGAGAAAAGCCGGGGCGGACGTCTCTCTATTTATCATCCGGAGAAGAATTCGGCTGCGACGCCGTTTGCGAAGATTTTATGCGCGTCGGTAAAGAGAACATTGTGTTTAGAAGGGAAACACAAATAAAAGCATTAGTAATTCATGAAACCGCAAACGAGAAGACGGGGTGCAGTATATGCTGAGTTTATGATTCCGACTTTTCATATTAGATGCGGAGAATCTTTTGCCTTCATCAGCAACGTTATATGTTTTGATATCCTTTTATGAACATCACGTGCGTCTGCGCTTCTAACTTTTGCTGTCTCATCAACTTCAACGAATTACCTTCGCCATCCAAGCTTTGAGATCGTCTTTGATTGCCTTTAAACTTATTTCTAAACACGTCCCCCTTTATTTTCAACATCTCCGCTGATTAACAAAAAGTACAAAAGCTCATCGGCTCTTCCTCCTCCATATCAATTTAATTGAATAATCAGAGATCCGTCTCGCTCTCGGGTGATACGCGGAACGGCCCCCAAAAAAAAAGGGCGCGCACCCTTTTAGTTCCGCCGAATTGTCGCAGGTCAATGCAAAGACCGAATTTGAGGGTCGTCTCGGTCTTGACACCCTTTCAGCGTTCGAGTCAATTGATTCTTTCTTGAGATTTGCTATTCGTTGAATGTTTGAAAAGGGGGGCGACACCTTTGCGGAAAATCTAAATACAGTAGGACCTCGATTACATCGCAACCGAGGGGAGGCCAAAAATAATAATAGAAGGGGCTCGAGAATTAAACGCATTTCTATGGCTTTGGACACGTTAAGCTCAGTTTTGGGCACTTGTGTAATTTTGATAAAATAACCTATAAAATACGAAAACAACTCCACAGATTGTTTTCGTATGGTGTAGGGGAACTTGTTGTACCTTGGTCCCTTTGTACCTAGGGCAACTTTTATTTTTCAAATGTCACATTGACAGACATTTACGAAAAGTTAGCAGCAGCTGGCCAATGTACTTTGTTAATGTATGAGATCAATTGAAATTTTTAATCGAAAAAAATAAGTCCTTTTATATTCTTTTTAATTAAATATCTTATTACCTAATAACAAATGACTCGACGTAATAGAAAGATTATTTATTAATGTTTGCATAGTAGTGGTCCGATTTTGGCACAGCATAATCTTTAATTTTATTTTTGAGTTTAAACATCAAGGGTCGGTGTGTTGTACCTCGGTCACTGTCAATAAATTGTACCTTGGCCCTAAGTTCAACGTGCAATAAATAAAAATTTAGATATATCTTTGTTATAAATTCTTATTTTTTTTTATTTTGCTTCAGTTAATATGCCTCGCAAGTCTAACGAAAAATTTAAATTTTTGCAAAGTTAACCATTAAGTATGTGAAATTTTCGTATACGAGAAAAGTTTTGTTAATTTTTGAAACAATTTTAGTGTCATCTCAAAGACGAACATTAGAAGGTCTTATAATCCAAAAATAAATATATAGTTTTCATAGAACAATGGGTTTTATTTTGCTTAATGTGAATAGAGCCAAGGTACATTACCTCAGTTGTACCTAGGCCATAGATCCACTAATTTTTAAATCTTATAGCAATTTGAGTAAACGGTTGGTAATGCTTTAAAATATTTTATGATGAATACCTTACTAGTGCCCCACTACGGTGCAATTCATTTTATCAACAAATTGTTACATATACAATTTAAAAAAATTACAAGTAAAAAGAGGGCCAAGGTACAACGGGTTCTCGTACAGGATCAAATTTTTTTTATTGGAAGAGAGAAAACGAATGTAGGGAAATACGAGTAATACGAGGATGTGCGCATTCGAGCGAAAATTGGCACATTTTTGATTATTTTTTAATTGTTAATAATTAAATTTTGGTATAAAACTCGTAAAAATTCAAAAAAATATGTTCACCTATACTTTATTTGAACAATTAATTTTTTATTTCGTTTATTTTGTAGTATATTGCCATAGCAAGATTTTGAAAACTAGTTAAATAATTTTATATAAAGTATTTTAAAATAACTAAGTAAGACAAAAATAAGCTAATCATTAGTATCAATTAACAAAAAAATTAAACTTTTAGTATTTGGTAGATAAAATTATTGAAGATTTTAAATTTGAATCTCAGCTAAAAGATTAGCTTTTTTAATGCCAAATCATTTTTTTTTTCATTTGTTACATTTAAAAAGTTTATATTTTTTCAAAAATATGAGATAATGGTAATTATCATTGCGAAAATCCAAAAAAATAAAGGGTTTAATTAATAATCAATAAAAATTAATTATTTGTGTTCCACTATTGATTGAAAATATATAAGTTAAAATAGTTAATAAAGAGTATCATGATTAAAAAAACCGGTACGTAGGAAGTTATACTTCTTCTTATTCATTTAGAAAATTAATTCGTAGTTCAAAATGTTACTAATACTTATTGAGGCAATTTTAATTATTTTCTCTCACTTGTACTTATAGGATTTTTGTACATTTTGCTCTTTCGTATGGTAAATACGTTTTTCGAACTTAAAATCGATATTTACTACATTACATTGGAATTTCGATTTGAAGAAGCGCAGGATAAATTACACAAATGTAATAAAACAAAGATGTGCGCATTCGAGCGAAAAGTGGCACATTTCCGAGCGAGGGAGGCAAATGAAGCGCGACGCGGAGCGGCGCGCTTCATTTTCCCGAGATCGGAATGTGCCACTTTGAGCTCGAATGTGCGCACTCGGTTTTAAGCACGATTCACAATAATTCCGGCCAATAAATTAGACAACAAATTAGTTAAATAATTTTAATCGTTTTCTCTCACTTGCATAAACTAGATTCTCGTATCTTTTCGCTCCCTTCCACTCATTGCTATGGTAAATACGTTTTTCGAATATAAAATCGATATTTACTAAATTAAATTAAAATTTTTGATTTGAAGGAGCGCACGGTAAATTATCCAAATGTAATAAACACGAGGATGTGCGCATTCGAGCGAAAAGTGGCACATTTCCGAGCGAGGGAGGCAAATGAAGCGCGACGCGGAGCGGCGCGCTTCATTTTCCCGAGATCGGAATGTGCCACTTTGAGCTCGAATGTGCACACTCCGCTTTAAGCACTATTCACAATAATGAATCTACTTTTTAAACATTTTTAAATAAAACATACAGTACCGTATTTGTACCATTTATTTTTATTAATAACGTTGTTTAAAAGCACCAAATCACAGATTTGGTATTTCTGTTACAAATACAGTCCAGTCATTTTTAATTGGATAATTGTTGTGAATCGTGCTTAAAACCGATTGCGCACATTCGCTTTCAAATTTAAAAAAATTACAAGTGAAAAAAGTGCCAAGGTACAACAGATTCCCGTACATTAATTACACTTATAGCAATATGGATAATTCTTACATTTCTCATATGTGGAAAAAAATGGAAAATGACCAGAACTGGTATGGTGTCCAAAACCGGTGCTTCTACCCTATATCTTTTATGTGAAATAGTTCTTAATTTATATAGTACCCAAAATAAACATTTTGTCGGTAATTAATTTACAATTGGAGGCACAATAGTCAAATAAATTAAGCAAAAGTATTTAAAAATGTCAAATTAGTTACTGTTATTAAATTTTTGCAAAGATTAAAAATATTGATTGAATTATTTTCAAAAATCAAAAATGTATATTCTCCCCGTGCCCCATTTATTGGCATTTAAAATTAATAGAATATCTATCAAAAAAAAAAATTGTAGGGGGAGGGGGGCAGCTTTGAACAGGGGCAGCTTTGAACAGGGGCAGCTTTGAACACCGTTAATTAAAAATTGAATAAAACATTTTTCCAACCGCGAAATTTAAATTTAAGGTGGCAGCACGGCTGCCAACTAGTATCCATCAACAGTTGTTTTATTTGTTATGTTAAACCTAACTTACAATTAATAATCGAATTTACGCTACAATTCTAAAATATTTATTTTTTGGATGTAAGCATCTTACAGGTAAAATAACAAAAAATTTATTAATACATGAAGGGTCATCTAATCTTTATATCTTTCACCATCTAATTACAATAAAAAATTTCATTGTTATTGATTATTAATTAGTTTAAATAAATTAATTATCACAAATATGTTATTGGGGCAGCTTTGAACAAGAAACGAGGGGCACGTTTGAATACTTATAAACCGAATTAATTTTAATTCTTATAAATTTTTCTAACTTTTAAATTGTTTCTAAAAAAAATATGCGATCTTTATTACGTGGTTATTAAATAATTTTTTAATTTCAAGGTCAATCATGGTTAGAAATTATAAATAAAAGCGGACAAGCAGTGCCAATGAATTGTTTTTTAATCATGCAGCGCCAGATTTTGTCTCCTGAAATAGTACGTTTAGTGTAGGTCTGTTTATAGGGTGTTGATTACTTCTTGGTTTGACTGTACCTAAGAAAAAACTAAGTCTAACGTTCATCGTTATAAAATAAGTCTCGTGAGCTAGATTTATTTAATTATATTTGAGTAAAGTTATTAATGTTAAAGATTTAATAATTATATAGTAACTTTGTTAATTTATCATTATTTCAAAGATTTTATAAATTTTAATTAAACTAATAAATGGAAAATTTAACTTTGAAAAATAAGAGCAATAATATAATTTATGAGTGAAATAATAATAATTTATGTAGTGGTTTTATATATTGTTCAAACCTGCCCCAGGCCTGTTCAAAGGTGCCCCCTAAGAGGGGGCACCTTTGAACAAACTGACCTATTTTTAAATTAATAATATAGCTTTGATTAAGGCCTTTTTTAATTAATCAAGGTGTATTATGAAGTAGAGTGATCAATGTATTGATTAAGACATAAAACATATTTTTTCGATTATTACATTAAGAGCAATGAATAAATTAGTAAAAAGTGTTCAAAGGTGCCCCCCTCTCCCCTACAATTAATATACAATTTGCTTGTGACGCATCCAATCAAAATTCGAGTAGGCGAGGTTCGACCGTATTTCGATATATCCCAACGAAAGGAGCCGTCGAAATTAAAAAATTTCGAAATCTGATAAAAAAAGGAAGCGGAAGTTTCGGAAGGATTTAAATAGAAATTGAGCGATCAGAGAAGATCATTAAACATTCTTCGAAGGAGAATCGAAGAAAAAGTAGGTAGAAATCCTGGGAATAATGTAAAAACTCGCGCCGAGGAGCAACTTTCCATAAGTAGTAAAAAAGGAAAGCTCAGCCCGGAATAATAAGAACGTTTGTATAAATAATGAATAATCGATAGAGAGGAGCGGTAGTCCGGGCACGGCTTTACTCCAGATATCGACTGGGCCAGTGATTGTGGTGGTCCCTGGCACCGGACAGTATTCCCGAATTATTCCCGATTACAAGTTCACGCATATCGCGGTCATTATCAACGCGCCCTGCACCCCCTTCGCACCGCCACCGCCATTTGCGTCGCCCCCTTCCGCTCGCTGTACGCACTTCGGCCTCGCCATTCATGCCGCCGGGGGACGCAAGAAAGGGAGGAAAAAATTTCGGCTAACAACCGCCATAACGCAGTAAATTATGCCCCTCGGAGTTAATCTCCGGGTCAAACTTTCGCTTGACGCGAGTTTTCTAATAGACGACGGTTTGCGCCTTTTTGCCACTACAAGCATAACTTCGCCGAAAGTTGCTTTAGAATTACAACCCTTCCGCCGAAGAAAATTCCTATCTGCCCTAACAATACTCGTTGAGAACTTCAATAACTTTCGCGACAAACCAAATTATGCTTTCGGCTACGCGCGCTGATGGGGCCGCCGTTTTTACGGCCCTTCTCTCTATTTAATTACCGTTTTTTGCCCAGGCAACTCTTCGGCGTCGAGGAAAAGCGCAAATCTGACCGCAACGTACCTTACAAACGCAAAACTTTAATTTTGGGCTTAATCCCCGCTTTTGCGAAAAACATTTCTTTATACCACCTTTCACAATCAAAAATTCCGGATTTTAAGATACATTGTACATTTAAGATGCATTGTATATAAAGAGTGTCAGACGAATAGGTACTGAGACTTAACCTGGCGATGTCTGAGATCAATATAAAGAATAAGAAAAATTCGTTTATATGGCTTTAATGGCATCATGATAACACACTTGAACAAATATTTTCGAAATATACCAAGTAGGGGAGGCCGGGTATAGTTGTCTCACGGGTAAGTTGTCACAAAAGCCATAGCAGCAAACCTAATGAATTAATAAATTTGTTGACCCGTGTCAAAGAAGCCCGAGCACAATACCTCCTTGCATACTTCACTTCAGTTCGCTCTGAAATACCGTAGAAGAAATATATGCGTTCGTTTTTTTTTTGTACAGTGAAAGTATTTTTTTGTGAATCTGTGTTGAGTCTCGTAAGTATATTCAAATTTTGCAATTGTGATATACTTTTTCGTGTATTTATGATGTTTAAGATATGCTACATGATAGCATTCATATGGTTTCATAAATGACCATTGATTTAAATTTATTTTGAGAGTTAATTGTCTAAAACTGTTTTGGGGAAAGTTGTCTCAAGTTAACGGGGCTAGTTGTCACATGTGCAAAGCAACACCATAAATATGTGCGGCCTTTTTTATTGGTTTCTAGGGGTTTTACTACATAAACGATTGGCTGTAATTATATTTGTGTCATTTTTGTTAACATAACCTAAGTTCGTTAGATAGAAGTTACTATTCGCTCACAGTAAATATTTTTATTTTTTAATTATGTAAATATTTTCTTCCTTTCTTAGTAAACTTTCTTACAAACAACATTTTACCTTTAATAAAAATAGGCATTTGTTTTGTCGTTTTGTATTTCACTTTTATTTAGTATGTGACTACTTACCCCAGACACGGGGTTAAAAGTCACACTTTTCTTTTTTCATAAAAATTATAATATGCTCTCATTAGATTAATGGTAGAAAATATCTATTGATATATAAATGTCATTGATAAATTAAGACCATGGGTTCTATAAATGCAAAAGAACAAAAATTTTGACTTTTAACCCCGGCCTCCCCTATTTGTCTTCTACAACTTAAGTCTTGTGTACTTAGCAAGTCGTAAAAAGGCTACATTTAGGGAATAATTTACTTTTTAAATATAATAGAAACGAATGTGTGTTTTACGTGGGGGAGGGGACATCAGAATTCTAATAAGGCTTAGGTGGGTTACGGTAAAAAAAAGTTGCGAAGCACTGCTTTAGGGTGAGCAAAAAATTGAGCATTATTTCAAACTCAAAAACCGAAATTGCTTTCTTGCCAACCCTATAGTACCCAAATATATCCCCAATTTTCATTATAAGTAAGGTATATCATAAAGAAAGGAAAAACTTTTGACCAGACCACGAGAGGGTTTTGTAATTGCATTAAAAATGCCTTTTAATTTTTCTCTTTTTAAAAAACAAAAATCTAGTACAACAAATCTGATTTTTTAAATGTTTTAGAAGTGATCTGGCGGGATTTGAATGTTGAAACTTTTTCGGAAAAGCACCCCGCATTTTATTTACAACGTATTTTTTTTTTTTTTTGGTAAACGATTGATTAAACCAATATAACGTTAAAAAAATTGTATCGATCAAAAATGCGTTTTATCACAAAAACATCAGTTAACCCTCCGCATACTAGGTGGCGTTTGCCATACCCCGAAAATAAAATGACATAAAATTCACAATAATTTAGACCAGGGATGAGCAACACGCGGCCCGCGGGCAGCTTGCGGCCCGTTAAACATGATTATGCGGCCCGCCAAGCATTTCTAAAATTGAATTCACTTTTTTAAATTTTATATTTTTTTAATTTAAATCTTTATTATAAATAAAGTTTTGTAAATTATTAACAAGTGTTACTTCATGTGCGGCCCGCCAAAAAAATTTATAATTTAAATTGGCCCGTTGATTAAAAAGGTTGCTCACCCCTGATTTAGACCAATAAATTACACAAAAAATTAATTGAATGATTTTAATCGATCCCTCTCACTTGCATTGACAAGATAATCGTATCTTCTCGCTCCCTTCCACTCATTGCTATGGTAAATACGTTTTTCGAATATAAAATCGATATTTACTAAATTAAATTAAAATTTTTGATTTGAAGGAGCGCACGGTAAATTACACAATTGTAATAAACACGAGGATGTGCGCATTCGAGCGAAAAGTGGCACATTTCCGAGCGAGGGAGGCAAATGAAGCGCGACGCGGAGCGGCGCGCTTCATTTTCCCGAGATCGGAATGTGCCACTTTGAGCTCGAATGTGCACACTCGGTTTTAAGCTCGATTACCAAAAGTGCCGTTTTATCAAAAAAAAAAAATTGTTCAAGTTGGTTATACCCCACCGGAAGGTTAATAGTGTTAGAAGAAAGAAAAAAAAGGCACTTTTGCCCTGTTTTTAACAATTTTTTTTTTAAATTTTTAATTTGCTCAATTGTTTCAAAATAGAATCTTTAAATGGGGCATAATTATTACCAATCAAAATCTCGATGCCATACAAAAATAAATCACAATAGCATTTCCAAATATTTGATCATTGGGCCCATCGAAAATAATTTAATGCAAACTTGCATAATGCCTGCAACAACGTGCCACATGGTCCGAAACAATTTTGTGTATGTATTTTGCATGGGACAAATTTATTGCGCGCAAATCCGAACTTCGGATAAAGTCCAAAACTATTCCCGCTCGCCATCAAAGCCCTTTTCCAATCATTGACTTATCGGAACCGATTAATTTAAGCGCGCCTTTTTTAAATATTCGCCGCGTTCGCCCCTTTTTCCTTTTTGCAAAAACCGAAGCCGTCGGAGTTATGGCTTCGGAAAAAATTTAGTTTAAAATTGCGGCCATAAATCACGAGCGTCGCCGAGGCTCCCACGCTGAAACTAGCTTCAAAATTCGACTCAATTATTCATCGGGGGATTTTAAAATTTCATGCGTTCCGTAGAAAGGGGCACTCGAGGCGCGCAAGAACTGGCGAAACAAATGGCGAGACAATGACAAAGGCGTCGTAATATTACAGCTATTATCGTGGTCAATTTCTGCAGAGCTGGTAAAAGCGGCTAAGTACTTCCATAAGTTATGAATGAGGCATTTCTGGCTAGAAGGAGACGGCGAGCGTCCTCTAAAATCGATCCTCCCCGCCTCCCCGTTCTCTCGCCAGCAATTTTTGAGTTGCACAACTTTGCAAATGCGCGACGCAATTTATAAACCGGGAAATGGCGTCTTAAAAGGCCGACGACGGTCTGGAAGAGGAAAAAAAAGTTACAGCTCGAGATCTTTACCTCTCCCATGATGCGCGCATGAAAACTTTAGAAAAATCCGTAAGGAAAACGACCGTAACTTTTATGAAAATTGCTTTCGAAGACATTCCAAAAGCTCACACGCAGACATTTACTGCCGCCTAACCTTCGCCGAGCATCGCTTTCCGGTTTTCTTTTCTCCATAACCTCGTCTAATTTTATTAGTTTATTTTTTTCTCGTGTCCGCAAAATATTTCGAAACATTTAATTTTTGTCTCGATTCGGCTTCGGCCAAAAAATAAAGCTCGACCTTATTAATCTTGCGTGTACTGGGTGGGGTATAACTAACGTGAAAAATTTTTTTTTTGTTAAAACGGGAGGTTTGGTAATCGAGCTTAAAACCGAGTGTGCGCGTTCGAGCGAAAAGTGGCACATTTCCGATCTCGGGAAAATGAAGCGCGCCGCTCCGCGTCGCGCTTCATTTGCCTCCTCGCTCGGAAATGTGCCACTTTTCGCTCGAACGCGCACATCTTCGTATTTCTAAAATTTGTTTACTTCATCCTTCGCTCTTTCAAATCATAAATTAAAATTTTGGTTAGTAAATATCGATTTTATGTTTAAAATGTATTTACCATAGCAATGAGTGGAAGGAGCGAAAAGATACGAGAATCTAGTCAATGCAAGTGAGAGAAAACGATTAAAATTATTTAACTAATTTGTTGTCTAATTTATTGGCCGGAATTATTGTGAATCGTGCTTAAAACCGAGTGTGACATTCGAGCTCAAAGTGGCACATTCCGATCTCGGAAAATGAAGCGCGCCGCTCCGCGTCGCGCTTCATTTGCCTCCTCGCTCGGAAATGTGCCACTTTTCGCTCGAACGCGCACATCTTCGTATTTCTAAAATTTGTTTACTTCATACTTCGCTCTTTCAAATCATAAATTAAAATTTTGGTTAGTAAATATCGATTTTATGTTTAAAAATGTATTTACCATAGCAATGAGTGGAAGGGAGCGAAAAGATACGAGAATCTAGTCAATGCAAGTGAGAGAAAACGATTAAAATTATTTAATTAATTTGTTGTCTAATTTATTGGCCGGAATTATTGTGAATCGTGCTCAAAACCGAGTGTGCACATTCGAGCTCAAAGTGGCACATTCCGATCTCGGGAAAATGAAGCGCGCCGCTCCGCGTCGCGCTTCATTTGCCTCCCTCGCTCGGAAATGTGCCACTTTTCGCTCGAACGCGCACATCTTCGTATTTCTAAAATTTGTTTACTTCATCCTTCGCTCTTTCAAATCATAAATTAAAATTTTGGTTAGTAAATATCGATTTTATGTTTAAAAATGTATTTACCATAGCAATGAGTGGAAGGGAGCGAAAAGATACGAGAATCTAGTCAATGCAAGTGAGAGAAAACGATTAAAATTATTTAATTAATTTGTTGTCTAATTTATTGGCCGGAATTATTGTGAATCGTGCTAAAACGAGTGTGCATTCGAGCTCAAAGTGGCACATTCCGATCTCGGAAAATGAAGCGCGCCGCTCCGCGTCGCGCTTCATTTGCCTCCTCGCTCGGAAATGTGCCACTTTTCGCTCGAATGCGCACATCTTCGTATTTCTAAAATTTGTTTACATACTTGCTTTTCAAATCATAAATTAAAATTTTTTAGTAAATATCGATTTTATTTTAAAATGTATTTACCATAGCAATGAGTGGAAGGGAGCGAGAAGATACAATAATCTGTCATGCAAGTGAGAGAAACGATTAAAATTATTAAATTAATTTGTGATACGGCCTGCAAATTATAAGTCATACGTCCTCTAGTATCTGATAACTGATTCTGGGTATTTTGATACGCTGATGACAAATATGAACTTAGTTTTCCCATCACCACAAATTTTTCGGAAAAGCTACAGATAGAAAATAGAAAACACGTTTTCTCACAGAACAAAATATATATTTAAAAAGTACTTGCTTTCTAACTGAAAATTATTAAAATATAATTTTTTTATTTAAATTTAAAATTTGCCAGTTTTACAATTAAAATGTTATTCATAGCATCGATGTTAATAGTAAAATATAAACATTAGCAGTAAGATATTAATAATATACCATAGCATAGGTCTAGAAATACATAAAATTTTTCTATGAGTATGTAATAATAGTCTAAAAGCGAATCACTGCCAGGGTTGAATAAGTACAAGTCTTGCGGTAGTTTTCTTTGAATATTTTCCTTGCCTATATCATAGTGAATAGCGCAATCGCATTCGCGGATGATTTGGAAAAATTTGCTTGAACCTGTGCTGACGAATGCTTGGATTGTGGGTACATCTAATTCGTAATGAAGTTGATTGTTCAGTATGTACCAAGGGGCGATTACTGCGATTCGTAATATTTTATTTTGGAGACGTTGAAGTTTTAGTATGTTGGACGAGGCTGTCTTGCTCCATATTGGCGATGCATATAGTAATAATGGTCTTATTAAAGATTTGTACATAAGTATAGCACATTTGGGTTTAAGCGTTGACTTTTGGTTTATAGAGGGTACAATTGAACTAGTCTTGTGGTTAAGTTTGTGATTGATGTGGAGTTTCAAAGTAAGTAGAGTATCGAGAAGTACTCCTAGATACTTGACTGCCGAATCAGAGGGATTTTTGCCTGACATTTATCGGGATTGATTTGCAGGTTTCATTTGTTGTACCAGGAGCTTAATTTATGTATTGCATTCTGTAGGTTCATTATTGCTTGATTGAGATCAGTATGTTGCGAAAGGACTGCTGCATCATCCGCGAATGGTGCCAAAGTCGCTTCAATGGGAGGGACGTCGGAGGTATAGATGATGAATAATAGAGGTCCCAGCACGCTCCCTTGTGGGACACCTGCTTTGATGGTCTTATTTTCTGAGAGTGATGAGTAAAATATAATTAGGAGACATTGTTAATCTACAGTGCGTATTAATTTTCTTTGTGGAATCTGGTCCTTTTTTCCCCAAAGCTTCTGTTGTGTGTTTTTCTTTTAAATTTCTTGTTAGGATTGTCGCGCTTCAGTAACCAACAATAGTCCGTCATCATGGTAGAATTTCATCTCCCTCGATACCTACCTTCAAGTTCTTTCAAATCTTGGTGAAACCTTTCGCCTTGTTCTTCGCTAACGGCTCCTAGATTTTCTGGAAAGTATTTTATGTGCGAATTCAGAAAATGAGGCTTAATGCTCATATTACAGCCCATTAGACCCAAATTTGATATCATTTTGTCTACTATTTCTTTATGGTCGAAATGTTTATTGTTCCCCAAAAAGTTTTCCACCACTTCCTTAAAAGATTTCCACCCTTGTAACTTCAACATCATTGAGTTTTTCGTCAATTGGTCAAAAGGGCAGAAAAATACTTTGCCTTGGTGTGGGGACCAATAAAAACTCTTACTATAAAGAAATAGTAGTCAAAATGATAACAAATTTGGGTCTAATGGCAAATGGAGACAATGACAAAGGCGTCGTAATATTACAGCTATTATCGTGGTCAATTTCTGCAGAGCTGGTAAAAGCGGCTAAGTACTTCCATAAGTTATGAATGAGGCATTTCTGGCTAGAAGGAGACGGCGAGCGTCCTCTAGAATCGATCCTCCCCGCCCCCCCGTTCTCTCGCCAGCAATTTTTGAGTTGCACAACTTTGCAAATGCGCGACGCAATTTATAAGCCGGGAAAT
This sequence comes from Sinopyrophorus schimmeli, assembly GCA_036325965.1. Lineage (NCBI taxonomy): Eukaryota > Metazoa > Arthropoda > Insecta > Coleoptera > Elateridae > Sinopyrophorus > Sinopyrophorus schimmeli. The sequence goes on from JARFIZ010000405.1 coordinate 485,397, forward strand.
GGCGTCTTAAAAGGCCGACGACGGTCTGGAAGAGGAAAAAAAAGTTACAGCTCGAGATCTTTACCTCTCCCATGATGCGCGCATGAAAACTTTAGAAAAATCCGTAAGGGAAAACGACCGTAACTTTTATGAAAATTGCTTTCGAAGACATTCCAAAAGCTCACACGCAGACATTTACTGCCGCCTAACCTTCGCCGAGCATCGCTTTCCGGTTTTCTTTTCTCCATAACCTCGTCTAATTTTATTAGTTTATTTTTTTCTCGTGTCCGCAAAATATTTCGAAACATTTAATTTTTGTCTCGATTCGGCTTCGGCCAAAAAATGCTTCCGTGTACCGGGTGGGGTATAACTAACGTGAACAATTTTTTTTTTTTGATAAAACGGTATGTTTGGTAATCGAGCTTAAAATCGAGTGTGCACATTCGAGCTCAAAGTGGCACATTCCGATCTCGGGAAAATGAAGCGCGCCGCTCCGCGTCGCGCTTCATTTGCCTCCCTCGCTCGGAAATGTGCCACTTTTCGCTCGAACGCGCACATCTTCGTATTTCTCAAATTTGTTTACTTCATCCTTCGCTCTTTCAAATCATAAATTAAAATTTTGGTTAGTAAATATCGATTTTTTGTTTAAAAATGTATTTACCATAGCAATGAGTGGAAGGGAGCGAAAAGATACGAAAATCTAGTCAATGCAAGTGAGAGAAAACGATTAAAATTATTTAAGTAATTTGTTGTCTAATTTATTGGCCGGAATTATTGTGAATCGTGCTTAAAACCGAGTGTGCACATTCGAGCTCAAAGTGGCACATTCCGATCTCGGGAAAATGAAGCGCGCCGCTCCGCGTCGCGCTTCATTTGCCTCCCTCGCTCGGAAATGTGCCACTTTTCGCTCGAATGCGCACATCCTCGTGTTTATTACATTTGGATAATCAAACATTTCAATTCAATTTAGTAAATATCGATTTTATATTCGAAAAACGTATTTACCATAGCAATGAGTGGAAGGGAGCGAGAAGATACAATAATCTTGTCGATGCAAGTGAGAGAACGATTAAAATTATTAAATTAATTTTTGTGTAACGCAGGCCTGCAAATTTAAGGTCATGACGTCCTCTCTAGTATCTGATAACTGATTCTGGGGTATTTTGATACGCTGATGACAAATATGAACTTAGTTTTTCTCCATCACCCACAAATTTTTCGGAAAAGCTCTGTAGCTCTGTAGATAGAAAATAGAAAAAAAAACACGTTTTCTCACAGAATTTAAATAAAAAAATTATATTTTAATAATTTTCAGTTAGAAAGCAAGTACTTTTTAAATATATATTTTGTTCTGTGAGAAAACGTTTTTTTTCGTTTTTCTATCTGTAGCTTTTCCGAATAATTTGGAGGTGATGGAGAAAAACTAAGTTCATATTTGTCATCAGCGTATCAAAATACCCCAGAATCAATTATCAGATACTAAAGAGGACGTCATGACCTTAAATTTGCAGATCTGTGTTACACGAAAAATTAATTTAATAATTTTAATCGTTCTCTCACTTGCATTGACAAGATTATCGTATCTTCTCGCTCCCTTCCACTCATTGCTATGGTAAATACGTTTTTCGAACATAAAATTGATATTTACTAAATTAAATTGAAATTTTTGATTTGAAGGAGTGCACGGTAAATTATACTAATCCAAAAAAACGAGGATGTGCGCATTCGAGCGAAAAGTGGCACATTTCCGAGCGAGGGAGGCAAATGAAGCGCGACGCGGAGCGGCGCGCTTCATTTTCCCGAGATCGGAATGTGCCACTTTGAGCTCGAATGTGCACACTCGGTTTTAAGCTCCATTACCAAACGTGCCGTTTTAACAAAAAAAAATTGTTCACGTTAGTTCACCTAGTACACGAAAGGTTAATAAGGACTAGCTTTATTAATAAAAGTCTATTCAAATGCATAAATAAATATGTGTCATAAAGTACAATTTTGTGGAATTTATGTCATTTTATTTTTGGGGTATGGCAAACCCCACCTAGTATGGCATGTAAGATTTAGTCACCTAGTATGCCGAAGGTTAAAACTCCACGTCTCAGATCTGAAAAATAAAAAAGGAAAATTGCTCCAGAACTGATAACATCGCTAATTTACGTACAAAATTAACGTCAACCGTGCCTTTTTTTTTTCTCCACCCGGAAGATGGGAAATTACTTGGAGAAATTCGAGAACAAAGGGCCCCACAAAGAAACTTCCATTATAATCTCGACAATACGTTAACTTAATTGCTGATGTTTAAAGTTTTAACGAAAAAATTGGTCATTTGCGTTGGGGGCGAAAAAGGGGGACCTATTAAAAATGAGTGCGCGCTCGACGTTTGGGGGTCGGTTTTTTTTTTCGGGGTGGAATGGCTCGCGGTAAATCCCTTTAGGCCGGCAAACGGTGACAAGTTTAACGATCTTTCCCAGGAGATGTAGAGTTGGGCTTTGCCAACATCACTCCCACGGGTTCCCATGAAAAAGTCCTGCTTTTCTAACGTATAACGTTACGGATAAATCTGGATGAGGCGCAGCTGCATCGCGCTTAATCTCTCGACTAATTCGAATCGAAAACGTTATCTGATAATTAAACACGCCACTGGCTTCCCGGCGAATGCATTTAAATAAGCCGATCTGTTAATGATTCCAAATCAATATTCTTTTTTCGCCAATGAAAGAGTTTGATGGTGTTTTAGTATTGAATTAATTAACACTCGTTTAGATTACGTACAATCGGGGCGGAGGCCCTCGAAATAAATTATTAGGCTTTGCATTAATGATTTCTGTAAAGAAATTATTTTTTATACCTGTTTAAATACTGACCTGAATTTTTAATATGTTATTAATGGGGCCTTAGGTTTATTGTATAAAAAATTGGGGTAGTTGTCATTAACTTTGAACATCTTAAAATAATTTAATTTTCGAAGATCGTTTTAATGAATATTATTAGCAATATATTAAAAATTGGGCAGGTGTCTTTCACGTTAGATACGCTCCTGAATTTTATATATGTTATTAATAGGGCCCTATTTTAACGTATAAAAAATTGGGGTAGTTGTCAGTAATTTCGAACACCCTAAAATAATTTAATTTCCGTATATTATTTTAATGATTATGATTAGAAATATATAAAAAATCGGGCTACTATCTTCCGCTATAGGTACGGTCCTGCATTTTGTATATGTTATTAGTAAGGCCTTATTTTAACATATAAAAAATTGGGGAGGTTGGCATTAACTTCGAACATCTCAAATTAATTTAATATCTGAAGATTGTTTTAATGAATTTTATTAGCAATATATTAAAAATCGGGCTACTATCTTTTGCTTTAAATACGGTTGTGTATTTTGTATAGATTATTAATAACACTTTATATAAACATATAAAAAATTGGGGTAGTTATCATTCATTTCGAACACCTTAAAATAATTTAATTTCCGAAGACTGTATTATTGATTATTATTAGCAATATATAAAAAATTGGGCAACTATCTTCCTCTTTAATTACGGTCCTGAATTTTGTATATGTTATTAGTTAGGCCTTATTTTAACATATAAAAAATTGGGGAAGTTGCCATTAACTTCGAACACTTTAAAATAATTTAATTTCCGAAAATTGTTTTAATGTGTTTCATTAGCAATATATAAAAAATCGGGCTATTATCTTCCGCTATAAGTACGGTCCTGCATTTTGTATATGTTATTAGTAAGGCCCTATTTTAACATATAAAAATTGGGGAGGTTATCATTAACTTCGAACATCTCAAATTACTTTTATTTCTGAAGATCGTTTTAATGAATACTATTAGCAATATATAAAAAATCGGACAACAGTCTTCCGTTTTAATTACGGTCCTGCATTTTGTATATGTTATTAGTTAGGCGTTATTTTAACATATAAAAAATTGGGGAGGTTGTCATTAACTTCGAATATTTGAAATTAATTTGATTTCTGAAGAGCGTTTTAATGAATATTATTAGCAATACATAAAAAATTGGGCAACTATCTTTCGCTTTAATTACGGTCCTGCATTTCGTATATGTTATTAGTTAGGCACTATTTTAACATATAAAAATTTGGGGAAGTTGTCATTAACTTCGAACATCTCAAATTAATTTGATTTGTGAAGAACGTTTTAATGAATGTTATTAGCAATACATAAAAAATTGGGCTACTGTCTTCCGCTTTAAATACGGTCCTGTATTTTGTATAGATTATTAATAACACTTTATATAAACATATAAAAAATTGGGGTAGTTATCATTCATTTCGAACACCTTAAAATAATTTAATTTCCGAAAATTGTTTCAATGATTTTGATTAGCAATATATAAAAAATCGGGCTACTATCTTCCGCTATAATTACGGTCCTGCATTTTGTATATGTTATTAGTAAGGCCCTATTTTAACATATAAAAAATTGGGGAGGTTGTTATTAACTTCTAACATCTCAAATTAATTTAATTTCTGAAGATCGTGTTAATGAATATTATTAGCAATACATAAAAAATTGGGCAACTGTCTTCCGCTCTAAATACGATCCTGTATTTTGTATAGGTCATTAATAAAGCCTTATTATAACATATCAAAAATTGGGGTAGTTGTCATTAACTTTGAACATCTTAAAAGAATTTACTTTTTGAAGATCGTTTAAATAAATAATATTAATAATATATACAAAATCAGGCAATCGTTTTCGCTTCAAATACGGTCCTGTATTTTGTATAGGTTATTAATAAGGCCTTATTTTAAGACATACAAAATTGAGGCAGTGATCATTAACTTCAAACACAACATCTGCAATGCTACTATAGGACCGAAACTCTAATAATACAAAAGAAATTCATTTTTTGCCCATTTTAGATATTTTTAGTTTAATCAACGACGGAGCCTCGTATTTTTTAAAAATAAAAAAATATAATAAAACTTTTCGAAACCCAAAATAAGTCATGGGCGTATCAAATATCGATTGCTATTCAAACAGAGAGATATTTATGGGATTTGTTAAAAGGAATGTGCGATGTAAAAACGGGAACCTTTTGAATAATGGAAAAGAAAAATTATCGGAAAAAATTCAGCGTTTCTATAAAATATGAAGGTCAATGCGGAGCGAGAGCCGAAGTGGGAACATTAACGCGTTCTAAGGGGGTAATAAGAAAACTGTCAAATAAGGCGAAGAAGTTTTATGAAACCGAAAAAAAAAACGAAAAAACGGAGAGAAGACGAAATTTATGCGAGGCTCTTCGTCCGCTCCGGTCCCTTTATTGAATTAAGGGTTGTTTATCAGAATTCTGTCAAATTTGTGGCAGCAGTCCATCGCTTTGTAGTTGCGTTTTGCGATGCAAATGTATCGGATTTGCGTGGTAGATATTTTATGCACGTTTCGCGTATGTGGAGGAACGTCTGGCCGCGGCGAGGCAGCGTCGCGACGTCCTCCACTTTCGTGCATCTGTGCGGCAAGACTCGGAACTCGTGTTTAGATAAATCGTTTTCGGCGGAATTTTATAGATAAGGGAAGGAACGAGCGCATTAAATTGATAAATATTGCGGTCTTTATTTTGTTGTTTTTCCCCGACATCGAAAACGTACGACATCTTGTTAGGACGATAAAATTTTCGATGGATTTCCAAATCGGGGAATTGTTTCTTCGGGGGGGCGCAAAATTCTTTTCGGGGGTGGAGAGATGCATGCACGCACCGCACAACGCGTTATTCGAGCCCGGCTTTGGGAGCGACTTTTTGCGCGACCGCCGCCGGGGTCCGCACAGGTTTTTGGGGGCTCGGAGGCGGCTTTGTTTCGAAAATGATTGACGGCCTTTACGACCCGATAACAAAGTTAGACAGCGACATAAATCTAACGCCGTTCAAACAGTTTTCCCTGTTTTTCAACGATATATCTCTATTATGGATTTGGATTGCAAAATTTATTGAATCATATAAAACGGAAATTGCTATGAAATTTTGGAATTTTCGATTGTCAATGAAATATGTATGAGGGCATTGTTAGCACTGAATTGTTCGCTAGACCTCGACGTTTCGCCAATAATCGACCACCATCAATCACGTCCGCTTCTATGACAAACAGCTGATTCGAACCTCGGATATTTTTATAATTTTTCATCTTTTTTTCGGTGTTGTTACGATTTTTAAATTCAATTACAATGTCCGTGATTTGAGTGTCTTTCTACCGCATTTCTATGGCTCTCTCTATCTATTATTATCATAGTTTCATCTTAAACACAGGCCCAACATAAATAAAATCAATTATTCAAATGGTTAATAAAGAAATACTTTCAAATTCTTTTTCATAATGGTTTAAATTTGAACCATTGTCTGAAGATCAAAAAAAATCAATCGCATTATTTTGGAAAAAGCATACACACATACCTCGCTTTACGGCCTAGATGCGTTCCGGTAAAGTCGGCCGTAAAGCGAAAAACCATATAACGCATCAACTATTTTGATACAAACCCTTACAAATTCAATTGGACCTATTTCAATTTTTTTATATGTATATCGTCAAGTAAATTTAACTTTTAAAATCGCAAAAAAAACGTTTGAACAGCGACTGCAATAAATTTCACAGTGGTGCACCAAAATGCGAAACACCTTGTATATAATTTTTTTTTATGACCTCTAAACAAAACCCCAATAATTTGCTTTAATTTTACAAAGTAAGCGTCAATTCCAAATTAATTACGTGCAAACACAAATTCCATTATAAAGGGTGTTTCGAATTAAAGCGGAAAATATTCAGATTTTCAAAAATTGCCTAAAACGATCGTTACGAGACTTTGTAATTATTTATAAGAGATTATTATTACAAACCGATAAACACATGTGCCTATTTAAAAACCCAAATGCACGATTCCGGAAAGCGCGATAACGTTAACTTGCGAATGCCCGAAAGCGCTACGTCGAACAAGGGAAAACGAATTTTGGGTCGCGCAATTATCATTTTGGAAAGCCATTACGACCAAAAAAGCCGTGATTTTTGAGAAAGGTGGCGTAAAGATTTTATAAAGTATTATTTGTGACAACAAAAACGACAAAACATAGAATATTTAAAAATTAGCTTACAATTCAGATTTATATACAGGGTGTACTTCGGGGAGTTCCAAAACCCTTTGGTAAACACTATTCTGTTCCACACAAACGCTAATTAGTCAAAATCAAAATTTTCTAGAACGTTCTTAACACTTCAATCTGCGATTCACAAGTGGGGTGCGGGGGCGATGTATGCAGTTTGCAACATTATCCGTTTATTGCAATTTTCGTATATGTTAAATACGATTAAGAAACTTTCTCAAAACGGCCGTAACGATGTTTTATAATTATTTATAAGTTTGTACACACCAAAAACAAATATTGTAACTAATTTAAATCAACTCGTGCGAGCCATTTACGGTACACGCACTAGTTTAAATTGATTTATAAGAGTTCAATTAAATAATACAATTAAACAAATGTTTGCATTTTCAATTTTTATGTAATGTATTAAAATCGTTTAAAAAAATGTTTTAACGACTGATATAATTTAAATTTCCTAATTATTCTTTGAAGCCACATATGTTACATTCAAAGCACGTGCTATTCAAGCTGCCTATGTATAAGTTATTGAAAATTTGGGTGAAGTAAAGGGGCGGAGTTTATGTATTGATTTTTCACGAAGCCGTTCTCGAAGCACTTCGTATTGAAGCTTCGTATAAGTTAAGGCACATTTGCGCAGTAAAGGGGCGTTGTTTATGTATTGATTTTTCACAAAGCCTACAAAGTATTGATTTTTAGATATGCCAAACAGGTAGTGACATCGCCAAAAATTTCCAGTGGTTATGTTATGTTTAAGGCCACTGACCTGTGCGTTGCTCGTAAGCAAACCCGCATTCGTCGCTCGCTGCCACGCAAAACGGCACAAATTAGTGTTTTAACTGTGTTTAATTAGTGTTTTAATTGGTCACGAGTGCGAAAGATTGTCGGAATCGGTTTAGAATGAAAGTGCGCAAAAGTACCAAATTCGAGACGATCGCCGGAGCGCCGGCATTCGCCCGACCACTACGCAAGGGTGCCTTAGTGCGATCGCAGCGTCGGCTTACGGACTTCCAGCCAAGCGAAGGTTCAGTTCGCGGTACGTCTACTTTGCGTGGGTCATCGAAGCCGGTGAGTGACTTATTGCTATACAATTAAAAATTATGTTAAATGCAAAGAATTGGAAACTATCCTAAACGGCCGTAACGATGTTTTATAATTATTTTGAAAGCAATGCTATAACGAATAAATAAACTAAGTTTTTTATTTTTGACTTAATTTCTATCTGTATATTATGAAACCTAGTAACTCTTGTATTAAACTTTTCTTTGTAATTATTATAATTACAAAGTTATTTCACATTAAAAAAAATAACGATTTTCAGTTTTTTTTGCGATTACTTCGGAAATATTCGGAATTTTAAAATTTTCTTAACGCAATCTGAATCGGCACCTAAAACTGCAAAACATTGCGCATTTAACCAAACTTCTATCTCCACTAATAAGAAAGGATACCCACGTTAGCCTTTTTAGTCCCTTTTAGACGAAAAAAAAGGAGAAATAAAGAGCTAATGTAAATTCGGCATTAAATCGCGTTGCCGAAGCACATTAAGAGATCCCGGATATCGTAATTTTAGACCTGAAACTTGAAATTCGGAAACTTTATAAGTATCGTAAAAAGGAAATCCAGATCATTTTACGATGTGCTAGCTAAGGCTGTTCTCCTAATTTTACGAGATCACTGTTTACTCAAAGTACTCGCTGCTGAAAGCCCGTAATGGAATATTAACGCTTTGTACTATAGTTTTATGACGACCCTCCCACATTTCCACCGATTAATTTAAAAAAAAAAAGGAGCGCAGACCGACGCTTTAAACGAAACTCTCGCCAAATGGAAATGGGAGCTCGCCACTTTTCGGATTGTTATTGAAACACAAAAGTCTTCAACTTTTCAGCACACACACGCGCGCCATTGTTACTGTTGTTGTTATTCTAATAAGCAAACAACAATCTCGTATTCACATCTTCCTGTTTCCTTCCTCCGAACACTATATTCCTGCAGTTTCCTGAAGGTTCTGCTATTCAGCAGTGTTATTTTACTACCCTCTTGTAATCTCTTTCCTTGAGTCTGTAATGCCTTTCTTAACACTTTTTTTGTGTCTAAAACCACCCAACGATTGCCGTCTATTTTTTGAAGTTATACTTTTTGGGTGCGTGGAGAGTAACGGAAGTTGCGCGCGCACATCGCACGAAAATAGATTATTTACTGTGAAATTGTATTAAAAAAAGTCGGAAATTTAGTTGTAATAATAATACGGTCCTGCCATTTAAAATTAAACATTTTTAGATAATTGATTTATTGTGGATCGTGCTTTAAAGCCGAGTGTGCGAATTCGAGCTCAAAGTGGCACATTTCGCTCGAATGCGCACATCTTCGTATTTCTAAACTTTGTTTAATTAATATTTCGCTCTTTCAAATCAAAAATTAAAATTTTGGTTAGTAATTATCGATTTTATGTTTAAAAATGTATTTACCATAGCAATGAGTGGAAGGGAGCGAAAAGATACGAGAATCTCGTCGAGGCAAGTGAGAGAAAACGATTAAAATTATTTAACTAATTTGTTGTTTAATTTATTGGCCGGAATTATTGTGAATCGTGCTTAAAACCGAGTGTGCGCATTCGAGCTCAAAGTGGCACATTCCGATCTCGGGAAAATGAAGCGCGCCGCTCCGCGTCGCGCTTCATTTGCTCCCTCGCTCGGAAATGTGCCACTTTTCGCTCGAACGCGCACATCTTCGTATTTCTAAAATTTGTTTACTTCATCCTTCGCTCGTTCAAATCATAAATTAGAATTTTGGTTAGTAAATATCGATTTTATGTTTAAAAATGTATTTACCCTAGAAATGAGTGGAAGGGAGCGAAAAGATACGAGAATCTCGTCGAGGCAAGTGAGAGAAAACGATTAAAATTATTTAACTAATTTGTTGTCTAATTTATTGGCATAAACTATTGTGAATCGTGCTTAAAACCGAGTGTGCACATTCGAGCTCAAAGTGGCACATTCCGATCTCGGGAAAATGAAGCGCGCCGCTCCGCGTCGCGCTTCATTTGCCTCCCTCGCTCGGAAATGTGCCACTTTTCGCTCGAATGCGCACATCCTCGTGTGTGCACTTTATTCTTCGATTGTTCAAATCATAAATTTAAATTTAGTTTAGTAACTATCGATTTTATTTTGGAAAAACATATTTACCATAGCAATGAGTGGAAGCGAGCGAAAAGATACGAGAATCGCGTCAATGCGAGCGAGAGCGAACGATTAAATTTAATTTGGTCGCACCAAAGAAGTATAACTTCCAACGCGCGTCTATAAGTACACGAATAGTTTTTTTTTAAGTTTATCATCCATCGTTTAAGCCCGAAAGATGTTTTGAACCGACGGTTTTTTTGAAACTTCTCAAAAAAAAAGACGTCCTTTTGGGATTATGAAAGTTTGGCAAAAAGGAGGGCTGATTTATAATGGGCATTTTAGCGGAGTAGAGTAGAACCCGTATTTTAGTTCGGTTCTTCATGATTGATTTGCACGAGAGTAAAGTGGCTTTAGGACGAGATTACAGGATTTACGTAAACTCGATCTGTTTAACTCGACCTATGTGTCCATTTTGCTTATAGTAATTTGAAGAAAATTTAAAGCTACGGTTTTTCTAATCGAATTAGGCGCCTGTGTGTTCTAAAGTGCGATTTGTTGCTTTGCTCGCGCTAAAAAAAAATTGGAGTACAGTGGTCCCTCGTTGTCCGCGGGCGATAGGTTCTTGCAATATATTGCGGTTATAGAAACAGGTGTAAAATTTGAAAAGACGATGAAGGCCAACACTAAATACATACATCTGCCATCGAATGTCAACTGAAGCTATTATTAATATATATATATAGATATTATTTATAATCAAAGAGTTTTTGAGGTTAGTAAGGGAGGAAGAGACGCAGAGGAAAATTATCATGTATTGAACAGGACACTTCATACTTTTACTGTATCGTTGTTTAACGGAAATTTGTTTTTTATGTATTCTGTCATGCGCGGATGAGCGAAACCGCGAATACAAAATCCGCAGATATTGAGGGGTTACTGTACCCGGATTATTATATTCAATTTAAGATTCTTTGCGAACTTATATAGCCAAGCATGCAACTTCTGTATTCAATTAAATATTAATTATTTTTTAATAGATTAAACACTTAAAAATCTAAAATCGGGAATGTTCTGCTTTTGATTTTGATTTTTTTATTTTTGTATACACATACAAAAATAAAAAAATTCCTTTGTGGACAATGGTAGTTTTGTGTGCTTCTACGTTACAACTTTGTTAAAGAAAATCAAATTGAGAGTGCTTTAATTTTTTTCTATTATGATACACCCATACCTCGCTTTACAGCTTAGATACAGTTAAACTTTATTCTATTCAACACCCTCTAAACCACTTATAGTGATTGAGCTATTCCAAGAGACCTTACCAAGATCAACCTTGAATTTTCTTTCAACCATGCAGCGCCAGATTTTGTCTCTTGAAATAGCTCGATCACTATAAGTGGTTTAGAGGGTGTTGAATAGAATAAAGTTTAACTGTACATCCCGAAAAAGTTGGCCGTAAAGCGATAAGCCGTATAACGAATCAATTATTTTGTGCCGAAGCTAAACAGAACGTCGCTCACAGCACAGCATTTTTTTTTTGGCTGTATAACGAGACACCGTGAGCCATAAATCGAAAAAATGCCATACGATGTATAGATGTATTTTATTTGTTGAAGGTTGTCAAAATCGGTCAGTCTTTCTCCGACGGCCGTGAAATAGACACGTGTTTTATATTTTTAAAATTAATAAACAAACAATAAGTAACGGTACGTGTGCTTAAAAAAAAATTGTGCCTTAAGTTAAGGGAACGAAGCGAATTAATTCTCGAAAAAAGGTATTTATGATTGTGTAATTTTCGATTGTAACACCTTTATAATTTTCCAAGACTCGGGCGTTGGATCGATGGCGTTTTTATTCAATTTAAAATTAACGAAGAGAGTACATAAATTTTAAAAATCATATTGAAAAAATTCTGGGGGATGTTTGAACAAGTTAATTGAAGGATAAGAAGTAATAAAGTAGAACTTTTAGGTGGATAAATAAATAAAAGGGCACAAAAGAAGATTTAAGGGATCGCCGGGCATCCGGAAGCGTTTTCTTTTTTTTCGGGGTTTTTTTTGGGTCATTTAATTTATGTAAAACTGTAACGCAAAGCATAATAAATTTAAAGAGAAATTTCTCTGTGTGTACAATCAAAACCTCAGCGACGGTATTTCGCGACAATCGCGCTCCGCGCCTTTGTCCGGGTATTAAATTAAATCCCTAAATTTAAACAAGTCACGTTTTCTCATTCTTCCTGTTTTACAATGAATAATTAAATTCTGTATTATAAAGTTTAGGGTCGGCGTGGGGGCGAAATTGTAATGCCGACCTCGTGGAACGGCTACGAGTTCGACTTCCACTTCGCTTTACGATTCCACCTGATGGTCGGATTCGATCATCTAACCGGCAATCAAACCTCGCCTTCGAATTACGAAACGCACCCAGTTGCGTTCTTCGTTTCGCCTCTGAAACAGCGGTTCTCAATTTTTTATGTCAGATTGCCGGAGAAAGAAACGACAAGTTTCGATACAAGCGCAAAAATAAATAAATATATTACAATAACGTAGGGGACCCGATACCCGATCAGGGTTCTCCATACCCAATCACTTGCGATATATGGGTGATTCTGTTCTGACTGTTACTTTTTTGATTAAAACTTTTTGAATTTTATAACTCAACTTTTTTTGATTTTTTGTTCTTATTATTGCTCTATTTGATAGTAAAAATGAAAGTGCGAAAGGATTTTGCTACTAACTTTAAAATATCGTGAATGAGAATCATATTTTATAATTTCCATGCCACGGTACTGACATAAAATAAATTTGGTAGACATTTTTCAGAAAAATTATTAAATTCATTTATGAATTGTATTGTCACGTTTTAAAACTCTTTTTTATTGATTATTTAATATTTCAATAATACATAGTAACTTATCTATAACAAATAATACATTATAATTTATATCAAACATTAATCAACTCAAATCTAACACATTTCACAAAAATTTTTTTTTTGGTTTTCATCACAGCATTTTTAATTCTTAATCTTCTACGCAGTGATATAGTTTCAGTCATCTTTGACAATTTCTGAACTTCTTGCGATGAATTCTCAGATTTTTTTTGTTTTTTGCGCCATTCTGTTATTTATTTTTCCCACCTTATCATTTGAAGAATAATCAATTTTTCTCATAGAAAAGTGTCTGCATACATTCTTATTAGAGCAATAAAAGCAACTTAACGGATTGGATAAAATACAATTACGTTGTAATTTATTCCACGTATATACTTTCATTGTGCCTACAAAAGGCTTAAAACTGTCTGGTAATTTGGAAAAATTGTACTCTACTAGCCCCAAAGTGTACCTACTGACTGAACTTCTGTTTCTATTTACATGAATAATTTTCAGTGAAGTCAATATTATTTATTAACAATTAAATATATTTTATTATTTTTTGACACGGTACTGACATTTTAAATTAAAATAGCAACTGTAATTTTTTGATTATTAATTTGATAATATCCTTTTACCCTATTACTTAGGTTAGTAATAAGTACAGAAATTCATTATTTATGAGCAAAAAAATTAATCGTTAATTAAGTTTACCAATACCACGGTACTGACAAGTAAATTTATGACATCATCTTTTAAAAATTGAGTTTTAAAATGACACAAACTCGCTTGAGAATTTCACTTGTGTTATGTTTGTAAACATAACTCAGTTAACGTACTTTCAATATGGCTTATTAGTTGTTTCATTAATTTCGAGGTAAATGGCGCACGAGTCATACACATTCAAATTTCAAAAATTTTCTTAAATCTGAGGACAAAAGTTATTAAGCCGGAATTCAATCTTAAATTGATGTATTAAAAAAAATCGTTAATTTCTTTTAAGTTTGATTATATACATTAAGATTTATCAGTTAATTGGTTTGAATTATTTATTGCAACAAAAAAAATAACCGATTTATAGCTAAATTCTAGAAAAGGACATGACACGGTACTGACATTTAAGTGACTTATTGCAAGTTTTCTTTGGACTGCAACTTATATTCTACAAGAAAAGTGATGAAATATGTTCACGATGATCGTATTGATACAAAAACTTCATTAATAGATTTATAATGTATGACCAGTGAGAGCAAACAGTATAGGACACAAAAAATCACAGTTAGAATGGAATCGCCCATTTACTAAATTGAATCAAAATTTTTGATTTGAAGGAGCGCACGGTAAATTATAATAATGTAATAAACACGAGGATGTGCGCATTCGAGCGAAAAGTGGCACATTTCCGAGCGAGGGAGGCAAATGAAGCGCGACGCGAAGCGGCGCGCTTCATTTTCCCGAGATCGGAATGTGCCACTTTGAGCTCGAATGCGCACACTCGGTTTTAAGCACGATTCACAATAATTCCGGCCAATAATTAGACAACAAATTAGTTAAATAATTTTAATCGTTTCCTCTCACTTGAATTCACAAGATTATCATATCTTCTCGCTCCCTTCCACTCATTGCTATGGTAAATACATTTTTTAAATATAAAATCGATATTTACTAAAATTTTTAATTTGAAGAAACGCACGGTAAATTATACTAATATAATAAAGACGAGGATGTGCGCATTCGAGCGAAAAGTGGCACATTTCCGAGCGAGGGAGGCAAATGAAGCGCGACGCGGAGCGGCGCGCTTCATTTTCCCGAGATCGGAATGTGCCACTTTGAGCTCGAATGTGCACACTCGGTTTTAAGCTCGATTGCCAAACGTCCCATTTTAACAAAAAAATTTTCACGTTAGTTGTACCCCACCTAGTACTTTGATGGTTGTTTATTACCTAAAACGTGCAATTACATTAATGTTTATTAATATTTTAACAATTTAATAAGATACATATTATTTTCATGTTATTAATACCATACAAACGCGTGATCTAGTACTTGTACAATTTTTTTGCGTGGAATTAGTACTCGATCAAGTACAATACAAAGAAATTGTCAAAATATACAATGGTACATGAAATGAATGACGTTTCGCAGACGTCATTATATGTCAAGAGTTCAAATTCGTTATTCTTTTTTCTAAATAATTTAATTGTCATGGGGGAACCGTTTCGGTCAAACATATCTTAGGGGGCAGCATCGTAGTTCGTTCCATGTCGCGCAAAAATTTTAAATTAAAAATAAATTAAATTAAATCTCCCCGTTAAATTGCTTCTAGTGATTGGGTACTAGGGTACATACTGATTGACTACTAATTCTTTTGATTTTAGTGTAATCGGGTATTGATGTAACCAAAATATTAATTTTTAATTTTAGTTAATTTCTACTTGAAATTTAATTAATATTATATCTATAAACCCTTATTAATTATTTTTAAAAAAAATTTAATAGATAAAAAAATCCATATAGCTTTATTTCATTCGGCACGACAAATAGTGATCACCTATTGGGTCATTTATAAGTTTTTCTTCTATGTGCCCCCTTACCAGGGTACTCGAGTTGCACACTCGCTTTTAAAATTTTTTTAAGCCAAAATTGCAGAACGGGACATTTTTGATTTTATTAAATTTCCCCACTTCGCTATGTTTTGGACCACAATTATTTGTTTCTGTATTTTCTTCGGCGTCGTCCCTTAATCGAACCCCACCCCTTCTTCGAAATAGTTTTGGAATTATTCGAAATTACCATAGGACGTCTCTTAAGGCGAAGTAAAAACGAAACTAATTAGGAGAGACGATAAATCAATCGGCACTTCAAATGCATACAAATTGCACCGATGTGGCAAATACGAAGCTATTATATTCGAAATTGCAATTTGCCACGAATTTATAGTTATGTGTGTAATTTGTGTATTTGATTTGGATTTACTGATAAATTAGTGTGGGGAAGACACAAAAGCCTTTCCCAAATACAAAGCCTTAAGATTTGTGCGCGATTTAATAACGCACGCGAATCAATTCGTAAACTTACAGCTACATCTCGGTTTATGATTAAGTATTATCTGCATTTAGAGCCCTTAAATCCTGATTTATTCCCTCTTTCTGTCATTAACCTACATTTCGAATTAATTCCGCGTTTTCGAGGGTCGATACCGCCGTGTCAAACATTCGCGCTGAGGCAAAAGAAAAATTCTTCCTATAGGTCTAAAAAAATCGCTTAATTCCTTATGGAATAAGGAGCGAAGTAAAAAGGTTTATGACTGCAAATTGAGTGCTCAGATTATTTAATTTCGAGTTTTCAAAACAGAAGAAGCCGGAGAAAGGTTAAAAATTGCCTGGGAAGCTATAAAAAGCAGTGCTTTTTAAACTTCCGTACGAAAAGCTTCTCCTCGCATTTTATTTGTAGCCGAAGCTTTAAGCACCATCCAAAATAACAATTTGTACGTAACTTGCGGATGTCGTTAATCCGCTTAAAAATTTTTTTTAACGAAGACAAACTTATAAATGACCCAATAGGTGAGCACTATTTGTCGTGCCGAATGAAATAAAGCTATATGGATTTTTTATCTATTAAAATTTTTTTTTAATAATTAATAAGGGTTTATTTATAGATATAATATTAATTAAATTTCAAATAGAAATTAACTAAAATTAGAAAATTAATATTTTGGTTACATCAATACCCGATCACACTAAAATCAAAAGAATTAGTAGTCAATCAGTATGTACCCTAGTACCCAATCACTAGAAGCAATTTAACGGGGAGATTTAATTTAATTTATTTTTAATTTTAAATATTTGCGCGACGTGGAAACGAACTACGATGCTGCCCCCTAAGATAAGTTTGACCAAAACGGTTTCCCATGACAATTAAATTATTTAGAAAAAAGAATAACGAATTTAAACTCTTGACGTATAATGACGTCTGAGAAACGTCATTCATTTCATGTACCGTTGTATATTTTGACAATTTATTTGTATTGTACCTGATCGAGTACTAATTCCACGCAAAAAAATTGTACAAGTACTAGATCACGCGTTTGTATGGTATTAATAACGTAAAAATAATATGTAGGGGAGACCGGGGTTAGAAGTCACAATTTTTGTTCTTTTGCATTTATAGAGCCCATGGTCTTAATTTATCAATGACATTTATATATCAATAGATAGTGTATTTATTCTAGTTTAAGAAAAATAAAGATTTTTTCTCTACCATTATCTAAAGAGAACATATTATATATTTATGTATATTTATATTTTATGTAGTAAACTCCTAGAAACCAATAAAAAAGGCCGCACATATTCATGGTTGCTTTGCACTTGTGACTACTAGCCCCCGCTAACTTTAGACAACCTTCCCCAAAACAATTTTAGACAATTAACTCCCAAAATAAATTTAAATCAATGGTCTTTAAAAAACCACATAATGATCATTTATTGAAGTGAAGCTTCTTTGCTGAGGGACCTACACTTTTCGGGCGTTACGAAAATTCCGATCGCATGAGGGGAATAGTACGTGGTGGGGGAGCTGGTAGGGGAGGAGAATGCATTAGCGGAGACGCCACTCTACCGGTCGAAAGGGGATACATATTTTAAATCGCTTATTTTTATCACCATAAAAAAACTACCCATTAAAGAGTTTTATCTATGGCTAATAAGTAAGAAGTTTCACTTCTGTCGCGCGTAGCCTCTACGCACCCACTTATTTTTTAAAATTAATTAAATAAACATAATAACATAAAAAATCTTATTATTAACTATAAATAAATTAATATTTATCTAAATGATGTGTACTAATAATTTTTCTTTTTGTTACAGGTCAGTTTTTTGATCGCATTGATCGATTTTCGGTGCTGGGGTGAGTCTTTAATTTTTTTTATTACGCCTGTACGACCTACTAGGGCCGAAAATGAAAAGCGACCGCAAAAAATTAATTTAAATTTTCACAACGGCATAAAGCCATTTTATTAATTCGAAAACAACCCCATCGGCTTTTTCCCATTGACAAAAAGCGTGTGGAATAAATTAGAAAAGAAGAACGGCATTATAATTTTTATTGGCCGTTTTGAGAAATTTATGCTCGGCTCTTCGTATTCGAAAATAACAAAAAATAAGACTCCGGCGCTCCGCATAACTTGTTTATTATTCATTATTCAAGGATGTCGAAACAAACTAATGTTAGAAAATGAGGGGGGAAAATAATCATGCAGAAAAGAAACGTAACAGAGACCCAGAAATCTTATCGGAAGATCTACAATCCTCGAAACGGAAATTAAAACAACTTAGCAAGTTATTAGGTAGCATTTTTGATGCCGTTTTAATTCGAAACTTTTTCTTATTTTAATTATTTAGGGGGCGGGGGGGTCGATGTTAATGAAGTCGTCGGTGCGGCTCCTTGCTTCTCGTGCGGCTTTTTAAGGCGAAAGCAAATAAATTGAACCGTTAGGGGGTGGAAAATAAACACAGATATGTTGTGCGATAACAGGTGCTTCGGCAGTTTGTTCTTCTGACGTATGTTATTGAAGAGATAAATCATCGAGAAGTATCCGTCAATAAAAACAGCGCAGACATCACTAAGCTAACATTTGCGCGAACTCGAAGGGAGAGCTTTTCTTTATTTAATACACTCCAGTGGTGGCTGATCGAATGAGGCATTTGAAAACCTCAACAAAATGTTTTAAAACATTTCTTATTGTCATGGTGGAAAAATTACATTAATTTAATTATTTCGACGGGAATGGGGTTTTGTGACAATTTTTTTGTTATGGCCGGGTTTATTGGAAATTTTTACGAAGTATGCTTTTTTTGAATTAAATCTTGTTTGAGATGATTTTAAAGCTCTTATTATCTTAGCTTTTTTAGTAGAAAATTTTTGATATAAACAACCCTTACAGTTATATGAGATATTATTTGTATTTATGAATTATTGACAACATTATAGCAATTTGGTTATAAACTTTGTAAAATTAATTATAAATTACTTTTGTGTAGTTTTGATATTAAAGTTTTTTTGGTATTGCCGTATTGCCAAATTTTGAAAATCATATCTTTTAGAGATTAAAACTCAACAAGTCTAATATGAAAAAAAAATGTTTCTTTCTTGATAGCTATCCAGAATTTTTTTAACTATTTTTTGGGTAATTAGTAAACCATAATAAACAATCTTATGGCATAGCAACGGCCGTATTGCCAAATTTTGAAAATCACATCTTTTAGAGATTAAAATTTAACAAATCTAATATGAAAAAAAATTGTTCCTTCTTTGATAGCTATCCATAATTTTTTTAATTATTTTTTGGGTAATCAGTAAACCATAATAAACAATCTTAGGGCATGGAAACGGCCGTATTTGCAAATTTTGAAAATCACATCTTTTAGAGATTAAAATTTAATAAGTCTAATATGAAAAAAAATTTTCCTTCCTTGATAGCTATCCAGAATTTTTTTAATTATTTTTTGGGTAATTAGTAAACTATAATAAACAATCTTAGGGCATGGAAACGGCCGTATTTGCAAATTTTGAAAATCACATCTTTCAGAGATTAAAATTTAACAAATCTAATATGAAAAAAAAAATTTCCTTCCTTGATAGCTATCCAGAATTTTTTTAATTATTTTTTGGGTGATTAGTAAACTATAATAAACAATCTTAGGGCATAGAAATGGCCGTATTGCCAAATTTTGAAAATCACATCTTTTAGAGAATAAAACTTAACAAGTTTATTATGAAAAAAAATAGTTCCTTTCTTGATAGCTATCCAGAATTTTTTAATTATTTTTTGGGTAATTAGTAAACCATAATAAACAATCTTAGGGCATGGAAACGGCCGTATTTGCAAATTTTGAAAATCACATCTTTTAGAGAATAAAATTAACAAATCTAATTATGAAAAAATTGTTCCTTCTTTGATAGCTATCCAGAATTTTTTAATTATTTTTTGGGTAATTAGTAAACCATAATAAACAATCTTAGGGCATGGAAACGGCCGTATTTGCAAATTTTGAAAATCACATCTTTTAGAGAATAAAATTCAACAAATCTATTATGAAAAAAATTTGTTCCTTCTTTGATAGGTATCCAGGATTTTTTAACTATTTTTTGGGTAATTAGTAAACAATAATAAACAATCTTAGGGCATAGAAACGGCCGTATTTGCAAATTTTGAAAATCACATCTTTTAGAGATTAAAATTTAACAAGTCTAATATGAAAAAAAATTGTTCCTTCTTTGATAGCTATCCAGAATTTTTTTAATTATTTTTTGGGTAATTAGTAAACCATAATAAACAATCTTAGGGCATGGAAACGGCCGTATTTGCAAATTTTGAAAATCACATTTTTTAGAGAATAAAATTCAACAAATCTATTATGAAAAAAAATTGTTCCTTCTTTGATAGGTATCCAGGATTTCTTTAACTATTTTTTGGGTAATTAGTAAACAATAATAAACAATCTTAGGGCATAGAAACGGCCGTATTTGCAAATTTTGAAAATCACATCTTTTAGAGAATAAAATTCAACAAATCTATTATGAAAAAATTGTTCCTTCTTTGATAGCTATCCAGGATTTTTAAAAATATTTTTTGGGTAATTAGTAAACCCTAGTAAACAATACTAGGGCATAGAAATTGCCATTTTCGCAAATTTTGAAAATCATATATTTTAGAGTTTAAATTTCAACAAATCCAATATAAAAAAATTAATTCTCTTTTTGATAGCTATCCAGGATTTTTTAAATTATTTTTTGGGTAATAAGTAAACCCTAATAAATAATACTAGGGTATAGAAACCCTCATTTTTGCAAATTTTGATAATTACATATTTTTGAGTTTGAAATTCAACAAATCCAATACGAAAATAATTATTTCCTTCTTTGATAGCTATCCAGGATTTTTTTAACAAATTTTTAGGTAATTAGTAAACTCTAATAAATATTGCTAGGGCATAGAAAGAAGCATTTTTGCAAATTTTGAAAATGTTACAGATTGAAACTCAACAAATCCAATATGAAAAAAATTATTTCCTTCTTTGATAGCTATCCACAATTTTTTTATTATTATGTGCACACTGCATTTTAAGCTTCATTCAAAATATTTAAGTTATGCACTTTCTAAAGATGTTTAATTAAAAACTTACAAGATCGTATTTATATATTAGGAAAAACAACAGTTTTCAATTCTTCAAATTTCAATTTATATTTTGTGTTTGCAAAGACTTGTAGTTCTAGATGTTACAGACACGCGATTAATGCAATTAAATTTAATAAATACGAGGATGTGCGCATTCGAGCGAAAAGTGGCACATTTCCGAGCGAGGGAGGCAAATGAAGCGCGACGCGGAGCGGCGCGCTTCATTTTCCCGAGATCGGAATGTGCCACTTTGAGCTCGAATGTGCACACTCGGTTTTAAGCTCGATTACCAAAAGTGCCGTTTTAACAAAAAAAAATTGTTCACGTTAGTTATACACCATCTAGTGCACGGAAGGTTAATTCAAATTTTTATACTTTTGAAAAATTTATAATTTTCTTGATTGAAATCGATATTGACAAACCTTATTGACGTGCTTTTTTTATAAAAACGATCTTTTTCTTGCAAAATTTAATTCTAACAACTTAATTTAACTCAAAGTCTAATTGAAGAGCAATATGCGTTACAATTTTACATTAAATTATTTCAAAAGTAACCATAGAATTCAAAACAAAATTTTTGAAATGCGAATGCAAAAAAATTGAACAACTTCTCAACAAAATCATTCCTCAAAAATTTCCTTTTACGCTTCTTTCTAAAAAAAAGCACACTTCTGGAAACTTCGCAGACGTAGAACTGTTCGATCACGAGCCGCCACTGATTAAAACGCAACCGCTAAAAGCATCTCCGCAAATTTTGATTCATATATGCGCGAATATTTTTTACGACGTCGGCAAACCGTCACCGCAAAGAACAACAAAGATATAAATAATAAAAAAGAAGAAAGATATTAACCCACTTAGAAAAAGCAAACTTGAAACGCCATTATGCGCGTCCCTATAAAAATGTTTCCCGCACAATATCGTAGAAAATTTAGAAAAGTAGGTAAAGTCCACATCGTCGAAACGAAATCAATAACCCGCAGAACCTCCATAAATCCAAGTTTTGTTCGGCACGGTCCAAACAGCCATATATCTGACAAAGTTTTTTAATAGTCGATGCCAAACGGCGCCCCATCTCTTATTGTCGAAAACTTTTTATTATAAAAACAACGTGTTTCTTCTTAATTTGTTTTCCCTGCGCGTATAATCGCGTTTTTCGTTTTTTTAACGGCGACTCCTAATTCGCGTCAACAGAATTGGGACGTCTTTAGGCAGAAGAAAAGATACAAAAACGAGCGGCCGTAAAAAGAAGGGAAAGAACGGACGAGTTAAGGGTGAATGGCGTGTGCGAGATTAAAGGTGAAATTTTATGTCGATTTTATAGATGGACAGAAGAGTTGGCACTAAAAACACGTCAAAGAAACTTAAACCAAATCCAGAAGGGGAGTCGAGGGGGTTAGGGGGAGGATATTATCCTTTGAGGTGCATTCCGTACACGGATCGTCCTAGCGAGGAGCGCTGAGACAGCGGCACGTGACGTGCATACGCGCTCGCAAGAAGTCCTCTTCGAAACATCCGTGCGACCCCCTTCAAAACTGAATTAAACTTAACACTCGAAAATGGCGAAACAATTAAAAGAGCTAAACGAGCAGAATAAGCTTCAATTGAACGAAATTAATTAAATATTTGCTCGACTCTCGAGAGGAGACGTTTTTACATCTGCTTTTTTAATATATTGAAGCGGCCCTTTAAATTCGATTTTGGAGAAATGCGATTTAATTTTTTTAGGTCCGAAAGCAATGGTGCCCTTTGTCCAAAATCGATAGATTAGGTCTTTGTTAGAATCCAAAATCGGGGCTCTCAATTTGACTTTTATAAAATTAATTCTTGCGCTCTTCTCGAAATAAATTTTACAGAAATAGGCTTTAATTGAGGTAAAACGTCTAGTGAATGACCGTTACGAGAAATAATGTTTATAACAATTCAAAAAATTAATTTTTATTCGTTTTTAATAAGTGAATCAATTAATCAGACGTTCACTGGGCTATACCTGGTCATTCTTTGGATGAAAATGGTCATTTACTGGACTAGTTAATTTTGCAAAGTTTAGGAACAAATTGTGATAATGTTTTCTTTAGTTTATAAAAAATAATAATATCTCATTTCAACTATAACCGTTGGTTTGACTGTTTTTTGTTTACTATTTTTTTTGCATTAAAATGGCTCTAGATGCAACAAATCGGTCATTCACTGGACGTTTTACCTTACTCAAAATCCACAATTAAACCTTGATTTTTAATTTTTTTGAAATTTAATTTGAATTGCATCTTTTTTAAATAAAACTAAGACAATGATTTTTGAAGTCTTAACCCCTTGACATACAATGACGTCTGGGAGACGTCATTGTAGATTTTGACGTCTCTAAAATGTCAAGAACTGTCTTCAATAAATAGGAAAAAAAAAAGAGGTCAGGAAGAAAATGTTTTAAAATGTTTACTCTATATCAGTGTTCCCCAACGCGCCACAGGGGGCAATTTAAATGTTTGGGGGGGCAATATTATTCAAGGGAACAATTTGAAAACGCACTTGATTTTTAGTTTATGTTTTGAAAATTTACTTCATGTTTTTTTTCTTAATAATGTTCTAGTGATTTCTTGCTAAAACCTAAATCTTGTTTTTTTTTCCTGTTAAAACGCGACGCTTTGTAATCGTGCTTAAAACCGAGTGTGCGCATTCGAGCTCAAAGTGGCACATTCCGATCTCGGGAAAATGAAGCGCGCCGCTCCGCGTCGCGCTTCATTTGCCTCCCTCGCTCGGAAATGTGCCACTTTTCGCTCGATTGCGCACATCTTCGTATTTATAAAATTTATTTACTTCATCCTTTGCTCTTTCAAATCATTTTAAATTTTGCTTTCGTAAATATCGATTATATGTGCGAAAAATGTATATTTACCATAGCAATGAGTGGGAGCGAGCGAAAAGATACAACAAAATCATAAGTACGAGTGAGAGGGAATGATAAAAATTATTTATTCATTTTTGTGACTAAAATTATTGCAAATTATGTTTAAAGCCGAGTGTGCACATTCGAGCTCAAAGTGGCACATTCCGATCTCGGGAAAATGAAGCGCGCCGCTCCGCGTCGCGCTTCATTTGCCTCCCTCGCTCGGAAATGTGCCACTTTTCGCTCGAATGCGCACATCCTCGTATTCATTGAATTTTGTAAATTAAAGTTTCTCTTCAATCAACAAATTTAATTTAGTTCAGTAAATATATCGATTATATATTCAAAAAACGTATTTTTACTATAGCAATGAGTGGGAGCGAGCGAAAAGATACGATAAACTCATAAGTACGAGTGAGAGGGAATGATAAAAATTATATATTAAATTTTGTTGACAAAATTATTGCGAATAACGCCTAATTGTAGCGAGTTTGATAAAAATATTTTCAGGTGTACTTTCGAATGTTTACTAATTCGCATTTTTGATTAATTAAAATTGTATATGAGTCAAATTTTCTGAAGTGGGCCACTAAAAATCAACTAGTTGATTTTTATATCATCTTTTGCAAATTGTTGAAGGTTTATATGTCAAAATTAATGTCTCCAAATATTTTTGGATAATTTTCATTTTTGTAAAAATTATAAACAAATTAGTTTTAAGGCACATTTTGTATACACTGTTATAATTAGGCTTCATTTATGGAATAATTCAATTTTTAAATATAAAAAAATATTTATATGTTACACAGGGGGGGCATCAAAATTTTAGAATGACTTAGGTGGGGAATGTTAAAAAAGGTTGGGAAACACTGCTCTACATATTTCAAAATCTTTTAAAACTATTAATTATTTATTTTATGTTACTTGTATAGGCTCATGACAGTTTAGTTGAGCCAAATTAATAGTTTTTTTCGGACTCATCAAATTCGTTTTTTTTGGTATGTCAATGGGTTAAAAACAACTTATACAAAATGTAAGATTTGATTTTATAAAATCTAAACTTAATCGCCTAAATTTAATTTAATTTAATTTTTTGATTTGAAAGGGACCAAATTCAAAAACTACCGATTTTTTCTACTTACAAAAAAAACAAAATTAAAGCACTCTATTGTGTATGTTAACTAAAATGCTTTTTGCTTATTTACGATTTTAAAAACCCCCACTAGTTTTATTCATTATTTTTTTTTCCCAACAGAAAGTTAATGTGGTCCTTTGCAATAAAAAGCAATCGCATAAATAGCAAAAGCTCTCCTTGGGCACTTGAGGGCTTAAACGAATTAAGTGCGGCATTTCGCAAAAATAGCAAAACAAATTACTGCAAAACGTACGTCGGGAAGAACAAGCCGAAAAGTGCTTGGGTGGGTCTCGGCGAAAAAAAATCGTAATTCATTCGGGCTTTTTTCCCTTCCCGATAGGAAAATGTAAAACCGCAACAAGGGCATTATAATAAATCGCGGACTTCTTGCGAGGCAAAGACGAGTGTTGCCAGTAAGTGACAGCCACCCCCAAACGAACAAATGGAATGGAAGACAATTTAAAACCTGTGCTCGGTTCGCTTCTTCCACGTTGGAGACCACTCGGTGATATATGGAGCCCTCGTTTAGAGTGGCGACTCGATTCGTTCGCTTTCAATGTAAATGTTACTACATTCTTCATTTTCAACTGAGCGTATCAACTGGTCCCATGTATATTTTACCTTTATCTTAATAGATGTGCATAATGGAAGTGACACAACTCTTTTAGGCCATATGTCAACTTCCTTTTCTCTTCACTTCTTTTCCTGAACGACGAATGGCAAAGGTCCTTTTATTTTGTCCCTCTTTCGGTTTGCGCGAGGAACGTTATTGCAATTTATTAGAAAGTGTCGAGCAAAAGGATTGTGAAATGGGGATATTTGGGGGCAGGTCGCCTACATGGTACCGATTAACTTCATGCAATTAAGTAGTCTTTTACAGGGCGTAGGACGAATAGGTACTGACACCTAACCGGGTGGTACCTTGATTTTGGGGTATGATTTTGCTCAGTTCAAAGTGGGACAAGTTCCAGTACTTATTCGTCCGACACCCCGTATTTGATTTCCTTTACTAATCAATAGGTTATTTTTTACCAAATTTTACCATATGTAATGGTTCAAGAAATTTTCATTTTGCGCTATACGATTCAGAATTATTTAAATAAAGGAAATAATGAAAAGAATTGTTAATTTTGATTAATGTTTATCAAAATTATTCGCGCTAAACAATAATCTATTAAAATAGATACATTATAACTGCTTTTAATAATTGTAGGGGAAATTTTAAATATACGGGGTGTTTCATTTAAAGTGCCACGAGCTTATAACTCCTAAACTAATCAAAATTTCAAAAAAAGTCCAAGTATAAAAGTGTCTTTAATTTATTTGATCTATGCAATGGCTTAAGTATAGATTTTGTTTTACTTTCAGTTTAACCGGAAATGGTGTCAACTTCCTTATCTTAAATAGAAGGGTATTTATGTTTTTAATAATTGGTTAGATCTTGTCGAGAGCTCTCCAAAAATGTATAACAAGTGACCATTTTCCCAAAAAATCTTAAAAAAAAGAAATCGGTATAAACGAAAACGTATGGCGTAAACGTAAAATTATATCAGAGATTGTTTTCTTATTTGGGGACCATATAATAACTTGTTATACAGTTGTGGCGAGGTTTTAAAAACTATTTAATTGTTATTAAATTGTTTTTTTTTTGTTTACGATAAGAAAATTTCCAAAATATCCAGTTAAACAAAAGTAGAACAAAATATGATATTTTATCCAGCGACAGAATAAATAAATTAAAAAAAACATTTAACCATATACCTACCTTTTTTGAAATTTGGGACAATTGATAAAATTATAAATAAATTATCAACATTTTTCAGAAAAAAAAATTAATACCTTACTATTTAAATTACGAAATTTGACACTTTTTTGGATTAACTTGGCAGTGAAACAAAATTTCCATTTTTTCCAGCACATAGAACGTATAAGTTAAAGGAACTTTTCTACTAGCAGGTTTTTTGAAATTATTATTAGCGTAGAACTTATAAGCTTGTGACACTTTACTGAAACCCTACAATTTGAAATAAAAAAAAAATATTTTGAAATTAAATCAAATGGTAACTTGTATTGTAACTTGTATTGTAATTTTTGGAAAGCACTCGACGGGATCTATCCAATTATAAAAAAAATAAATACCCTTCTTTTTAAGATAAGGAAGTTGACACCGGAAGTAGAACAAAATTTATACTTATACTTTTTTTGAATTTTTTATTAGTTTAGGAGTTATAAGCTCGTGGTACTTTAATTGAAACACCCGGTATAGGGGAATCTGTTGTACCTTGGTCCCCTTGTACCTAGGCCAACTTTATTTCTTTTAATATTTGCGGCTTTCGTGACCCATAATTTCCCATATTTTAAATGCCACATTGACAGACATTAACGTAAATTAGGTACCTATGTGAAATTTTAGTATACCAGAAAAGTTTTGTTAATTTTTGAAACAATTTAAGTGACATCTCAAAGAAGAACATTAGTAGTTCTTATAATCCAAAAATAAATATATAATTTTCATAGAACAATGGGTTTTATTTTGCTTAATGTGAATAGAGCCAAGGTACATCACCTCTGTTGTACGTAGGCCATAGATCCAGGTACAACAGGTTCCACTACTATTTTTTCTCTCCATGTACATTTACATTGAAATAAATGACTTTTGTTTTAAAAGAAAGATGATTAATATAGAGAAATTCAATAAATACGAGGATGTGCGCATTCGAGCGAAAAGTGGCACATTTCCGAGCGAGGGAGGCAAATGAAGCGCGACGCGGAGCGGCGCGCTTCATTTTCCCGAGATCGGAATGTGCCACTTTGAGCTCGAATGTGCACACTCGATTTTAAGCACGATTCACAATAATTCCGGCCAATAAATTAGACAACAAATTAGTTAAATAATTTTAATCGTTTTCTCTCGCTTGCATTGACTAGATTCTCGTATCTTTTCGCTCCCTTCCACTCATTGCTATGGTAAATACATTTTTAAACATAAAATCCATATTTACTAACCAAAATTTTAATTTATGATTTGAAAGAGCGAAGGATGAAGTAAACAAATTTTAGAAATACGAAGATGTGCGCGTTCGAGCGAAAAGTGGCACATTTCCGAGCGAGGGAGGCAAATGAAGCGCGACGCGGAGCGGCGCGCTTCATTTTCCCGAGATCGGAATGTGCCACTTTGAGCTCGAATGTGCACACTCGATTTTGAGCACGATTCACAATAATTCCGGCCAATAAATTAGACAACAAATTAGTTAAATAATTTTAATCGTTTTCTCTCGCTTGCATTGACTAGATTCTCGTATCTTTTCGCTCCCTTCCACTCATTGCTATGGTAAATACATTTTTAAACATAAAATCCATATTTACTAACCAAAATTTTAATTTATGATTTGAAAGAGCGAAGGATGAAGTAAACAAATTTTAGAAATACGAAGATGTGCGCTTCGAGGGGAAAAGTGGCACATTTCCGAGCGAGGAGGCAAATGAAGCGCGACGCGGAGCGGCGCGCTTCATTTTCCCGAGATCGGAAATGTGCCACTTTGAGCTCGAATGTGCACACTCGGTTTTAAGCACGATTCACAATTAAGTGAAAAAGAGCCCAAGGTACAACATGTACCCCTCCATTCGCTTATTCCACTTTTGTTAAAATTTTTGGACAGGATATAATTAATCATATTTTATTTCATAAAACGCATCTTTACTCTAATTGCTTTGGGGTAATTTTTTTTTGGTGCAATATCTCCCATACATTTTTTCTCAGATAGATTTTTTTAACGCCGTGCCATTGCGAGCAAATCGAGCCACGTCGAAGGGGCGATCGTAACGCGAAGGGGGGCGCTAGAAAAATTCTCTTTTATGGAAATTCGCGTTCTTTTCGCGGCATAAAACGAATTGCGCAAAAATTCGTAAAGTTAACTCCCGACGGGGCGCAAAAGAAATAAACAAGCGGTCCAAGTTTGTTCGATAAATTGGAATTTAAAATGATATAACATTTTATTGGTTTCGGTCCATTTAAATGCCGTTCGCGTAGTTTTTGATGTTTTGCAAAAGACAATTCGCTTGCAGTGCAATCTCATCTTCTGTCCGGCATAAAATAACCTAATGTCCGAAAGTTTCCTTTCGGAAAAGTTTAAATAGTACCCACTCGTATTCGTACGACTTCAATTGGCATTTCAATTGAAAGAACTTGAAGCGAAATTGTATTAAATTCGCATAAATAGCCCGAAAAGAAAATATTTTGTATGAAGAATGCGCGGTTCGAACGTTTTTTTTTGAACTTTGCGTTCGCTTGAGGAAAATTGAAGTTTCCCTCTATTTACACAAAATCGATTAAGCTCTTAGCTTTGTTATGTTTTCCCAAGGCACGGTATTGTTATCTTCCAGCCAGAAACTACTAACACTAAGCAATCGAATCTCTAAATCTAATGCTCTAGAAATTCCGGGCATTTAAATAATTTTCTCGTGGTAATAAGGGAAAGCAGTAGCTTTGATCAGCGGCGCATCCAGAGGGAGGGCCGGCGGGCTGCCGCAACCCCCCGTAATTGAATGTTTGATTAAATCTTTAATGGAAAAGTGCGACATTTTTTTTTATACGTACAGGGAAGTGCAAAATGTTAATCCGAAGGGTCAAAATATACATCCAATGATCTTTCCTTTAGATTAGTAATATTTTATTTTAATTAATTCTTTACATATAATTAAAAGACAATAAACTAATTGGAAAAATTTCGCCTGAAATCGATGGTGTAAGATGATTTTTCATGTGAGAAATTTTGGCATCATCTTATCTATTTATTAAACCTATCGAAAATGTATTTTTGAAATGGAAACCTTTAGTAAGAATAGAAAATGGTGAAAATGAAGATGATCTCTACCATGGCATTCATAGTGTGTATAATGGAATTAGGAAAGATAATGCCAAAGAGTAGATTTCTGACACAATGAGAAGATCATGGTAACTCTGACTATGTAGGATGGTAATTATTACCATGTGACATGGTGACGACGATTTTCTCCAACAATACTTGTTGGACGTAGTAATTATCCCAATTTTTAATGGTAAAACGGGGCAGGTGGCATAGGAACGATTTTCATGCTGCATAGTACCATTTTTCGTGCAACATGGTAATGGTTCCCATGCTATATAGGGGAAATTACAATTTTACAACTTGCTGTCAACTTATATTAAAACTTTTGAGAATTATATTGTATCATATATTTTATATATTATATGGTTACCATGTTACATAGTAAGAATTTTTTTCTATCCGTACATATGACAACTTACATATCTTACACCATCAATTTTGGGTAAATTAATTTATAATAAGGTCATTATCATTTATATTATACTAAAATTTTGAAGTGGGGCAAAATAATCCACAAAAATATAAGAAATCAAAATTTTTTGCTGAAAATTTTTATATATTAGTAGATACATAATATTTAGTGGGTATAATATGGTGTTGATATTATTAAGCAATAATAACATACAAGAAAAATTTACAGCAAATAAAATCACAATGGTTCGCACTTTAATTTTAGATTTTTTGGCTTTTATACTTTTGAAACAATGTCACCGCGTAAAATACGTCGTACCAGCTGATTTATATTAAATAATTGAAATAAATTGTAAAAATAGTAAAATAAAATAATGGCTACATTATTTTTTCTTTATGAATCTTTAAATTAATGTAAATACGACGATGCGCGCTTCATTTTCCCATTTTTTGCGTAATTAGTAAACCATAATAAACAATCTTAAAGCATAGAAACGGCCGTATTGCCAAATTTTGAAAATCACATCTTTTAGAGATTAACACTGAACAAGTCTAATATGAAAAAAATTTGTTTCTTCTTTGATAGCTATTTAGGATTTTTTAAATATTTTTTGGTAATTAGTAAACATTAATAAACATTTATAAAGCACGGAAACGGCCGTATTTGCAAATTTTGAAAATCACATCTTTTAGAGATTAAAACTCAAAAAATCTATATATGAAAAAAATTGTTCCTTCTTTGATAGCTATCCAGGATTTTTTTAAATATTTTTTGGGCAATTAGTAAACCCTAGTAAACAATACTAGGGCGTAGAAATGGTCATTTTCGTAAATTCTAAAAATCACATATTTTAGAGTTTGAAATTCAACAAATTCAATATGAAAAAAATTATTTCCTTCTTTGATAGCTATCCAGGATTTTTTAAATTATTTTTTGGGTAATAAGTAAAGCCTAATAAATAATACTAGGGCAAAGAAACGCCCATTTTCGCAAATTTTGATAATCATATATTTTTGAGTTTGAAATTCAACAAATCCAATACGAATAAAAATATTTCCTTCTTTGATAACTATCCAGGATTTTTTTAAATATTTTTTGGGTAATTAGTAAACTCTAATAAACATTGCTAGGACATAGAAAGAGGCATTTTCGCAAATTTTGAAAATCACATCTTTTATAAATACGTAGATTGAAACCCAAAAAGTTCAATAAGCTCCAAAAGCTCCAAAAATCGTACCGACTAAAAATTAACCGAACCATCAAGCGCCGGGCCCTCGACAAATTAAAATCCGCACCAAAAGAGAAAAAAGCGAACGCAAAATCGAACAAAACGGGACATAAATTTAAGAACAATAAAGCGCAACCTTTTCGAAATAAATTAACCGAAATCCTTTTCACGGTTATAAATTTCTAAACATTTCAATTTTTCAATCGCACAGATTTAGAGCCCGGGGCCCAGAAAAAACCTCAATAATCCTCTTGTAATGCGCCTCCGATAACATCGGATACAAATATTCCAGATTATTGGCAGCCGGCAATCTGTAAAATCGTTCAGTTTTACGGCCCATGATCGACAGGACCGATATCCATCCTTCATCTCCCGATAATTTACAAACGCGCGTCCTTAATAAAAGCGAAGCTTAAATTTTTATCCCGTCGCCGTTGTTTACTCCGCCGAATTCGATTTTTGCAATAAAAGGAGAAGCTCGCCGGCATTATGACAAATTAGTTCGAAAAGCGACTCGTTACCGGCGAGCCAAATAAAGCCACCAAAGCGGCAACGAACAGGGGGAAAAAAATTACTCTGGACGTTAATTCGAATGTAAAGAACACAATGGGATTGTATGTTTCGAAGTTACAGCTTCGGCTGTTGGTGTGGTATAAGTAAAACTGATGAATGCGAGAGCTCCCGGTTAAAGCGAAGAAGCAAAAAAAAAACTAACAAAAAATAAAACTGAACGGGCTTTACGATGGAACTATTGTTTTCGTCTTGTCGAAGAAAGTTTAAAGAGGGAATGTAACAAATTAAATGTGGATTTGGAAACAGGAAAGTCAGGGGCGCGCCCACGATTTTTTTTCGGTTACTTTTCATACAGGGTAGTGCGAAAATATACCTACCACTGTTCAAAGGTTGAATCCATTGCAGCAAATATACACTTCTAGGTTCGGGAAGATATATTCTGTATGTATAGCAGTGATTCCGAAACTGGGGGGCGCGCCACGTTGGGCAGTCGCGTACTAGTACAAATGGGGGCGAAAAATGTATCAATAATTTTTTTTTCCATTACTAATTTTTGAGATACGCCTATTCGTCGGTTTGCACGTTACTTGTTTTACACGGTACACAAAAATTGAAATTTTCAAGAGGAAAAACTATTTAAAATATACATTTTTGGTTCCTGGTAGAAATTCGATTCTGTAACTATCTTTTACAAAACTTTTGTAAAATTTAAATTAATTAATTATTTTGAATCGTGCTTAAAACCGAGTGTGCACATTCGAGCTCAAAGTGGCACATTCCGATCTCGGGAAAATGAAGCGCGCCGCTCCGCGTCGCGCTTCATTTGCCTCCCTCGCTCGGAAATGTGCCACTTTTCGCTCGAATGCGCACATCTTCGTATTTATTACATTTATCTAATTTATACTTCGCTCTTTCAAATCATTTTAATTTTGGTTTAGTAAATATCAATTTAAATTGTTATATACCATCCCGTGCAGAAATTGTGTCAGGGTTTTAATAGGGCCCTTTGAAGATTTCCCTTACACTTAGAGGGACCCTAAAAGGATGGTCACGCTTCGTAAAAGTGGGCCTTTAAGGGAAATGTAATAAGGTCCTTTAAAGTTTTCCCTTACATTTAATTTTTTTTACCTGGAGTATAATAAGAAAATAAATTTTCTTAGAATATTACAAAAGCTTAGTTAAACATAAAGCAATATCCAGCTGAGGTAAAAGACAACAAAAGATATTTTTCTATTGTTAGTTCTATATTTGTTAAAATTAAAAATAATTAATCTCTTTTTGCTTTTAGAAACCTGTTAGTATATATATGTATATAACTTCAAAACTTTTTTTCCAAACTAAAAAAAGAAATTTTTTGAAAGAAAAATTTATTTGGGTTGTGTGACCTTATGTTTAACTAGCCTTTTCATGTAACAAATACTAACAAATAAAAGCTCCCCCCTCCCCCCCCCCCCCCAAATAGGCTGTTATGTAATTTATGAATGACTTCTTAGTAATGTACATAAAGATACTTATCAATAATAATTACTTTTAGCTGACAAAAAAAGTATTATGTATGAGTGTAAACTGTAAAACAAATAAAAAATAATAATTTAATTGATAACTTCACAACTTGCAGTAAATAGAAATAATTTTATATTTTCTAAATAAGATATTCAATAATTTTATTATGGACTTTTCTTCTTAGGGAATCCACAAAAAGACATTTAAAGGTTCTTTAATATTTACCGTAACTAAAACCTATTAAGGAATTCTTGACAAAAATTAAAAGGCCCTTTAATGGTCACTCTGAAAACCCTTAAAAGGATTTCCTTATCATAACCCGACAATGCCCTTTACTGGCTTTAAAAACGATTCACTGAGAAATGTTTTAACGTGAAATCCACAACGTAGCATTTAAGGGCACCTACCACTGTTAGCGCATCCATAGTAAATTTCTGCACGGGTATGTATATTCCTATTGCCATGTTATTACGGTATTTATGAGTTGCCGCCCGCGGTACATCGAGGGTCCACTGTATTTCTATTCGCTGAAAACTGTTTAATTCGAGGTGCTTTGGTTAATTAAATTTGAAACTAAATCGCGCCTTTATCAATCTTGAAATGTCCTCTTGATTACAATTTTTTTTGACCTACCCCCCGCCCGCCGACAAATATAATTAAAAAACAATTTTGTCTGTTTCTTGCCACAATTCGAAAGGTGTGTCTTATTGGCGAGCTCTAATTATTTTTGACGGTTAAATACAATTGCAGAACCAACAATTACGATTTTAATTAACCGTACAATTAATTTCGCAATAATGCAAAGGCCCGAGGTTTATAAAAGAACGACCAATTTTCTAATCTGGTCGATAACGTTAAAAAGTGCGAGTGTGCTGATATGATAAACGCAGCTGTGTTATGACTATTCACTTTTCGAAATGCATTCGGTTTGTAAAGACGTATGTACACCACGAATTATAGTTAAATTAAAAAAGTGTGATTAGAAACTTAATTAATAAAAGTTCAGTGCATCTTTCCTTTGGACGACCTGCTGATTTTGTTGAAAGGTAGAATTCTGTATTTTTTTTAATAACAAACCAAAATTTACTATTTGGGGGACGTTTTGAACTTTGGTGCCGTTGATTTTGATTCGTACTTGTAACTTGAAGTAATTTATTTTTATTTCGAATCGAGATCATTTATAAATCTATAAATATCAAATTGTGTTGAGGTAAGAGACCCAATACCAGATAACTATTTTGCAGTGTTTAACGAAATAAAGCTAGAAAAATATTTCTATTTATTAATATTCGTTTTGCTGTTTTTTTATTGATTAATGAAGGTGTTCAGATTTCAAGTAATAAATCAACAGCAATTAATGTCTCAAAATAATTACCCCCATACGAAACCACACTAAAATCAAGAGAATTAGTAGTCGATCAGTAATATATCTCGGTACACGATCACTAGCAGACAAAGAATAGATTTCGTTATCCATTAGCGTAAATTAATGTTTTTTATTTTTTTTTAAACTTTCAACATAAATAAAACAACAATGAAGGTACTTAATCTTCATAGTAAAGACCGTTGCACATAATCATTACAAATTAAATTATTCAGAAAAAAAATAATGAATTTAACTTCTTGGCGTTACGTTCATTTCATGTGCCATTGTATATTTTGCCTTTTTATTTGCATCCTAATTGGTCGACTACTAATTTCACACATAAAAAACGGTATCAGTACTGGATCACAGTTTTATACGGTATTACTGGCAAAAATAATATTGATCCTAATTAATTGTTAAAATAACATATTAAAAATCATAAACATTCATATAATTGCGCCCTTTGGGCAATAAACAACTGTTAAATATGGAAATACACATAGTTTAACATTGTTTGACTTGTAAACGAGATATTATTCGCGACGGCCACTCAACAATTATCAAATGTTTTTTATCATACATTATAATATTTGATTACACAATAAATTTAACTTTGGTAATAGTTTATTAATTTTTTTATGTAGCAGTCTTCGCATAATTATTTTATAAATAGGCAAACACTGCAAGTGATCGGGTATTGGGTCCCTTACCTCACTTTACAAGATTTAGAAAATCACAGGCACTTATTGTCTTAATTTCGACTCTGGTAAACTTCATAATTTAAAAGCAACAAAACAAGTAAAAGCAGTTATAATGTATACACAGCGGCACCTCATAATTTTCGCCTTTTTTTTTATTTTTAAACTATTTATAATTCGTTTAAGAATCGGCCCGAAGCATCCGAGTAAATTAATTTAAACTAAGCTCGGTAATTAGCGACCTCATAAAAACTTTATAATCCTAAATTTACATACAAGAGTTTTCATTTTGGTTAACTTCGTAGACTAACAACAAACTTTTAGTCTGTAAATTATTCGAATATTAAATTAGTGCAATAAAATCGAAAAACGACGTCGAGTACTGCTATCTTTCAAATTAATTTCCAATTATCGGCCACCGCGTCCAAGTCCTTTGCTTTCCATCGCGTTTTCTCGATTTACCTTTGTTGGTCATAGTTTAGCGGAAACTTTGCTCGTGGTGTGTTTCGAGGAGGCAGCCCTTACAGGAAAGTTAACCACAAGAAAGGTGTGCATGTGTGTAGCACTCCTTCGACTTCCTTTGCGTGGATTCCGTTCGAAATACCGAAGCTGTGGTAGGATGCAATCCAGAAATAAGTTGTTGACAGTTGCACTCGGTACTCCAGACTTGAAAGGAGTCATGCACACACCAATTTAGCCCCCCTAACGGCGCTCGTTTTATTGCATTCTGACGGTCATCTTCGGCCGAAAGGCTCAACGCACCCATCTTCGACTTTTTATCTAATCGGAGGAGCGAAACATCAACCCCCCCGACTCGTGTTTTGATAATTAGGGTGAACCATCGCAATTATTTAAATCTATAACTTGCGTGCTGATGTGCTTCGAAATTAACTTTTATACTTTTTACAAATCTAGTGATTTTCGTCACGCACACAAAAATGCGGCCAGATTGCCGTTAATAACTTTATTTGTGACTTACTTTTTGGTATTAATTCGTTTTGATTTAATTAAAGGGGCGGGAGGCGCGTGGGGGGTTTTTTGGAAGGGAAAACGAGCTGAGCATAAGTTTAATACATGGCAAATATAAAATGAGCCAAAGTTTGGCGAAAGTTGAGGAGTTTTTATTATTTTAATAATGTGATTTCTCATTTTAAAAATCGCTGAAAAGTCGTCGTCCTCATTTTATTTGTGATTTCAGACATGAAAATGACATAATTAGGGTTTTCAGTTGAACTAACACGGTTGGTGCGAATTTTGCCCACAGCAGCGCCATCTATAATAAAATTAATGCTCCAATATTTTTGTACTTTGAAAATAGCGCAAGTTTGGTCACTAGATTTTTTTTAATGCGACGCATAGTTTTCGAGTTATTCGCGAATACGGGAATTAACCTTCTGTTTAGGGTTTTGGGGGGTTATCTCAAAAATTGGGCCGACGTCGGTAGGGATGCTCCACATATTCAAAAAATATAGACTTTCCGCTATAACTTAGAAAAAAAAATTATAGGCGACGCCCTGTTAGATTTTTCTAAAATCGAAATTGAAAATTTTAAGAAACGGTCGAGTTGCGTTTTGTGCATTTCGCACATCAAATATTCAAAATTCGCGGGAAACCGTTTTTGATCCAATTCGTTCGGGATAAAAACCAATTACTATTGGTTGTATTTTCCGATAGAAAAATAAAATCATCGCTCGAGCAATTTGTAAAAGAACCAAATACCGAATTGTTATTCCAAAAATCGAAGTGTGGGGGAGAAAACCGGTCAGCCGGCAACACTGCCCATCGAATATATTCTTAAATGCCTGTTTTTATATGTTTATTGTTTATTTAACGGTCTCAGCATTAAAACTCGAGATTGTTCCTGATTAAAATGTTCGTTTAAATAATTCCCCGAAGATTTGCGTAATCGTGCTTGTTGTTGACCAGATGCCGCCAAATTTTATTTAAAACATCTGTGCGCGGCATATAATAACAATAACCCGACGTGCTTTTAATTCGATAAGTTAATCATTACTTCAGCACTAATTTTTATTTATTTTTTAAGATTACTCTCCAACTTTTATTGCTCGATTTTATTTTTTTGAGTCATAAATCGTGATGTTTACGTGTATTTATTTTCATAAAAGCAAACGGAAATATTTGCTTTTAATTAATTTTGGAAGTTATACTTCTTTTGGCGCAAGTGTAAAATTTTAGCAGGCAACTAACGAAAAATTCGCGAGTACGAAGTTAACCGTCTAAGAAGGTAAATTAATTATTGTGAATGGTGCTTTAAGGCCGAGTGTGCACATTCGAGCTCAAAGTGGCACATTCCGATCTCGGGAAAATGAAGCGCGCCGCTCCGCGTCGCGCTTCATTTGCCTCCCTCGCTCGGAAATGTGCCACTTTTCGCTCGAATGCGCACATCTTCGTATTTATTGAATTTGTTCACTTTATCCTTCGCTCTTTCAAATCATTTTAAATTTTGCTTTCGTAAATATCGATTATATGTGCGAAAAACGTATATTTACCATAGCAATGAGTGGGAGCGAGCGAAAAGATACAACGAAATCATAAGTACGAGTGAGAGGGAATGATAAAAATTATTCATTAATTTTTCGTGACCAAAATTATTGCAAATTATGTTTAAAGCCGAGTGTGCACATTCGAGCTCAAAGTGGCACATTCCGATCTCGGGAAAATGAAGCGCGCCGCTCCGCGTCGCGCTTCATTTGCCTCCCTCGCTCGGAAATGTGCCACTTTTCGCTCGAACGCGCACATCCTCGCATTTATTGAATTATTTATATTAATTTTTACACGTGGCCATATTTAATTTATTTACGCCAAAGAAGTGTAACTTCTAACGCGCCATTATTTATTATTATTAATTCCATTCGAAACGTTTTTTTTTTAAATGATCTCAGTTGTTTAACAGTTCCATCCTTTGCCCTCGATATTAAATTAAAGTTCATTGATAGAATAATTAATCTACTTTTGCGCTTAGATATTTTATTAAAAATAAGCGGAATAAGCGGGGGTACGGATGTTTATGTACAAAATAAAATAAACTAAGGGAGAAGTAGATTGTGACTCGGAATGCGAAGCAAAAACGATTTTTATGAATGGTTTCGTCGTATATTCGAAATTAAAAGGGCAAATGCAATTTAGAGGGAACGGCTTCGACGGGGGGGGGGCATGTTTTCGGAGTTCATACACGATATTTTGCCACTTAACAGCTAAACCGAGCGGAGAGGATCCAATTTTACGATGTACAAACGACACTATTCCATTTTATTCGAACAATAAACCATTTACAGCAGTCATCCAGTAAAACTGCGACATAATTTGCATTCACTTACCTGCCTGCCACTAAAAACTTTTCGACATAAAAATAATTTTACATTTTACATTACTCGTTAAATACGCTCGAATCATTAAAATAGATGAAATGAATTATTCATTTCTTTGGGGAACCTATTTCGCGTAATAAATATAATAATAAAAGTCTGAAAGTTCTTTAAGTGCATTCGTTACGAGTTTTGTTCTGTCCAACTCGAAACTGTAATATTTTTTCTGTCCAATTAAATGGAAATGTACTGCGAAACTGTGTAATGAAAATGCAGCCGGGATTTTGTCCATAAAAAAAGCTCGCATGCATTTTTGTCCCTATTATTTATATGTATATGTTTTTCAGATGTCCTAGTGTTTTCAATGTGCAGAAAAGCCCGAAATTTGTTTTTCGAAATTAACGAAATCTGACACAAGGACTGTTTAGTGGGGACCTTCGGGACCATTTTATTTAGATGTGGTTTTGCTGTATCCCCGTTTATAAGCTCGTGAAAAAATTAATTACCGTTACTCGATGTTTTTCAAAATTGCAGAAAAGTTCGCAATTTTTTTTTCGAAATTATTTAAATCTAATACTTGGGCTGTTTAGTGGGGACCTTCGGGACCATTTTATTTAGATGGGGTTTATAGTAACTTCCTTTATAAGCTCGTAAAAAAATTAATTACCGTTGTTCTATGTTTTTCAATATGCAGAAAAGTTGGAAAATATTTTTTCGAAAATATTTAAATCTAACACAAGGGCTGTTTAATAGGGACCTTCGGGACCATTTTATTTAGATGAGGTTTTCTTGTAACTCCCTTTAGAAGCTCGTAAAAAATTAATTACAGTTGCTATATGTTTTTTCAATATGCAGAAAAGTTCGAGAATTTTTTTCGAAATTATTTAAATCTAACACAAGGGTTGTTTAGTAGGGACCTTCAGGACCATTTTATTTAGATAAGGTTTTGTCGTGAGACCTCGGAAGAATATATATATTGGAATTAATGTAGAAAATACAAATTCTTTTGACTTGTACAGTTTTGACACTTGGTATTGTCTAATTTACAAACCTGCAATTAACGCCCTACATACATTTTTGTAAATTTCAATAGCTGCCCCTCATTGTGAACACCAACCGAATTTTTATGGGCACTGACTAAATTTCAAAAGGGGGAACTTTCAGACTTGTTTAATTTAAACAATTTTCGATCTTTTTTCCAACGCACAAATTACAGTTTTGTATATTAAAAATATAATTT
The DNA here is from genome assembly GCA_036325965.1 of Sinopyrophorus schimmeli. Taxonomy (NCBI): domain Eukaryota; kingdom Metazoa; phylum Arthropoda; class Insecta; order Coleoptera; family Elateridae; genus Sinopyrophorus; species Sinopyrophorus schimmeli. The sequence goes on from JARFIZ010000405.1 coordinate 525,848, forward strand.
AGTTTCAGTATTAAATTATTTTTTTTTTGGTTTCGAAAGAAGGTTGGGTACCCTTTTTGGTTCTCTCGGAAAATCAGTAGTTTTGGAATTCGTCTCATAAAATTGACACAAGGTGTATTAATTAAATCAGCAGTTCTTAATTTTTTTTATATGGTTTTTATATGGGGGCAGGGGGTTGTTTATATTTTAAATAAATTAATTAAATAGGAAAATGCAATGGTGCTCCGTTTTTCGCAGAAAATTGATCAATTTAACTAGTCTTTCTCAAGAATTAGAATTTATCAACAATTTTTTTTTGGCAATAAGAAACGATCACTAAAATCCTCTAAGAAAATTGCCAACACGGCCGTAGTGCTTGTTGTCCTTGCGAAGGGCAACATTCTAAGCTCCTTTAGTTTAATTTATTTTTACAGTAGTTTTATAAAGCAAAAAAAATGCCCCCAACATCTGGCATCAAGATCTTTTCCTTTTGCTCTTGAAAGTTAACAGACAACTCCGTTGAACGTATTAGCGAATTTTAAATTTTTTTTAACGAATTGATGCTTTCGCCTTAATCTCGAGGTCCTCTTCGATAAGAAGCGCAGTCGGAATATTAGATTTCACTTTAATTAGCAAGTTTGGCACTGGTACAAAGCTCGAGGTTTTTTTATAGCTCGAGCTGCGAAGGTTCTCGGTTTGAAGAAAACGCATCTTACGTAACTAGAACTTTATTAGGAATTTCCAGAGAGATAATAAGGGGCCCTGTAGGGCCCGAGGGGTTGTTATTTATAATAAAACAGGTCACAGCTTAATCCTAAAAGTTCACTCACATCACTTTGCACTAATTAGCGAATTAACGATGGAAGTTTCGCGTCCTCGCAGAAAAATCGGCGAAAGGGCGCCCCGGCGAAGGGCAAAAATTCGATAAGCACTTCCGGGCGAAGTCGTTCACACAAAACAGTTAGTTGCGAGATCACTCTTAAAACAGATGCGTTCAAAAGGAAGGGTCGTCGAGCCTTCGTTCGCTCCATACTTCTTTACATTCCATACGTCTTTAAGCACTATGGGAAGTAAGGAAGCACGGAACCCTCGAAGGTGTCTTCGCGTCTCCAAGCATCGCGATCCGAAAGGCTTTTGGTCGGCAACTAAATGCACCCTGCATCCAAGTGCTACTGTTAGGATGCCTCTTAGGAGAGCTCTAGTCTAAAAATGGCCCCGTGCACGCCATTGGTGCGACCGCAAAGGAACACTGCCGTACACCCAACCCCTCTTCCCAAATTTGTCTTTTCTTAAAATACATCTGCGACTAGCTGAAGCCCCCCGGCCGGCTCTCCGAGGGCTGGTAATTATAGAATGGACCATGTGTTAGCACATGTGTATCTGTGTGTGCGTGGATGTGTGCGTGTGGATGCTGAGCCGCCGACGCCGACGCGCCCTCACTTCTTCTCCGTCGCGCTTATGCCAGGGCTGGTGCACCTATGGCACCTGTGCCACATAAGAAATTTTAAGCAATGTTCGGTTGGCAACTAAGTAATTGCGGATGTCGACATTTTTCTGAAGTAGAGCCCCGGACGATTTGTGTTTGGAAGAAAACGGTACTTTTCGTTATGGGACCCTGGAAAAAAATTCTGTATAAGTATATATAAAAAATGGCCCGATATAATTATATACAATTACCTTTATCGACGAGATTTTTTGCATAGTGGTAGTTAATGGGCCGGAGAGTAACATTGGTTACTTTTTATTTTTGAGAAATGTATGGTCCTGTTGGATTTAAGTTTAGCCCACGGGAGCAAGTATTATATATAATCCTATAGGGCCATTTTTAATATATAGTGATATATAAAATATATATAATGAAATATATAATTTTTTTATTCGGGACTTGGTGATATTAATTTTCCCATTACAACATTTCGACAACTGGCATTATAGTTAGTCAGTCAAATAATGTTTATAGTTGTATTAAACGATAATCGTAGTCATGAAGTATAGCTCGTTGGATGGTGCCGTTCCGTTTACTCATTTTTGAAAATAATTTTGATTAAAGTTGTATTTTTTCAACTACTTTTTACTACTGATTTAGACATCATCAATAGCAGTATTTAGTGTTTGGAACTATAAACAGACTGTATCTGACCGAGTACCTACAATGTCATTTGAAGAGCCGAGTTTCAAAAGGGTATCTTTTTAGTTTTCATTTTTTTTCAATAAGTACAAAAGACTGTTCGTTATTAAATATATTTTTTAATTCTAATTGATACCTAGTACTATTTAGTAAGAAGCTATAGTTCAATTTTTATTTATTGGGAAGTATTGGAGTAATTAATATTTAAAATTTGAAAAAGTACCTTTTGATTCACAGCAAGTTAAAAATTCTTTTTTGATCCAAAAAGGTGCCTAGCTAATTTCTAATGGAAATGGAAAGAAAGTTTCTTATCCAAAGTTAAGCCATAAATATTTTTATTCACAAAAATAAACACATTATAGAAAAGCCACTTATGAATAATTTTCTGTAATTAAAAAATTAATATTAACAAAATTAGGTATATAATATCAATGGAGGGCAGGATTTTTAACCAGATTCATGAAAAAATATTTTTTCATAATTTATGCAAAAGTACCCTTTTGAATCTCAGCTCCTCATTTATCAAAACGGGCTAAATCGACATAGACCAGGTCCCACAATGGAGAAGTACCAACAATTATTATTTATTCAATAATTGACTTTTTTTGATATAAATTAATATATTGATTTCATTTGATGAAACCATTCAATTTGATTGTGTCTCAAAGGACTATTATTTTTTTTGGTTAGAAGGACCTTTTTTAGATTTCTTATTGAACAACAAAAACATTATTAGGAAACCATTCAAAAGAGGCTTCAGCTTACGATACTTGCTATTGTTATTGCTCATGGTCAAACAATTTTTTTTTTAAATTAAATGCCCATCGAATCACATCCAAACATGCCCAATAAAACTAAACCCATGTATGGATAAAATCCGAAATCAATTACTAGCAAAGCCAACCGATCATCATCGACCCCCAACGTGCAATTTGAGCCCGAACGTGGCACATTTCCGATCTCGGTCAAATGTTGACCATCGCTGGCACAAGCCAACCTTTACTTGGCAAGTGCTTCGATTCCTTTTTTCATCCGATCGTCTTACGTAGATTTCTGTTTTTGTTTGTTGTAGATTTGCGTTCTTGTGTCATCCACCTTTAAGTCCCCTTCTAAAAGCGTCCCCAAATATTTCTGTTATTTAGCCAACACAACTTCATTGATAGCTCGCCCATAAAACGTCTCGGTATTTCGTCTGCCTTTTTTTCTCTTTTTAAACTTATCGCTTTTTTTTCTATATTAATATACCTTCGGGGAAAATTAGGACCGTTGTCTCGAGATCGCAGCGAAAGACGGAGAAGGACGAAAAGCGAAGTTTCGTCTTCGCTTAGATTAGTTGTTTTTGGAGCTTTTATGTCGTACATCTCGTTTGATGGAAGATAATTAAAATTAAAGCGCTCGAAGATCCAAAATTCAATAGACCCGACAGATGTAGGAGTGTATTTCCCGCCAGAAAGGGGTAATTTTTAGTTTTAAAGTATTTAAGCCCGCTCGTGTCGTTATTTATTAATGGAAATAGGGGTGGAAAATCGTAGTGAAGTTTCGGAACCCCCTGCGCACTCCTCGCCGCGGTTTTATATTTAGACGAACGCGTAGATTTTGAGCGTAAGCTTTCCTATGTTACCAGATCATTAAGTTCTGCCAATCACCGAACTTTTTTCTTGAGGCGTAGAACTGTTAACAGGAATTGTTTCGGAAGATTCGACGGAGGCGGTCGGCCCCCCTAATGCGTTTCCCCAAATAAGATTTTTAATGGGAAATCGTTCGGTTTTCCAAATTTTTGGTAAATTCGCGATCGGCCGGCCGCGTTGCGTAACGATGATCGATGATTTATCAATAAAAATAGGTGCCGAAAAGGGAGGGAGGCGGGCACAAGCGGAAAGCTCGTCATTTTCTTTGATTAGAAGTGACAGCGGAGACGCGCCGTATTTATATCTCGTAAGTTGATGCGCTCCTTACTTGGAGCTTCTGCTCTACCAGTAATTGAAAATTATCGTACACTTTACTGACTTCTCTCCGACCTATTAATATACACGCCAACTAATGAATGAAACGGCTACACTTACAAAAATTAAACAATTTTCGCATGAGCTCGACGAGCAAAATTTCATATTCCGCTCTTCTCTTGTGCTGGTTGTTTCTTCGCTCGACGTTCTTCTTAATTGGAAATTTATTCCTTAAAGTGGACCGTTTTTAGAATTATTGTGAAAGCTTCTCGTGCCCATATTTGTTTACTGCAACTCGTTCGTGATGGCTTTCAAAAAAATACGTATTTTAAAGACGGAATTAAAATTAAAACGTTCTAACTTGATTCTTGAATATTTTGGGCATTGGCGTAGCTAGAGAGTTTTCGTTGGGGGGGGTCAGCTGATCAGCTAGCGCAAGTCTTCAATTTTGGTAATCGGAATTTTTCTGGGGGTGGACAATGAGTTTTGTTGGGCGGATAGCTCCCACCCTTGCCCCCGTTAGCTACGCTCAAAATTTTGAACATCTTTTAATATTTGGTATCGTTAGATTTTATTTAAATGAGATGTCAAGATCGATTATATGTTCGAAAAAGGTATTTTACCATAGCATGGAGTGGGAGCGAGCGAAAAGATAGGACAAACTCATAAGTACGAGCGAGAGGGAACGATAAAAATTATTTACGAATTTTTTTGGGGCCAAAATGATTGCAAATCGGGTTTAAAACCGAATGCGCACATTCGAGCTCAAAATGGCACATTCCGATCTCGGGAAAACGAACTTATCAAAAGGAATAAAATATCGAACCTTTTTCAAACAAAAAATCGATCTAATTTATTCGACTTTTAATTTTTTGAATTGAAGAATAAAATAATAATATAGGCAAATCCGATAAATACGAGGATGTGCGCATTCGAGCGAAAAGTGGCACATTTCCGAGCGAGGGAGGCAAATGAAGCGCGACGCGGAGCGGCGCGCTTCATTTTCCCGAGATCGGAATGTGCCACTTTGAGCTCGAATGTGCACACTCGGCTTTAAACATAATTAGCAATAATTTTAGTCACGAAAAATTAATAAATAATTTTTATCGTTCCCTCTCACTCGTACTTATGATTTTGTTGTATTTTTTCGCTCGCTCCCACTCATTGCTATGGTAAATATACATTTTTCGCACATATAATCGATATTTACGAAAGCGAAATTTAAAATGATTTGAAAGAGCAAAGGATGAAGTAAACAAATTTTATAAATACGAGGATGTGCGCAATCGAGCGAAAAGTGGCACATTTCCGAGCGAGGGAGGCAAATGAAGCGCGACGCGGAGCGGCGCGCTTCATTTTCCCGAGATCGGAATGTGCCACTTTGAGCTCGAATGTGCACACTCGGTTTAGAGCACGATTCACAAAAATTAATTTATTTTCTTAGACGGTTAACTTCATACTCATTTATTTTCGTTAGTTGCCTGCTCAAATTTTACCCTCCGCGCCAAAAGAAGTATAACTTCAAAAATTAATTAAAAGCAAATATTGCCCTTTGTTTTTATGAAAATAAATACGTGTAAATGCAATTGACGAATTTCAATTTTTAAAATTAAAAAAAGAATACAATCGAACCCTAATAGTGCTCGTTGGTATGAACAAGACCTTCCGGTCAAACATGTTCATAATATCGAGGTTCGACTGTATCAATTTAAATTATGAATATTATTTTGAAAACATTTTCATTTTTTTTGTATTTTTTTCAGCGTACTTAAGATTAATAATTCCCCCCGGTCGTTCCCTTTGTCGCAAAAAATCGCACCCCTCTGCTCCCCGCGCCGTGCGTAACACTTGAACGCCCCCCAAATGTGCACATTACGAGATTTTTAATATTTTATGTATAAAACACAACGAAATGGTTTATTAAAATATTTAATTGCAATTTTGAAAAATCTAATAGGGCGTCGCCCACAAAATTTTATTGCAAATTGTGGTCGAAAGTCTAAATTTTTCGAATATGTAAAGCGTCCCTACCGACGTCGCCCTAATTTCGGAGATGCCCCCACTTTAAACTCCCCGAAAACATTAAACGGAGGGTTGGTTTACATGTTTGTAAATATTTCGAAAACTATGCGTCGTGGCAAAAAACCTCTAAAGACCAAACTTGTACTATTTCCAAAGTACTAAAACGTTAAAGTATTAATTGTATCATAGATGGCGCTCCTGTACCCGAAAATCGCCCGTTTTATAATTACGACCCCTAATTTTTTAATTTTTTTATCTCAAAGTACAATAAAAACTAAAACTGTTTTTGTACGAAGTAATTGTTTAGTGCAATGGACAATTTACGAGTTTTTTAATATTTTTTGCATTTATATGTAAATGCGTTTGAGCACCTTCGTCTTTGAAGCGAATCGACGAGGTCTCTTCGGGGGTTTTGAAAATTCCATTTTATAAACTATAGCCTGCTAAATGAGGCACGCACTTGTGAACTTTGCCTAAAGGCAGTGGCGCGCGGGGAACCGAAAGTGCCCTTAAAACTTTTACAAATACGCCACGTATCGATTGCGAAGGGCAATTTTCAGCTAATTCGTTCGTAATTAGAGCCTGCTCTTGTGGGGAAAGCTAACTAAAATTAAAATTTCGTTACCATTCGCCATAATTTGATGTGTTTCATCATAACAGACAGCAGATTACTTCCAATTCAATTACTGCCAACAGCACCTGTCGTATAATTAATGTAAATGTTTAAATACGAGTACGAGCTTAAAATAATAAGAGCGTCCCGTGTACTCCCGAAGAGCTTTTTAAATTAACTGAAAATGTTTGTTAACGTTAACTTTAAAATTGTTAATTGCCGTTCTAATAAAAAAATTTGCGGACGAAAATTTAAGTTTTATGGTAATTTGCATTTATATGGCAAACAATTTTCTGTTATTATAAGCTTTATGTTAAGTGTTTATACTAAAACGTAATCTTTTTTTGCTCGTTTCGCGCACTCTTCCTCTCTTTTTTTTCTGTTATTCGTTTCGGCTCCCACAACCGAGAGGAAAATTTGGAGAAAAGTGTTCATGTTAAGAATTGCAATTAGGTCATTCTCAAATTCTGTTAGTTGAAATTTTTGTTTATAAATTAATGAAAACGTTATCGCCATTTGGTCATAAACATTGTAAACTTAACAATAAATGGTGAGTTCAGTAAATGACTACTTTCGTGCAAAGAATGACCGAGCTATAGCCCAGCGAATGACTGATTTTTTTAATTGTTATAAACATTATTTTTTGTGACGGTCATTCACTGGTGGAAAGCCACAGACTGGACCGTTTACCCTATCCAATTAACATAATATGATTTTAGATCGCCAACTGAAAACAAAATGATATACAGTGGAAACTCGGTTATCCGGACTAATTATTGTTGCAGCTCATTCGTATAATCGAAAATTCGGTTAATTGAATGTATTGAAAAAAACGAATTTTAGCTATATATAATGTGACCATACTTCCTGTTTTGAATGGGATTGTTCCGTTTTTAGAGCATTTGGCACGTTGTCCCCAAGCAACCATTCGGGACGCCAAAATGTCCCGTTTCAAAAAATTGTCAATTACGATACCGAATATTAAGAAATCCTAACAAGAATTTCATTCTTGCCTCCTTATTTAAATACAAATTAATTTCACGGCAATTTCTTAATGATAAAAGTAAAAAAATATGAAAAATAAGCGAAGCCCAAAGAAGACATTTTGAGGAGCGCAACTACGGTTTTAGAATTACTTGAATTTTTTAAAGTAAATTGATCATTGTTAATTGTGGCGAAAAGCGGAGTGTGCACATTCGAGCTCAAAGTGGCACATTCCGATCTCGGGAAAATGAAGCGCGCCGCTCCGCGTCGCGCTTCATTTGCCTCCCTCGCTCGGAAATGTGCCACTTTTCGCTCGAATGCGCACATCCTCGTATATATCGTAATTAATTAATCGGACATTTTCGGTGGCCAAAGAAAAGGTTTTTTTGTAATTTAATTGTTTTTTTAAGGGTTTTTATGGATGATCCTAAAAGAATTGCTGAAGGGTCATCATTCCGGCAGTTCGGCGGCCCGAGTATACTAGAAATATTGTTCTGTAACTTTTAATTGAAAGACTAGTAGGTTTTAAATAAATAAATTAATTTTTTAAAAACTATTGCACCCATCAAACTAAAATTTTACGTGCTTATTTGTTATTACAATAGGCAGGGCCTGGACAAAGGATTTTTTATTTCGGTTAAAATTTTGTTGTTTATTGGAAAAAAACAAAACGAGTTAACCTCGAAAATTTGATTTTTTCGTAAAATTGTTGTCATTTTTGTAAAAATCCAAATTTTACCAAACCCTTCGTTCGAGCCCTTCGTATTCTTTTATTTTGATTTTAAATAAGCCGTTCCGAAGAGGTCTTGGTAAAATAGCCAAAGTACTCTCGTTATTTTATCGGAAAATCCAGTTTCTTACAAAATAACTATTTGATTGGTTATTTTGTATACTAGCTGGTTAGTTTACAAATTAGCCGAGTTTACGCTTTAGCCGTAACATATACAAAATGTGCCTTAAAACTAATTTGTTTATAATTTTTACAAAAATGAAAATTACCCAAAAATATTTGGAGACATTAATTTTGACATATAAACCTTCAACAACCTGCAAAAGATGATATAAAAATCAAGTAGTTGATTTTAAGTGGCCCACTTCAGAAAATTTGACTCATATACAATTTTAATTAATCAAAAATGCGAATTAGTAAACATTCGAAAGTACACCTGAAAATATTTTTATCAAGCTCGTTACAATTAGGCGTGCATAAGAGCACCACGATAACTTTTCAAAAGGAATAAAATATCTAACCTTTTTCAAACAGAAAATAGATCTAATTTTTCGATTTTTCATTTTTTAAATTGAAGAATAAAATAATATAGGCAAATCCAATAAATACGAGGATGTGCGCATTCGAGCGAAAAGTGGCACATTTCCGAGCGAGGGAGGCAAATGAAGCGCGACGCGGAGCGGCGCGCTTCATTTTCCCGAGATCGGGAATGTGCCACTTTGAGCTCGAATGTGCACACTCGGTTTTAAACACGATTACAAAGCGTCCAGTTGGTCAAATTGTTAGGTATATGTTTACAAAAAACGCAACAAATATTAATCACTAAATAAAACAGTCGCACGTTCCGACAATCCGGATAACCGCGAATCCGTATAACTGAGGTCCGTATAATTGAGGTTTTACTGTATTGTCCTTGAGTCAACTCAAAAAAAATATTTAAATGTAATTAATTGATTTAATATATTTAAAAAGAATTTACGAGTATTCAAAGTACGCGGGGCCTCATAAATATAAATAATTTATTTTGAAGCTAATGTAATTTTTTATAGTATGTATAATTTACAAGCCTCGACCCCTATTGTAATTTTTTTTTTCAGCAATTTGCATACCCCCTGTGTGTTTGTGTATAAACCAGCATTATTGAGCGCTTCAAATATTAAAACTTTAGTGTGTACAGAATATTCGGCGGAATTACAACCCGAAAAGCCTCAAAGGGCGTTCAATTTGCAGTTTCCTAATTGTAATCGACGTATAATATTATCTTATTAATAAACTGAAATAGAATCTGGGATTTGGAAAGTGCGCGTTTTCGAATTAAACAATTTCCAATTTGAGGAGGGGTAGAGGGGAGGAGGGAGAAGCTTGCCTCGCGAAGCAAATTTCTATTTTCAAAATACAAAACGAATCGCATTAAATTCGCGTTTCGCGATAAGTTTATTTTGTATTAGAAAGCGACATTTAGTCCGTCCTGTTATCGACCAGAGATCGATTCCGGGAAGCGAAAAGAAAAAGACACGTCGTCTCGGACCGTAACGGACCAAAACTTTGTATCGGAAAGGAAGCTGCAAACATAAAATCTAACAACACAGGAAAAAAAGCCCCGACTTCTTGCGTTTCGTATTTTCGAAAGACAATTCGCGATAGCAAAATTCGTTTTCCGTTCGAGCCAAAAATGGATTTATTTAAATAAGGGCTCTGTTGATATATGAAAGTCCGAAATTGTATTTCTGATTTATCAAACTCCAGAAAAAACAATGCCGGATATTTAATGGGGCCGCATTTATTTTATATGCCTGACAGATATGCTTTTTTAGTATTATTACAAAGAAATGTATTGTAAATAGAAGGAATTAATCAAAATATTTGTGTTATTCGCGAATGTGTGGACTTCCAGAAAGCTTTCGACGCTCGTAGAAATAAAAAATAAATATTACAACTAAAAGGAAACTAGGGTAAACCGGCCGGTCTGTGACCCCCAACCAATGAATGACCAATGTTGAAAACAATTTAAAAAGTAATTTATATTCGTTTTATATTTATTTATGCAATCTGGTATATGGGTGATTCCGTTCTGTTACTTTTTTGATTAAAAATTTTTGAATTCTATAACTAAACATTTTTGTTTTTTCATGCATTTTATTACTCTATTTTATAGTAAAAATAAAAGTGCGAGAGGATTTTGCTACAACTTTAGAATATGGAGAATGAGAATCATATTTTATAATTTACATGCCACGGTACTGACATAAAATACATTTGGTAGACATTCTTCAGAAAAATTATTAAATTCATTTATGAATTGTATTGTAACATTTTAAAACTCTTTTTTATTGATTGTTTAACATTTCAATAATCCATAGTAACTTATCTATAACAAATAATACATTATAATTTATATCAAACATTAATCAACTCAAATCTAACACATTTCACAAAAATTAACTTAACTAAATTTTTTTTTTGTTTTCATCACAGCATTTTTAATTCTTAAACTTCTACACAGTGATACAGTTTCGGTCATCTTTGGCAATTTTTGAACTTCTTGCGACGAATTCTCAGATTTTTTTGTTTTTTGCGTCATTCTGTTATTTATTTTTACCACGTTATCATTTGAAGAATAATCAATTTTTCTCATAGAAAAGTGTCTGCATACATTCTTATTAGAGCAATAATAGCAACTTAATGGATTGGATAAAATACAATTACGTTGTAATTTATTTCACGTATATACTTTCATTGTGCCTACAAAAGGCTTAAAATTGTGTGGTAATTTGGAAAAATTGTACTCTACTAGCCCCAAAGTGTACCTACTGACTGAACTTCTGTTTCATATTTACATGAATCATTTTCAGTGAAGTCAATATTATTCATTAACAATTAAATATATTTTTATTATTTTTTGACACGGTACTGACATTTAAAATTAAAATAGCAACTGTAATTTTTTGATTATTAATTCGATAATATCCTATTACCCTATAATTTAGGTTAGTAATAAGTACAGAAATTCATTATTTATGACGAAAAAAATTAATCGTTAATTAAGTTTACCAATACCACGGTAGTGACAAGTAAATTTATGACATCACCTTTTAAAAATTGAGTTTTAAAATGATACAAACTCGCTTGAGAATTTCACTTGTGTTATGTTTATAAACATAACTCAGTTAACGTACTTTCAATATGGCTTATTAGTTGTTTCATTAATTTCGAGGTAAATGCCGCACGAGTCATACAAATTAAAATTTAAAAATTTGCTTAAATCTGAGGACAAAAGTTATTAAGCCGAAATTCAATCTTAAATTGATGTATTAAATAAAAATTCGTTAATTTCTTTTAAGTTTGATTATATACATTAAGATTTATCAGTTAATTGGTTTGAATTATTTATTGCAACAAAAACAAATAACCGATTTATAGGTAAATTCTAGAAAAGGACATGACACGGTACTGACATTTAAGTGACATATTGCAAGTTTTATTTGGCCTGCAACTTATATTCTGCAAGAAAAGTGATGAAATATGTTCATGATGATCGTATTGATACAAAAACTTCATTAATAGATTTATAATGTATGACCAGTGAGAGCAAACAGTATAGGACACAAAAAATCACAGTTAGAATGGAATCACCCACGTGCACTTTCAAGCGAAAACTTTTTCCGAATAGAAAATCTGGATCTGAAGGATTTGGTTATTAATATAGTCGAATCCAATTAACACGAAGATGTGCGCATTCGAGCGAAAAGTGGCACATTTCCGAGCGAGGATGCAAATGAAGCGCGACGCGGGCGCGCGCTTCATTCGAGATCGGAATGTGCCACTTTGAGCTCGAATGTGCACACTCGGCTTTAAATATAATTTGCAATAATTTTGGTCACGAAAAATTAATAAATAATTTTTATCATTCCCTCTCACTCGTACTTATGATTTTGTTGTATCTTTTCGCTCGCTCCCACTCATTGCTATGGTAAATATACGTTTTTCGCACATATAATCGATATTTACGAAAGCAAAATTTAAAATGATTTGAAAGAGCAAAGGATGAAGTAAACAAATTTTATAAATACGAAGATGTGCGCGTTCGAACGAAAAGTGGCACATTTCCGAGCGAGGGAGGCAAATGAAGCGCGACGCGGGCGCGCGCTTCATTTTCCCGAGATCGGAATGTGCCACTTTGAGCTCGAATGTGCACACTCGATTTTAAGCAAGATTTACAATCATTAACTTATTTTCTTAGACTGCTGACTACAACTGTCGTATTTTCGTTAGCTGTGCTAAAATTCGCTAAAACTCTTTTTTTCTATACATTTTCGATTATCCGAATGAGCTGCAACAATAATTAGTCCGGATAACCGAGTTTCCACTGTATATTGCAATTTGCAAGATTTAAATACAATATCATTTCATACTTTTCAATTTTACACAGTTTACGACCAAATTGCGATAATGTTTTCATTAATCCATAAACAAAAATAGTATCTCGTTTTAATTGTAACGGTGATTTTAGGTTCATTAATTTTTTTTATATGAATGCAACAAATCGGTCATTCACTGACCGCATTACCCCGCTCCCTCGTATCGAATTAATTTAAACAAAGAAAGCGGCCGTAATTTTGGGTTGGAAATGACTTAAAGCGCCTTTCGGGGTCAATTAAATTAGCATAAAAAATGCACGAAGAAAATCGGAGAAGGAAAAAAATCTCGTCTGAACTTTTTGAATTTCTAATGCGGCTCTAAGCCGTGTCCAATCTCGTGGGAAGAAAGTTGTTTTTTTTTTTTGGGGCGAAAGACTCGAGATATGAAAGTTAACGGCGAAATTTCGTAGATGTCTGCTAAAAAAGATACTACTTGTATAATGAAAGTAAGGACAGAAATATAAAGTAAGAATAATAAACGCCATTATTCCAAGTACCGACGATGTAATAAAGTGCTCCTCTGTAATGTAGGTCCTTCATGAAATAATTTAATTCTTAATTCGCATTAGGAAGGAGAAGCTGTGCGGCGGTTCGTAAGAAAAGCTTCTTACTTATTAAAATATTTTGCGAGCGGTGTGAATATAGGATATGCAAATCCTAATCTCGTGAATAATAACAAAACGACAAAGACTTTCACAAACTGCAACTACTTACTTATTTTATGATGAATCTTCCACTTAATCATTTTAATCAAATCAGTAAAGACGTGTAGTTTAGGCAAATGGGGCTCCGCGTACCTGATTAACTTCGTTTTCTTTTCGAAATTTAACATAAAACGTTAAATAACTTTCTTTGGTATTAAATAAATATTTTCTGCAATCAGTTCGGTTAGAACAGTGGTTCCGCAACTTTATATTACTGCGCCTCCCTTGAAAGATTTAATCGTGGCGCCTCTCCACTGTACAGTCAGTGTCTAAAGTAATGTCGTGTTATTGTTAGGACTGAGTAAGCGTCCCACAATGCTTCGTATGGTTTCTTCAGTGGTGTAAACACCAGGGAACAGAGATATAAAGAATGGACACTCCTATGCAGTTTCTATGTGAGAAAACGACCACATTTTAATGGAATAGTTTGCTCCTTGACTCACGGTGGCGCTAGTGTCGTTTACTTTTTAAAATATTGTTTGCTGGTCTACTTTCTTTAATTTGGTAGCCGTATGCAAAACAAAGAGGCGGCAACAACCACATTTTAAATACAGTCGGACCTCGATAAGTCGAAGTCGAAGGGACAGCAAAAATAATTCGTCATATCAAATACTCGAGTTCCCAAAAGAAGTTCAGTTAAATGCTTTCGTATATATATATCATTCATTTTTTATAGAAAATAACCAAAATTGATCTACAATCATTAACATTATTTATTTTTATTAAGACCCTAAAAAATATAGTTATTTACATATTATTTACTGTTAAATTGAAAGTAATCTAAAATTGTCTTTTGCTTCATTGCTTCATTCGTAGTTAACAATAGAGCTTTTAAAGCATCAATAACACCAAACCAAGCCGTCGTTAATCCTCTCTCAGGTAGAGAAATTTTTAGAAAAGTTGTAAAATTTAACTTCGAGTCATCGACCTATTTACTAATGGAAACTTGAATTTAATGAATTGTAAAACGCTTCGACTAATTAAATAATTCGATTTATTAAATTTCGAGTTATTGACATAAAAATATTAACTTTGAGATAGGCAAGTCCTAGGGAAACTGGTTCGAGTTCGAGCTATCAAAAATTCGACTTATCGGCGTTCGACTTATGGAAGTTCGACTGTAATTGGTTTTAAATGAGTATTGAATTCAAATAAATCATAAAATCCGGCAGGAATCGGAAGGCCTCTGCCTTAAATTTTAATACAACACTTTTTCCAACCCATATTAAAAAAAACACGTTCAGTTCAAAATTATGTAATGGAGGCTATGTTGACAACAGACTACCAGCAAATTTCTAAAAACATAAAGGTCCAATCAGAAGCTGCATATGTTGGTCGATAGCATTGCCATCTGATAATAATATTTCATAATTATAAAGGATTTTTGTATTTTTAAAAAACTTAAATATAGTATGCTCTTTGAAACACCAGATGGCAGAAAATAAATTGATCGACAATTGTCCATTCTTGACCTCCCTGTTCCCTGGTAAATACATGAATCAACAATAACAGCGGGTTTCTGCTCTCTTAGACAATACCTTAGTCTCTGACTGTACGCCTATTTCCCGATTTACACGGTCGATTGCTGTTTTAAAAACGTTCAACATTTGTTATATGTACATTGTACAATTTCATGATCTTTTAAAGTTGTTTAATTTCCTAAACGAACAGAAATTATTGGAAAAACTGTAACTAATAAAATTTGGCGTGTGTAGATTATCATTTTTTCCTTCAAGGAGAAAATGTAGTTTTTCTTAGAGTTGGCGTTAATACTTAATTAAGATAACGGTTTGGGTTCGGTGGCGTTTTAGATTTTTTTAATTGCTAGTAAATTACTCGACTTTTATTGTTCTTATCTTAAAAGTGCGCCCGTTTAGCAATAGCTTAGGGTGCAATAATTTATTGTTATCTATTGATTAGCTTTGGGAAATGCGAATTTTGATTGCGCCGTTATAATTGCCCTCCGACAATTCCATTTTGTTGCAACTTTATTCGAGCAATTTTGCAAAATTATTCGGAAAACGTGAACCGAAATGAATTTATTATTGGCGCAAAGGCGACCTTCGTAGATTTTTGGAATTGGTAATCTGAAGGAAGAAATTAATAACAGCTAACAATTGTAATTATCTCAAGTTGAAATTTTTCGAAGTACAGTCGAACCTCGATAAGTCGAAGGGAAACTAAAAATAATTCGAGTTATCGATATAAAAATATTAACGTTGAAATAGGCAAGTCCTAGGGAAGCAGGTTCGAATTATCAAAAATTCGGCTTATCGAGGTTCGACTGTATTTCAACGAATAATCCAGTTTCGAATTTTGAAAGGTTTAATGTTCGCTTTTTTTGCCAATGTGATTTCCTTCAGAATCTTTTTAAACAGAATATGACTCTTAAGATTCCATTTGACACCGAAAAGCTACGAATTCTATACACCAAAATTGATTTAACATATCTAACAAGCAATAGAGTTATACATTTGTAATACAGTCAAACCTCGATTATATGAACACGTTTGTCCAGAAGATTTTGTTCCTACTAACGTGGGGTTCATATTATCGAGGTTTGACTGTACTACTGTTAGTAAAAAAAAAATGTCTTATCATTAAGAGGGCGCGGAAGAGGGGTCTACGATTTTCTCATTTTTGCCTTATACAGGGGGGCGTGAGAAAATCTATAACCTTGTTTTCAACTTTTGCTTATTTTCATTTTTAACAATTTTCATTATTAACAATTATTGCATTTAGTCGAGTACGTTTTATTTCGTCAGTGTTAATTATTTTTCGCGCCCAAATTAAATTAAGATGAGAAGCGGAAGAGCGTCCCCGCGTATCTTAAGAACTCCCCGTGGTAGGTGCACAGAAGGCACGTCTTTGGGGTGCTTGCGACTCTCGAGGGCTGCGGGTTACGTGAAGCACACGTGCCAGGGGAATTCCTCTATTGAGTAAGGGAAGTGCCTAACTGTGAAAGTCAATCTAAAATAAGCTAGGGTTGAAATGGACATGGCACCCCGGAGTCTACCTCCTTCACTTTTATGCCGCCTAAAACTCTTATTATAAGAGAAAGTGAAATTTATAACGTGAACATGTGCTCCTGATTTTGATACACGATATTTGATGCTGTTCGGAAATAGTTTCGCCGTAGGGTTTATGAGTCATCTAACGTTCTCCTTCTTCCTCTTCTTCTCCGCCGACATGTGTGCGCCGGAATTGGACGTTAAATATTTCTGGAGTTTGAGGAATGCGTGTGCTTCGCTAACGATTTTTATAGACGATAAAAACTTAATTAGAAGTGAACCCTGTGCGCGGCACAGATGTACAGTCGGCACAAGAAGTAATCAACACCCTAAAAACGGTGCTTACCGGAATCGAGCTATTCCAAGAGACAGGTTTTAGTTAAAAAAAGTGTTTATGACGGCTTTTATAAGTACAACAAATAATTTTTTCTATTAATTGTTTAAAAAAAAGCTTTATAATCAATTTACTAAGTCTTTTCTAACAAAAATGACAGCTGTCACAAATACCTTTACGTGTGTATTTAAGATTCCAAATTTACTTCTAGGTACTAAAATTACAAAGATCAATCTTAATTGTTTTTTAACCATTTTGTCTCTTGGAATAGCACGATCACGGTAGGCGCTGCTCTAGGGTGTTGATTACTTCTTAGGCTGACTGTACACCATTTTCGGCACCTGAACGATCCCGATTTAAAAATAACATTTTCGATATACAGTTACGCGTAATAAAAGCTTTGCAGGGGTCCCCAAACGGTGGTGTTGATTTAAATCGCGTTCCAACACAAGATCTTCCGATGAAATCGATTTACTCATACTTCGATCATTTTCAGATCCATTAAATTGTCATTTTCGCACAAAAAATGGCTTTGTTCGCACGAACTTGCTTTTTTTGAAGTTATTCAGAAGTCGGATCATGTTTCACGTGATTCGTTTAATTAGTTTGAGGACCTTAGGGATATTTCATGCGACTGCACCTTTTTCGTCGCAAGTAACTGTATATCTGCTAAATTCGTTTCGTGGCTTAATAAGTAAATTTCGAATCGATTCGGGCGGGCGTGAAACAGAAACTTACATAATATTGGAAATTGTTGAAGTATTGGCAAGTCGAACGCTGCAAAATGGGAAGTACCCACGATCCGATGTTAATAATAGATTTTCTATAAATATTTCGGTTTTAATTCAAGCGTCTTCGTCATTATTGCTAAGCACATGAGTTTCGTATTTATAGTTGGGATCTGCTTAAGAGTTATTTATTGAAATTTTGATACGTTTAGTTCGTGGTAAGAAGAGAAATCCAAAATCGAAAATTAATGTTCTTTTTGATATTCAATTAATTGTTATCGGGGTTGAGGGAAGGGTGCGCTATTTAAGATATTTTCAACTATGCTCACGTACAGTGCAAACTCGTTTATCCGGACTAATTATTCTTACAGCTCATTGGGATAATCGAAAATTCGGTTAATTGAATGTTTAGAAACAAATTGTTGAACTATTTTGCAATAATTTTAGTCACGAAAAATTAATAAATAATTTTTATCATTCCCTCTCACTCGTACTTATGATTTTGTTGTATCTTTTCGCACATATAATGGATATTTACGATAGCAAAATTTAAAATGATTTGAAAGAGCAAAGGATGAAGTAAACAAATTTTATAAATACGAAGATGTGCGCGTTCGAGCGAAAAGTGGCACATTTCCGAGCGAGGGAGGCAAATGAAGCGCGACGCGGAGCGGCGCGCTTCATTTTCCCGAGATCGGAATGTGCCACTTTGAGCTCGAATGCGCACACTCGGTTTTAAGCACGATTCACAATAATTCCGGCCAATAAATTAGACAACAAATTAGTTAAATAATTTTAATCGTTTTCTCTCACTTGCATTGACTCGATTCTCGTATCTTTTCGCTCCCTTCCACTCATTGCTATGGTAAATACGTTTTTAAACATCAAATCGATATTTACTAACGAAAATTTTAATTTATGATGTGGTCCGTATAATTGAGGTTTTACTGTAAGCGAAAAAAATTAACTATTTTTCGGTACAAAAAACGGGGTGGTCTCCCTTTTAAATCGCCCCTCATTAAATTATCGATAACAGTTTTTAAAAATTTAAAAACATTGCAATTAACTTAAATGTAAATTTTAACAAAATTGCGAGGGGTTTTGAATTAAAATAACTTCGAGCTAATTTGGGCGAAAACAATTTTTCATGAAAAAACATCCCATCTCATTTAGAAGAAAAAAAAAGAATGCTTCATTCTGATACAAGATTCGAAATTCATTATTAGTCTATTCCCCTTTGGTTTCCTTTTATATTTATAATTACCTCATAATTAGAATTTTGTTCAACCACTTTTCAAATGATTCTTATAAATATTAATCTCATTGTATTTTAATACGTGCTCACCCCAAAGGTCAGCATTAGCTCTTCGAATTCTGCTTCGTCGTTCTCGAGAAGTATTTTTTTCATAATATTTCAGGTGCTTACTTAATAATTTTTGTTATTAAGTGCAAAAGTGAACTAATTAAAGTTAAGAACGTCGTCAACATTTTTAATAACAAACCCTCCCCTCGTTTTACGACGACCCTGTTAATCTTAATTATGTACAGAATTCCTTCCCAAATAACGAATCGGTTTGAAGTCAGAGATAAAAATGGATCGATTTTATAAGAAGCCTAATTAAATCATATAATGTCTAAGACAAATTAAAAGTGAGGACATAAACAAAACTGGTTTATTAAGATGCTTAGGAAATATCTAAATTTATATACTACATACTTTACTATGCGGTTCGAATTACTTATTTTTAAAATATTTTTAAATAGAACGAAGAGAGCATGAGTCAGGGTTGCTATCAAAACTATTTCACGTTTCCTGTTTGTCTTCAAAAATTCCGTTTTCGTGATGCATGCTCGAAAGGAACTAATTAGTTTCATTTTGGGCGCGATGCCGATTGGAAAATTCGGCACTTCTTGCCCGATTTTACTTACTTAGCACCTCACGATTTTGGGTAATCCAAGAAACACGTAAACTTTGTGTGTGTGTGTAGCACTACTAAAATAGAATTTATTTTAGCACATATTCCACTTAACTACAACGTACATGAATTTAGTTAAGACAAACCATGTACTGACTGTAAAATATATACACAAGTTCCAATTAAGTTTGCCTTCGTATGTGAGCGTTGCTCCCAGTGACGGAGATCGCGGGCTAAAACGTAATTGCCTCGCTTTTTACCATTTCCTTCATTTTTTCAACTCTTCGTACAAACGGGCCCCTTTGCGCTTCGATTTAATGGTCAAACGGTTTTTTCCCCAAGAGAATTAAATCAAAACTGAACTTAACGGTTTTTTCGTTATAGCCGATTTATTTGGTGAATTTAAACCAAAAAGCACTCACGAAGACGAATCGTTAATTTGTTTATTTTTACAAGTTTTTTCTAAGGCCGTTGTGATTACGCAATCAAGGAAAAAGTGGACGTCCCCCATCGAGTCGAATTACTAAAATTGAAACGCTACTGAAGTCGGGGGGTCGAGGCCAGGGGGCACAGCTTATAATATGATGCATTGGTGACTCTCCCACTTGTGTTACATATACATAGACGCACATGTGATGAGTTTCGTCTCGTCTACTGAATGATAATTCGTCATGAATTCATTTATGTCTTATTTGTTGCCTTCACAATCGCAGCTTGCATCGATTACCGCAACCTACGCTTCTTTGAGCGTTCAAGTTCAAATACCTTTCCTGGTTGATATGGCAATATTGTCCCTTGCACGATTTTAATATACAGGGTGTCTATTATGATGAATTAATCTTGATCAATATCAAAACATGTTTTTCCCTTAATTAATACACCTATTGGGAAATTGTTCTGACACAAAAATTCAACATGGAAAAAATCGCAGGGTTCGGAGTCCTGAAACCTTTGGGCTTTGGATTAGATCAAAAAATCATTTAAAAATTTTGAGCAAATCTCATTATTGGGACTATCTCTAAAAGCGACCAGGTACCAGGATTTCAAAATCCTGGACCATTTAAAATAAGATAGAATTAATAACCATTACTTTCGATGAATATCTCATTTTGTATTGTTTTTAGTGCAATGAAAATACTCCTGGCGAAGCTACCAAGACCATGGATCGTGGATGAGAAAAAGGACGATGGTTACACAGCTTTGCACCTAGCTGCCTTAAATAATCACGTGGAAGTCGCTGAACAACTTGTCCTAAATGGAAAAGCTAACATGGACTTGCAAAATGTTAATTTGCAAACTGCTCTTCATCTCGCAGTGGAACGCCAGCATACTCAGATAGTCAGAGTAAGTTCTTCACAATTTCAATTCTACCATCGTTCCTCACATTACGTTTTATCTTTAGCTCCTTGTGAAAGAAGGAGCAAACCTGAACATAGCTGATAAAGATGGCGATACACCTTTGCATGAAGCTTTGCGCCATCACACTCTTTCGCAGCTTCGACAACTCCAGGACGTGCAGGACGTCGGTAAATTACTGATGGGGTTAGGAACACAAGGCTCCGATAAGAAATCGTCGGCTAGCATTGCATGTTACTTGGCCGGAAACGGGGCCGATTTAACAATCAAGAATAAAAAAGGGCAAACACCTTTGGACTTATGCCCAGATCCTAATCTTTGCAAGATGTTGACGAAATGCCACAAAGAGAAGAAGGGCGAAGAAGTTGAAATGGTACCTCAAAATAGCCAAAATACGAATATTTCTACTTCGAGTATGGACGAATGTCTTGTGTGTTCGGATTCGAAGCGTGACATACTTTTCCAGCCCTGTGGACATGTTACTTGTTGCTCTGGGTGCGCTCCAAGGGTTAAGAAATGCCTTATTTGTCGAGAATCTGTTGTTAATCGTATTAAGGTAACACGTTATTTGTTTGTTTATATTCTTCGGAGCTTATATTTCTATGGACTTAACTTTTTAAGTTTTAGCTCAAATATATTTATTAATTATTAATGTTTTTATATAGAATTAAAAAGTATTCCATTAACTATATTAATGTTGTTAAATCGATTGTAGATTGAAGAGTGTTTGGTGTGCTCTGACAAGAAATCTGCAGTCTTATTCAAGCCATGTGGGCACATGTGTGCTTGCGAAAGTTGTTCACAAATCATGAAGAAATGTGTCCTATGCAGAGCCCAAATCGAATTAATGGTTCCGATGACCGTTTGTAGTGGAGGTCTCGGTACCATTTCAGAAGTTAAGCCTGAAATTGAAGTTGTGGAAGCTGGCCCATCTTCCACTGACATTAATCTTCAAGGACCCATGATGAACAATGGAACTAGAGATACCAGTAATGATATTCAAAAACTGCAACAACAATTGCAAGACATCAAAGAACAAGTAAGTCCATTTTGTCTTATTATTAACTTGGTGGAAACTTTTTGAAAATAACTACGATTTTTGTTAAGGAGTTATTTCTTTGGTTTTGTTCATTTTACAGTTTGGTCAATCATTTACGTTGTTAAATGTTGTTCAAAATCTTTTATTTCTTCTGTGGTGGAATCTTATTTCTTTTGATTATTTAATTTAAATATTTGTATGTTTATGTTGAACTTGGTTGTTGTTTTAGACTATGTGTCCTGTTTGTTTGGATCGACTGAAGAACATGATTTTCTTATGTGGTCATGGCTTGTGTCAAATGTGTGGGGATCAAATGACTGAATGTCCAATTTGTCGTAAAGCTGTAGAGAAGAGAATTTTGTTGTATTGATTGTTTAGAATCTGTTTTATTTAGTAGAATGACTTTATACAACTTTAAATAATAATAGTCATTAAAAGAACTAAAGTATTTATTGTTATCCAAGAATTAATTATTCAGATTTTCGATTTTCACAATTTCAGAAAATATTATTTAAAATTATTGAATACAGCCGAATCTATAACGCTAATTATTAAATATATTTATTAGACAATGTTTATCAATTATCTTCTTTTTATATACTATTCATTAAAAAGTATTAGTGTCTCATTTTGATAATAAATGTTTTTTTAATTAATTCTTATAGTTAGTATACTCATTCTTCTTACATTTTCTTAATTCTTATTTGCTCCAATTAAACACATTTCGATGGTTGTTATCTTTCAGGAAGCATGATGGATGTTCTTCATTTTCACAGGTTAATTAATAAAGAAAGAGCTTTGGGATTAAAATAAATGTAATATGATTAGGCCGGGTGTTTTCAAAAATAATTGAAAATTTTAAAGACGTTTGAAAATTTGCTCTTGCTTTATAAGGGAAAGTTTTGTTAATTTTTATATTTGCCTAGAGACTTAATTTCTTAAATGAAAGTAGGGATGATTAAATTTACTTTCAATTATTTATTTTGTAATTTTATTCGACTTGGAAATTTTAATATTTATCTTTGTCGGAAGTAACTTTGTAGATAGCTTTTTTCGAATTCTATCTGGGGTCAAGCTTTTATAATAGAGTCATAGATAAACCACAGGTACATTTATACATTAAGTTTTAGTTTAACAATTGTGGAGTGAGGACGTTCTTTTCCGACAATTATTTTTGTGTTTTTAACAAGTAATTAAAGTGTTATTAATTAATAATAATTATAAAGTAAATGCCTATGGGAGAACCTCTTGATAATGTAAGTTGTTTTTTTACAGAATTTATTTGGTATTGCTTCAAAATTCTCCCAATTTTTATGAATTGTTAATCTTCCCAAAAGAAAGAGGCTTTAATATACTTTTAACTACACAATTGAACTGTTTCACCTGGAGAATTGTTGCATCTGCTGCTCAGGAGATCTGCGAAGCTTTCTTCATTATTTTAGGGTACGTGTTTTTAAATCTTTTGGTTGTGGATTACATTAGATTTTTTTGGGCTTCACACTTGACCGATACTCCTTATACTGTAGCTATCGCTAAAACTAAATTTACTTTGAAAACGAGAATGAATATAAATTAATATTACTTAAAAGTAGATATTTTAAATATTGTTTCAAATGAGATCTCTTTTATTAGAATTATTTTTATGTGAAACTGAAATTAAACCCCTTCATTTACAATTTTCATGCTTTTATAATTTGATACAAATTTTTTTAAAGTTATTGAATACAAACGATTATATAAAGCTAGTAATTAAATATATTTATTACAGAATGTTTATTAATTATGATATTCTTATTATACATGCTTTTAAAAAGTAATAGTTATGGGGTAAAGAGATAGATAATTATCTAAGTTTTATATTGCGTTAATTAAAAAGTGAAATTGAAAACATCCCTATTTCGCGATTTGTTTATATAGACTATTGAATCAGGGTGGTACATTCTATCCGACCGAAATATATTTATTAGGGAGTGTTTATTAATTACTATTCTTTTTATATAATAATTAAATTAAATATTAGATTCGCTTTTAATGGTCTTAAATCATTTTGATTGTTTTAAACAAAGTGAATGTAGTCATATATGTTGAATTTCTTATAAACACATTTAAATACTGTTTCAAATTAAATTATTTATTAGATTTCCTCACATTTACATATTCATCTGAAATTAAAATTATACATACACTGTTGTCCAAGAATTAATTGAGTTTTTATGTCATATAACTTAACTTAAATGATTGTTTAAGGATAATTATTAAACTACGTTATCAATTAGCACTCTTTTTATATATTATTAATGAGTTATTATTTCATTTGTTATTTAAATAATTTTAAACAATGTGAATGCAATCACACCAGATGAAATTTGAACCAACTTAAATATAAAACATTTTATTATAAGAATGATAACATTTATACATTTAAACAATACAGATATTTCAATTACAACAACATAAATAGAAAACGCCGTTCATACTTTATACAATTATAAGCTACTAATATTATTCAGTTAATATTAATAAACACTCTTTAATTCTTTAAACTAAGGAAATCGTATATATTAATATTTAAATATTGTATAATGCAATCTACTTTTTGCTCGCTATGGCCATTCCCAAACCGACTAAAGCTCCAACAGCTAACACAGCTCCTCCGGCCACTGCCATACCAACTAATCCTTCTTTATCCATTTTCTTCTTAATAATTGACTCTAATGATATGACTTGCATATTCTTAGGTTCGATAGTTAAGAATGACCTAACATAACTCAGTGCTTTGGAATATTCCTTTATTCTGGCATTACCTATTGCTAAATAATATAAATAATCCCTTTGACCTTCTTCATGTGTATTGTACAACTCTTGCAATAAAACAATTCCTTTTTTTATATCGGCTGGATATTTACTTCTGACCAAACACCATGCGTATTCAAATTGTGCCTTTGGTGAAACATCATTTTTGTAGAGCTGCTCGTGGTATATTTTTTCAAATCTCTAAAATTCATAATTAATCAGAATTACATATCTAAAACATTATTAAAAGGAGCAAAGGTGATTGTTTAAAATGGACGATGAGTCATATGTTCTAAATTGCACAAGTTAAAGTAATAATTATAAATTTCACATATAGTAATAAAGTCGTTGATCACTTTTTGTAAAGGAATTAAATGTTATTAAAATAGAATTACCTTTAAATCATCTATTGGAACAGTTTCTGACAAAACGTCTTCCATTTTTACAATTCACTTTCATTTGGTGCTTATCAGTTTTTGTAGTGCTCTAGCTTATTATGTGTTTTAGTTCACTGTTTTTCAATTAGATGGAGCTAATAGTTTTAATTAAATAATTTCGAAATTCTAATATAAAAATATTTAATAGTATGTAAATATAAAACAACTTTCAATTCTTAATAATACAACATACTCTTATGTAGATTTGTATATATTTAACAATCCTAAAGTAGATAGTGTTTCATCACATGTATTTGTTAATTCCAGTTATTATAATTTAAACTAAACATGCACACAGCAGTTAATTAAACATTAATTTTGATTATTCTGTGCCTTCCAAAGTTTGGAATATAAACTACTTGGATTGTTAAGTAATGCAAAATGAGAACCCTGTTCAAAAACTTTTCCATTGTCCAAAACTATAATTTCATCTGCATCCATTACTGTACTTAATCTGTGAGCAATACAAATGCTAGTTCTTCCTTGCGTTGCTCTTCTTAAGGCTTTTAATATATTCTAAAAACAGTTTATTTAAATTTCCTTCTTTGAGTAGCTCAATTCTTGTCTTACCTGTTCTGTTATGGTATCCAAAGAACTTGTAGCTTCATCAAATACTAAAATCGGCGAATTTTTCAAAATAGCTCTTGCAATAGCAACTCTTTGTTTTTCTCCTCCAGATAATTTCAATCCTCTTTCCCCAACTTGTGTATTATATTCTTGGGGCCAGCTCATAATGCTATCATGAATTTCTGCCATTTTAGAAGCTTCAATTAATTCATCGTGGCTCGCCAGTAAATTGCCATAATGTAAATTGTGTTTAATCGTGTCATGAAATAAAACTGAATCTTGGGGGACAATCGAAATTGATCTCCTTAAACTCTCTAAATCTACATCTTTAATATTTTGATCGCCAATATAAATATTGCCATTTCTCGGTTCATAAAATCGGAATAATAGTCTTACCAGAGTTGATTTGCTTTAAAAATAATTAGGTACTTACTTTTTAGGTTTTAGTTTGAGATTTTAAGCAATTACCCTGAACCTGATCCACCAACTATCGCAATTTTCTTTCCTGCCGGTACTGTTAAATTTAATCCATTAAATATGTTTTTGCCGGGTCCATAATCAAAGGAAATGTTTTCAAATTTTATGGAGGCATTAGTTGGTGTGATATTTAAAGGTGCAGAAGTTGCTTTGTTCTAAAAAGTTTTCATTGAGTTAACTTTTATGTATAATTAAAACAATTAGGAATAATGTAAATTACTTTGATTGTGGTATCTACTGTCATAAGGGTAAACATGGTTTGCATGTCGATTAATGCTTGTCGCACTTCTCTATACACACTACCAAGAAACCCTAATGGAATAGATAGCTGGAACAGCAAACCATTAACCATTACCAAGTCACCAACAGTCATGTTACCTAAAAAATTAGATAATGTAGGTATGATTTAACTAATTAAAATATATAAACTTGGGTGTTCCAAAAAAATCTATTTTTTCACTATACAATATAGCAGAATACGTCGCAATAAAAATTTTATCCAAAGCCCAGTCCTTAATTCCAAAATTTTTTAATTTGATGAGGGACGTCTTAAAACTATATCGTTTTTTTCTGGAACACCCTACTATAAATTACCTTTCACAATCTCTTGAGCTGCCAAAACCATTATGGTACTTAAGGCAACACTAAAAATAGCGTTTTGCCCAAAATTTAACATTGCCAAACTAGAACTTGTCTTTAAGCTAGCTGCCTCATATTTTTTTAAAACTTGATCGTAACGATCTGATTCAAATTTTTCATTGTTGAAATACTAAAAGTACATTTAATAAGTCTTTTTTTTAAATATTGAAATTATTCTTTACTTACCTTAACAGTTTCATAATTAATTAATGAATCAATAGCTTTATTCCCTGCTTCATTTTCGGCACTATTCATATAGACTCGAAATTGTGTTCTCCATTGCGTTATAAGTAAAGTATAGATCGCATATAAACTAACACAACTCAATGAAATAGCTGTAAATATATTACAAATGGACTTACAAACTTAAGTTCATTAAACTGCATAGTTACCAGCAAAAGCTGGGCCACAGCTAATTCCCAAAATGACCGAGACCAATGTTAATTCAAATATTGTAGGAACAACATTAAAAACCATCGCAGATAAAACAAAATTAATACCTCTCGATCCCCTATCAATAGTTTTTGATAGAGCACCTAAAATTATAATTAACATTTTGTTTATTTTGTTATTTAATATTATACCTGTTTGTCGACTTAAATGAAAGGAAAGATCTAAATTATGTAGATGTACAAATACATTTTTGGCAATTTTTCTTATCGAATGTTGAGCTACACTTGCAAAAACGGCATTTCTTAATTCATTAAAACCAGAGGCGCCCATTCTAGCAATACCATCTACAAATAAATAAAGGTCTTAATGCTTTTCTTTAAATTACAAAGTAATTACTTACAGCCTATTAATAAACTTGTAGCAACAGTTAACACAGTGTCTGATGGTGTGTTCATATTTAAAGTACCACCAGTGTTCAGTGCATCAACCCCGTACTTAAAAATAAAGGGAACGGCCACGTTTAAAAGTTTAGCTCCAATTAAGAGTTGAACGGCCAACATTACTCTTTTACGGATAGCTTTATCATCAGGTGGCCAAATATATTGTAACATTGCCTGTATCATTTCCTGAGCTGTGACAGGACTTTTTGCTCCAACAGAGAGCTCGTCTCTTGATAAATTTGCTACACCAGGATGGAAACATCCTCGCGATGGTTGTCCTTTGGGTATAAAAGAACCAAGTTTTATCCTATTTACTGTTTTCGTTAGAATGCCTGTTTTAGATTGGGAGGCTCTTTTCTTTGAATCTACTGCTGTGCATGTCTACAATGATAATAGAGTTCAGTTTGAATTATAACCTCAAAAATTTATACTTTACCCTATAAACATCACCTTTGAAATTATGTTTAGCTAAAAACCTATTTTTGTTAATTGGTAATTGTGAATAATAATTACGTGATCGTTTTAAATAATGATTTATATAATATATATCACTCTTATAAATATTTAAAAGAGCAGCCATCCTTTTTAATGGTACTTACTTCTAATGAATTACCACTAATCTATCTCCAAAGGATTGTTATCTTTCAGCAAGCATAATTATCACAAGCTCATTATTGATCGAAATAACATTAGGATTAAGAGAAATGTACGATATGATTAGTTAAGGTGTGTTTGAAACATTTACATATGTAATTGCAGACTTTAATTAATTTCGACATCATTTTTCGGACTTATAATAGTAATTTAGAATCATTTAGCTACTTTGATGTTCAAATATGGTTCTGAAATTTTAATAAACTATCTTTAGCAATCACATATAAAATACTTGTAAAATCTAAAATCTAAAAATTAAATTTTAAATTATTAAGGTCAAACAATAGAAAGTTACAGCTGTATTAAATTCCATAGATGGATGTTTACAAATCGGTAAAAAAAAGCCGCCATTGTTTTGGGGTTTTCCCGTCAGTTAAAAACCCCTGAAAATTTTCTCTTTTGAGTGTACTATCAAGCAATTGTCAGCTGAATAATTTTAAAATGGTTAATTTGTTTTTATTACAGTTTAATAGGTTAAATTTGTACGAATATTATAGTATGAATTATGAAACTTTTACATGAACATTTATATATATATATTTGTTTGTAGGTGATTTCTGTTCAGCAATTTGAAGGCAATCATCTATGATCCCAAGGAATCCTTACAACGGCATCAAATACTTGGACGATGTTTGGTTGGAAAATTAAACCACCACCGTTTTGTCGGTTTCTTTTAAGAAGTGTTACTTATATTGTGTCTGCAGCATGTAAAGATCAACTCTCTGCAGTCTTCCACTTTGGAATTATATGACTACGTGCCAAAGAACCTTGTAAAGAAAAACATCACTAGTTCTACGTCTGAAACACTATTTCATAATATAATTTCTGGGATATTCAAAAAATGTAAGTTTTTCAAGTTAGAAAATGTTAATCATTTGAAAATCTTACATTGTTAAAACAAGCTGAAAGGATGCAATATTTACAAATAACTTAATCCAAATGTTTTTAACGTTTAATTGAAATACGTTGTTTGGAAAAGAAAATATGGGATTATATCTAAAGTTAAATCTCAAAATTAACTATTCTTTGTATTAATAACTATATTTCATACTTTCAGCAAACTTAGTTATTAAGAACCATTGTTTATATGTTTTATAATTTGTTAATTCGTTTATGTGTGCCATAAAATTAAACGTGGCCTTTGCTCCTTAGGAGAACAATCTGTCAAGGAAACGCGAAGTACCTATTGTGTTTGTGCTTTAATTCTCTTATTTAATTTTCAAGTTGTAATAATTATTCCAACTTTTTAAACAATAAAGTAATATGTTATTAGGTATTTATTTTAAAAAAGGCCCTTGTATTTATTTGGACATTGTCTCTTCGTAGATATAACAGTGATGGTCCTTGTGCTGTACGACAAGGTCCTTGCTTTTTGACCCCATTGTATTAGGATAGATTTTAAGTATTTCTTTCTACAGACACACAACTCATTTTATTTGAGGTCCTTATTAATATTATTTGACAATTCAATTAATAAAATTATTGATTTTAATTATTTTCTACAATTTAGTTTTTGTAATAAAATTATTTTTGAAACATTTTTCTACATAATAAAACAACATTTGTTGTTGAATTTATTTTAAGGATTTTTGTTAACTATTAAAATTTGACAAAATCGAAATTACATAAAATTATCACACGTTCCATTTAGAAGTAAGGGTTAGGGAAACTATTATAATTAGAACGAAATATAATGATTTTTATTACTCTATTTGGGTATATGATAAGGAACAATGTCTAAAAAATATTTAGGGTTGCATTAGCACACATAAGCGAACTTTGTATCACTATAGGTGGGACGAAGAAACGACAAAGAAGATATGTAAAAGATAGTGTTTATATATTTCTTTCTCTCAACTTCCAAACACACACACTTAAATATTCTACTTTTATTTATTTTAATTACTTGGCTTGTAGTTATTTCAAACTCTTGCTCTCGCTTTTAATTTATTTTGTTTGTCTATATACTTATTATTCATTTGGTTATTGCAATATTATTTTGAGTTTTTAATTATTATTAAAAATACAGTTATTATTATAGCTTTTCGACCACACTTTAAGCACTTTCTTATTATTTACTTTTACTATAGTTTTAATTATTTATAATTGTACAATAGATTGTAGTTTTCTCATTATTTTTAATTTTGCAAATTTTTTAAAAACTTGTATATACGTATTATTAAGTTAATCTAAGACTTTATTATATTAATCGTATCTTTTAATATTAATTATTATTAAGAATTGGACTTTGAATAAAACAACTCTTGTTAAATCTGCACATTTAACAAGAGTTGTTTTATTCAAAGTCCAATTCTGTTAACATTCATTAATAACTTCATTATATGTCTCCGGTGAGAAGGGGTTGTTTTCGATTAAAATTTTTGCCTTTGTCGGTTGTATACATTAATTACTCTTCACATTGGATGACATAATGTTCAGTAAATGGTGGGGTGTTTTAAGGTTCTGTAGTCTTAAAATATCTCATCAAGGGCTGTACTCTTATAAAACATATTTCAGTTCCTCTGTTAAGTATGTTAATTACATGTAAAGGGGGATGTAAGGGGATGTTGGTAAATAAAAAAAAACTATTTACTACCTGTTGTTTCTTTTATCACGTAAAATGTAAGGGGAATGTGTTAACTCGTAACAGGGACATAGAAGAAAATTTCCAAAAATGTATCCTTCTAAATCGCGAGTGGCAGTCGGCCGAGTCGGCCGAGTCGGCCGAGTCGGCCGAGGGTTTATCTTAGAGATTTTTAAAAATATTTTTCAAATCACGAGTATCCTACGGTCATTCGTCATTCGTCATTCGTCTCGTTCGGCTCGTTGCTCGTTGGATTTAACTTAAAGATTTTTAAAAATTTAACTTCGACTGGTATCGAACTCGAGACCATTTGAACAAACAACCGATCTCCAGCCATATGAGCTATGGCGTTGTTATACGAAATGCGTGTTTTAAACCTTATAAAATACACGTTCCTATAAAAACTACCTCTTGTTTCTTTTTAATTCGCTTCTGCAGTTCAACGTAAAGTTTTAAGTAAAGTATATGAAAATGCTTTAAAAAATAAATTACTGTTGTTTCTTTACGCACTAAAAATGTAAGGGGAATGTGTCAACTCGTAACAGGGACATAGAAGAAAATTTCCAAAAATGTATCCTTCCAAATCGCGAGTGGCAGTCGGCCGAGTCGGCCGAGTCGGCCGAGGGTTTATCTTAGAGATTTTTAAAAATATTTTTCAAATCACGAGTATCCTACGGTCATTCGTCATTCGTCATTCGTCTCGTTCGGCTCGTTGCTCGTTGGATTTAACTTAAAGATTTTTAAAAATTTAACTTCGACTGGTATCGAACTCGAGACCATTTGAACAAACAACCGATCTCCAGCCATATGAGCTATGGCGTTGTTATACGAAATGCGTGTTTTAAACCTTATAAAATACACGTTCCTATAAAAACTACCTCTTGTTTCTTTTTAATTCGCTTCTGCAGTTCAACGTAAAGTTTTAAGTAAAGTATATGAAAATGCTTTAAAAAATAAATTACTGTTGTTTCTTTACGCACTAAAAATGTAAGGGGAATGTGTCAACTCGTAACAGGGACATAGAAGAAAATTTCCAAAAATGTATCCTTCCAAATCGCGAGTGGCAGTCGGCCGAGTCGGCCGAGTCGGCCGAGGGTTTATCTTAGAGATTTTTAAAAATATTTTTCAAATCACGAGTATCCTACGGTCATTCGTCATTCGTCATTCGTCTCGTTCGGCTCGTTGCTCGTTGGATTTAACTTAAAGATTTTTAAAAATTTAACTTCGACTGGTATCGAACTCGAGACCATTTGAACAAACAACCGATCGTTAACCATCTGAGCTATGGCGTTGTTATACGAAATGCGTGTTTTAAACCTTATAAATTGATATAATATTAATTTAAAATTTATTTTTAAATGTTCAAACGTTTAGTAATATTATATACTGGTACTTTACAAATTATTTTTGATTTAAATGTAAACCCCTCCTGCTTTAATTCTTATAACTAATTTTTATTAAAATTCGGATAACGATAAAGACTATTTATTGTATAAACGTAAAAATGTGTACATTTTATTTACAAATGCTTATTAATTAAATAATATACATAAAAGGGAAGTGTTTTAAGTGTGTGTGTGTGTGTGTGTGTGTGTGTGTGTGTGTGTGAGTGAAAAGATATAATAACAAAATGTGAGTGCGGTGGCTGTTTTATTCTATAAAAGGAATAATAAATAAAAATTAAGTGCCCTTCAAAATGCTACATAAATCAAAGGGAAGACAACAAAAAAAAGGTAAGTATTTGAAAGATAAAAAGGTGAAATATTAAAAAAGTCCAAACAATAATAAATTAAATTATAAAACAATGAAAAGTAAGAAGTGATAATTTTTA
The DNA here is from genome assembly GCA_036325965.1 of Sinopyrophorus schimmeli. Classification (NCBI taxonomy): domain Eukaryota; kingdom Metazoa; phylum Arthropoda; class Insecta; order Coleoptera; family Elateridae; genus Sinopyrophorus; species Sinopyrophorus schimmeli. Next base: position 558,568 of record JARFIZ010000405.1, read on the forward strand.
AGAAATTTTAAAAAGTCTAACATAAGGCAAAATGAATGAATTTTGCAATATAATTCAATTGTTAAACAAAGTTCGAAGAATAAACAAGACGGAAAAAATTAATAAGATTTAAAAATAAAAAATATTCAAAACGCACGGTCCGATAATTAACTAAAAAGAGGGTGGCTTTACTATTATTAAGAATCAATTAAATATTCACAAAACAATAGAAAAGGAAGCTACAAAATGATGGTGGGTATTTATAGTGCAAACAAGTTCTAAAAAATTACCTATGTTAAAATCAATAATAAACTAAAAATTAAATAAAATGTGTGAAGAGAATAGAAAAATATACAAAATACTAAATGAAATTTAAAGAAGAGATGAGAATTAACGCCATCAAAAGATGAAATTTAAAGTAAGTATTTAAACTTATGTAAGGATAAACAAACAAGCCAAAGTGTGTTTTGTATAACTTAAAAAATATCCTAATACAATAGGTCAAACAGGGCCTCTCCTGCACAGCAGAAGAAGTCACTACTGTTATCAACTAACTAAATATAAGCAGAAACAATGTCTAAGTAAACGCAAATATATCTGTTATAAGTTGATTTATAACACGGTCTTTTTGACTCAAATAAGACTATTTAATTAATTATTTTTGTCATAGAGGAACCCCCTTCAAATTAAATTTAAATTAAAACGCTTGCTCCAGGTATTTTTAAAGTGCCATAAATAATTCTAATGTATTTGATTAAAATTATTGCAATTTTTTAAAAATTAAGATATCCAAATAGGATCCTAAACCAAAAACATATATAAATATTATAAATTACTAAATTACAAAATCTGGAGCAAACGGGCAATGAATTATGGTGTCACAAATATTAAAGAACTAATAGTTGGCCGATAGACTTTTAGCAGTAGTCCCAGAGGGGTCCTGGAAGAGGCTTCATTAGTCCAAACAGTCCTAGAACAACTGTCCTGTTTCCACACTGAAGATTGAAAGATAAAAAAGTTATTGCGTTTTAAAAGTTGCACTTTTAAAGTCAAATTTAATTTTTCAAAAAGGCCAAATATTTCTGTTTTAGAGGGAAAGCGTCGGGAAATGACACCACCTATAGTTAGTAGGGGTACGTAGGAACACCCCCTTGCAATATAAAGCAATTCTATTTTTTTCATTTATTGGCCAAAATCAATGGGTTAAAATCCATGCTTTTTCAATTTTAAAAAAATTGTAGCGCCGTTATTTGTGGACGGATCTTTAAAAACTATACAAATTCGGATTCGACAGCCTATTTGGCTTCGGATAGGCCTAAGAAACCATAGGCGTGCTATTTCAGAGCTTCGCAAAAACGTTTTGAAAATCAAAAAAGCATGGATTTTAACCCATGGTTTTTGGCGATTTTGGCCGATGTTGGAGGTTTTGAGTTAGGACCGGATTCTGGCGTATTAAGGCCTATTACATTCTAGAATAAAAGATTTCCGGGCGCCACTCAAAGATAAAAAAGTTATTGCGTTTTAAATGTTGCACTTTAAAGTCAAATTTAATTTTTCAAAAAGGCCAAACATTTTCTGTTTTAGAGAGAAAGCGTCGGGAAATGACACCACCTATAGTTACTAGGGGTACGTAGGAACACCCCCTTGCAATATAAAGCAATTCAATTTTTTTCATTTATTGGCCAAAATCAATGGGTTAAAATCCATGCTTTTTCAATTTTAAAAAAATTGTAGCGCCGTTATTTGTGGACGGATCTTTAAAAACTATACAAATTCGGATTCGACAGCCTATTTGGCTTCGGATAGGCCTAAGAAACCATAAACGTGCTATTTCAGAGCTTCGCAAAAACGTTTTGAAAATCAAAAAAGCATGGATTTTAACCAATGGTTTTTGGCGATTTTGGCCGATGTTGGAGGTTTTGAGTTAGGACCGGATTCTGGCGTATTAAGGCCTATTACATTCTAGAATAAAATATTTCCGGGCGCCGCTCAAAGATAAAAAAGTTATTGCGTTTTAAATGTTGCACTTTAAAGTCAAATTTAATTTTTCAAAAAGGCCAAAAATTTTCTGTTTTAGAGAGAAAGCGTCGGGAAATGACACCACCTATAGTTACTAGGGGTACGTAGGAACACCCCCTTGCAATATAAAGCAATTCAATTTTTTTCATTTATTGGCCAAAATCAATGGGTTAAAATCCATGCTTTTTCAATTTTAAAAAAATTGTAGCGCCGTTATTTGTGGACGGATCTTTAAAAGCTATACAAATTCGGATTTGGCAGCCTTTTTGGCTTCGGATAGGCCTAAGAAACCATAAGCGTGCTATTTCAGAGCTTCGCAAAAACGTTTTGAAAATCAAAAAAGCATGGATTTTAACCCATGGTTTTTGGCGATTTTGGCCGATGTTGGGGGTTTTGAGTTAGGACCGGATTCTGGCGTATTAAGGCCTAATACATTCCAGAATAAAAGATTTTCGGGCGCTGCTCAAAGATAAAAAGTTATTGCGTTTTAAAAGTTGCACTTTTTAAAATCAAATTTAATTTTTCAAAAGGCCAAATATTTCTGTTTTAGAGGAAAGCGTCGGGAAATGACACCACCTATAGTTAGTAGGGGTACGTAGGAACACCCCTTGCAATATAAAGCAATTCTATTTTTTCATTTATTGGCCAAAATCAATGGGTTAAAATCCATGCTTTTTCAATTTTAAAAATTGTAGCGCCGTTATTTGTGGACGGATCTTTAAAAACTATACAAATTCGGATTCGGCAGCCTTTTGGCTTCGGATAGGCCTAAGAAACCATAAGGCGTGCTATTTCAGAGCTTCGCAAAACGTTTTGAAAATCAAAAAGCATGGATTTTAACCCATGGTTTTGGCGATTTTGGCCGATGTTGGGGTTTTGAGTTAGGACCGGATTCTGGCGTATTAAGGCCTAATACATTCCAGAATAAAAGATTTTCCCGGGGGCTGCTCAAAGATAAAAAGTTATTGCGTTTTAAAAGTTGCACTTTTAAAGTCAAATTTAATTTTTCAAAAGGCCAAATATTTCTGTTTTAGAGGAAAGCGTCGGAAATGACACCACCTATAGTTAGTAGGGGTACGTAGGAACACCCCCTTGCAATATAAAGCAATTCTATTTTTTTCATTTATTGGCCAAAATCAATGGGTTAAAATCCATGCTTTTTCAATTTTAAAAAAATTGTAGCGCCGTTATTTGTGGACGGATCTTTAAAAACTATACAAATTCGGATTCGGCAGCCTTTTTGGCTTCGGATAGGCCTAAGAAACCATAGGCGTGCTATTTCAGAGCTTCGCAAAAACGTTTTGAAAATCAAAAAAGCATGGATTTTAACCCATGGTTTTTGGCGATTTTGGCCGATGTTGGGGGTTTTGAGTTAAGACCGGATTCTGGCGTATTAAGGCCTAATACATTCCAGAATAAAAGATTTCCGGGCGCTGCTCAAAGATAAAAAAGTTATTGCGTTTTAAAAGTTGCACTTTTAAAGTCAAATTTAATTTTTCGAAAAGGCCAAAAATTTCTGTTTTAGAGGAAAGCGTCGGGAAATGACACCACCTATAGTTAGTAGGGGTACGTAGGAACACCCCCTTGCAATATAAAGCAATTCTATTTTTTTCATTTATTGGCCAAAATCAATGGGTTAAAATCCATGCTTTTTCAATTTTAAAAAAATTGTAGCGCCGTTATTTGTGGACGGATCTTTAAAAACTATACAAATTCGGATTCGGCAGCCTATTTGGCTTCGGATAGGCCTAAGAAACCATAGGCGTGTTATTTCAGAGCTTCGCAAAAACGTTTTGAAAATCAAAAAAGCATGGATTTTAACCCATGGTTTTTGGCGATTTTGGCCGATGTTGGGGGTTTTGAGTTAGGACCGGATTCTGGCGTATTAAGGCCTAATACATTCTAGAATAAAAGATTTCCGGGCGCCGCTCAAAGATAAAAAAGTTATTGCGTTTTAAAAGTTGCACTTTAAAGTCAAATTTAATTTTTCAAAAAGGCCAAAAATTTCTGTTTTAAAAGGAAAGCGTCGGGAAATGACACCACCTATAGTTACTAGGGGTACGTAGGAACACCCCCTTGCAATATAAAGCAATTCTATTTTTTTCATTTATTGGCCAAAATCAATGGGTTAAAATCCATGCTTTTTCAATTTTAAAAAAATTGTAGCGCCGTTATTTGTGGACGGATCTTTAAAACTATACAAATTCGGATTTGGCAGCCTTTTGGCTTCGGATAGGCCTAAGAAACCATAAGCGTGCTATTTCAGAGCTTCGCAAAACGTTTTGAAAATCAAAAAGCATGGATTTTAACCCATGGTTTTGGCGATTTTGGCCGATGTTGGGGTTTTGAGTTAGGACCGGATTCTGGCGTATTAAGGCCTAATACATTCCAGAATAAAACATTTCCGGGCCCTGCTCAAAGATAAAAAAGTTATTGCGTTTTAAAAGTTGCACTTTTAAAGTCAAATTTAATTTTTCAAAAAGGCCAAATATTTCTGTTTTAGAGGGAAAGCGTCGGGAAATGACACCACCTATAGTTAGTAGGGGTACGTAGGAACACCCCCTTGCAATATAAAGCAATTCTATTTTTTTCATTTATTGGCCAAAATCAATGGGTTAAAATCCATGCTTTTTCAATTTTAAAAAAATTGTAGCGCCGTTATTTGTGGACGGATCTTTAAAAACTATACAAATTCGGATTCGGCAGCCTATTTGGCTTCGGATAGGCCTAAGAAACCATAAGCGTGCTATTTCAGAGCTTCGCAAAAACGTTTTGAAAATCAAAAAAGCATGGATTTTAACCCATGGTTTTTGGCGATTTTGGCCGATGTTGGGGGTTTTGAGTTAGGACCGGATTCTGGCGTATTAAGGCCTAATACATTCCAGAATAAAAGATTTCCGGGCGCTGCTCAAAGATAAAAAAGTTATTGCGTTTTAAAAGTTGCACTTTAAAGTCAAATTTAATTTTTCAAAAGGCCAAAATTTCTGTTTTAGAGGAAAGCGTCGGGAAATGACACCACCTATAGTTAGTAGGGGTACGTAGGAACACCCCTTGCAATATAAAGCAATTCTATTTTTTCATTTATTGGCCAAAATCAATGGGTTAAAATCCATGCTTTTTCAATTTTAAAAAATTGTAGCGCCGTTATTTGTGGACGGATCTTTAAAAACTATACAAATTCGGATTCGGCAGCCTTTTGGCTTCGGATAGGCCTAAGAAACCATAAGCGTGCTATTTCAGAGCTTCGCAAAACGTTTTGAAAATCAAAAAGCATGGATTTTAACCCATGGTTTTGGCGATTTTGGCCGATGTTGGGGTTTTGAGTTAGGACCGGATTCTGGCGTATTAAGGCCTAATACATTCCAGAATAAAAGATTTCCCGGGGGCTGCTCAAAGATAAAAAGTTATTGCGTTTTAAAAGTTGCACTTTAAAGTCAAATTTAATTTTTCAAAAAGGCCATATATTTCTGTTTTAGAAAGAAAGCGTCGGGAAATGACACCACCTATAGTTAGTAGGAGTACGTAGGAACACCCCCTTGCAATATAAAGCAATTCTATTTTTTTCATTTATTGGCCAAAATCAATGGGTTAAAATCCATGCTTTTTCAATTTTAAAAAAATTGTAGCGCCGTTATTTGTGAACGGATCTTTAAAAACTATACAAATTCGGATTCGGCAGCCTATTTGGCTTCGGATAGGCCTAAGAAACCATAACCGTGCTATTTCAGAGCTTCGCAAAAACGTTTTGAAAATCAAAAAAGCATGGATTTTAACCCATGGTTTTTGGCGATTTTGGCCGATGTTGGGGGTTTTGAGTTAGGACCGGATTCTGGCGTATTAAGGCCTAATACATTCTAGAATAAAAGATTTCCGGGCGCCGCTCAAAGATAAAAAAGTTATTGCGTTTTAAAATTTGCTCTTTAAAGTCAAATTTAATTTTTCAAAAAGGCCAAATATTTCTGTTTTAGAGGGAAAGCGTCGGGAAATGACACCACCTATAGTTAGTAGGGGTACGTAGGAACACCCCCTTGCAATATAAAGCAATTCTATTTTTTTCATTTATTGGCCAAAATCAATGGGTTAAAATCCATGCTTTTTCAATTTTAAAAAAATTGTAGCGCCGTTATTTGTGAACGGATCTTTAAAAACTATACAAATTCGGATTCGGCAGCCTATTTGGCTTCGGATAGGCCTAAGAAACCATAAGGCGTGCTATTTCAGAGCTTCGCAAAACGTTTTGAAAATCAAAAAGCATGGATTTTAACCCATGGTTTTGGCGATTTTGGCCGATGTTGGGGTTTTGAGTTAGGACCGGATTCTGGCGTATTAAGGCCTAATACATTCCAGAATAAAAGATTTCCCGGGGGCTGCTCAAAGATAAAAAGTTATTGCGTTTTAAAAGTTGCACTTTTAAAGTCAAATTTAATTTTTCAAAAGGCCAAATATTTCTGTTTTAGAGGAAAGCGTCGGGAAATGACACCACCTATAGTTAGTAGGGGTACGTAGGAACACCCCTTGCAATATAAAGCAATTCTATTTTTTCATTTATTGGCCAAAATCAATGGGTTAAAATCCATGCTTTTTCAATTTTAAAAAATTGTAGCGCCGTTATTTGTGGACGGATCTTTAAAAACTATACAAATTCGGATTCGGCAGCCTTTTGGCTTCGGATAGGCCTAAGAAACCATAAGCGTGCTATTTCAGAGCTTCGCAAAACGTTTTGAAAATCAAAAAGCATGGATTTTAACCCATGGTTTTGGCGATTTTGGCCGATGTTGGAGGTTTTGAGTTAGGACCGGATTCTGGCGTATTAAGGCCTAATTACATTCTAGAATAAAAGATTTCCGGGCGCTGCTCAAAGATAAAAAGTTATTGCGTTTTAAATGTTGCACTTTAAAGTCAAATTTAATTTTTCAAAAGGCCAAAAATTTTCTGTTTTAGAGGAAAGCGTCGGAAATGACACCACCTATAGTTAGTAGGGTACGTAGGAACACCCCTTGCAATATAAAGCAATTCTATTTTTTCATTTATTGCCAAAATCAATGGGTTAAAATCCATGCTTTTTCAATTTTAACAAAATTGTAGCGCCGTTATTTGTGGACGGATCTTTAAAAGCTATGCAAATTCGGATTTGGCAGCCTTTTTGGCTTCGGATAGGCCTAAGAAACCATAAGCGTGCTATTTCAGAGCTTCGCAAAAACGTTTTGAAAATCAAAAAGGCATGGATTTTAACCCATGGTTTTTGGCGATTTTGGCCGATGTTGGGGGTTTTGAGTTAGGACCGGATTCTGGCGTATTAAGGCCTAATACATTCCAGAATAAAAGATTTCCGGGCGCTGCTCAAAGATAAAAAAGTTATTGCGTTTTAAAAGTTGCACTTTTAAAGTCAAATTTAATTTTTCAAAAAGGCCAAATATTTCTGTTTTAGAGGGAAAGCGTCGAAAAATGACACCACCTATAGTTAGTAGGGGTACGTAGGAACACCCCCTTGCAATATAAAGCAATTCTATTTTTTTCATTTATTGGCCAAAATCAATGGGTTAAAATCCATGCTTTTTCAATTTTAAAAAAATTGTAGCGCCGTTATTTGTGGACGGATCTTTAAAAGCTATACAAATTCGGATTTGGCAGCCTTTTTGGCTTCGGATAGGCCTAAGAAACCATAAGCGTGCTATTTCAGAGCTTCGCAAAAACGTTTTGAAAATCAAAAAAGCATGGATTTTAACCCATGGTTTTTGGCGATTTTGGCCGATGTTGGAGGTTTTGAGTTAGGACCGGATTCTGGCGTATTAAGGCCTATTACATTCTAGAATAAAAGATTTCCGGGCGCCGCTCAAAGATAAAAAAGTTATTGCGTTTTAAATGTTGCACTTTTAAAGTCAAATTTAATTTTTCAAAAAGGCCAAAAATTTTCTGTTTTAGAGAGAAAGCGTCGGGAAATGACACCACCTATAGTTACTAGGGGTACGTAGGAACACCCCCTTGCAATATAAAGCAATTCTATTTTTTTCATTTATTGGCCAAAATCAATGGGTTAAAATCCATGCTTTTTCAATTTTAAAAAAATTGTAGCGCCGTTATTTGTGGGCGGATCTTTAAAAGCTATACAAATTCGGATTTGGCAGCCTTTTTGGCTTCGGATAGGCCTAAGAAACCATAAGCGTGCTATTTCAGAGCTTCGCAAAAACGTTTTGAAAATCAAAAAAGCATGGATTTTAACCCATGGTTTTTGGCGATTTTGGCCGATGTTGGAGGTTTTGAGTTAGGACCGGATTCTGGCGTATTAAGGCCTAATACATTCCAGAATAAAAGATTTCCGGGCGCTGCTCAAAGATAAAAAAGTTATTGCGCTTTATAAGTTGCACTTTTAAAGTCAAATTTAATTTTTCAAAAAGGCCAAATATTTCTGTTTTAGAGGGAAAGCGCCAGGAAATGACACCACCTATAGTTAGTAGGGGTACGTAGGAACACCCCCTTGCAATATAAAGCAATTCTATTTTTTTCATTTATTTGTCAAAATCAATGGGTTAAAATCCATGATTTTTCAATTTTAAAAAAATTGTAGAAATGTAAATAAAAAAAAAATATATTTGAAGCTAAAATTAAAACTCTCGACTTAATCAAAATATTAATAACTAAACAAAGACCAAAGTTGATGGTCTTACGAATTGTGTTCAAGAGCAAACGCAGCAATTAAAATTGACCGCACACATAAACGAACCAACATAAAAATATAACATTTTAACAATTCCAATAATAACTATAAACAATGTGTAAAACAGTGGTTTTTAATCGATGTTTTAACTGTCGCGAAAAATTACTAAAAGCTATTTAATAAAACATTTTTTTTTTAAATTAGTGTTACCTCAGAATTAAATTCCTTTGGAAAAACAACAACCCATAAATTTTTCTTTGTCAAGTATTCATTTAAGTGATTCAATTTTCAATCAATTATTTATTATAAATAAATTAAAAAAAAATTATCTTTGTATTGTACGATTTTAAAATTTAAAAGTTTTATAATTTTGCAAAGCATTTATAAACAAACGTGTCTTGCAAACATACAAGGGTTAAGAACCACCGATTTAATATGGCAACAAAGCCATAAAAAAAAGCGCGAAACAATTTAATAATTGTGTAAAACCGACAATTTTTTATTGCTAGGCATGGGTCTCTCGAGGGATGAGGGTTGACGGAGCACGATCCTGGGGAGCCCGCTTCATCCTGGCCAGGAAGGCCCACGTTCGAGGGCTGAAGGTGGCGTGCTATAGTTTTTTACTCCTCTGCATGTCAATTAGTTTCCGTAAAATAAAGAAAAGAATTATTAGCTAAAATTCTTTACTAAGCGTGTGAACTTAAAAAGAAACCCTTAATTTTAATATTCACCTTGGGTTAGAGATTATAATTAAAAAATTAAGAGCACTTATTTAAAACACAACCATTTCACTTCCTTTTACATTCAAGAATGAATCAGAATCAAAAGTTACATAAAACTAATGTACGTCATAACAATGCCGCAGCAAGAACACTTGTCCGATATCAAAAATGATAGGGCCGGCTAAAAGAACTGCGATAATTTTAAATAATATTATCGATTTATTTAATTTAACGAACACACCTATACAGAGTGTTTCAATAATATTCACCCGCACATAATAGAATCCAAGCTTGTTTTATTTAAATTTTGTGGCATGTGTGTGTGTATTAAATTTATAATATGTCTCCGGCTATGGACACTACGGACTCATAAATATAAAACAAATCTATTTTTTATCAATTTTTCAAAAAAAAAGCAAAGGAGTTAACCCGTGCTTTTTCACGATTTTTGGCGTTTTTGGGGGTTTTGAGTTAGCACCGGTTTCCGATAGAATAAGGTCTAATACGTTCGCAAAATAATAGGATTTCGGGAAATAATTAAAATTAAAAAAGTTAGCGTCATTTACAATTTTGATTTTGAAAAATAATCGACGTCTGAAAATATCGAAAATTATCAGCGTTAAAAGGTTAGCAGAGCAAAAGGGCTTTTGTTATGGACACTACGGGCCCATAAGTATCTCGCCTAAAAATATAAAGCATATTTATTTTTTCAATTTATTCAAAAGAAGAGCAAAAAATAATTAATATCGGATTCTGCCTTAACGTAACGCTCGATAAGAAGTCACGCGGTTTTATTACAAAAGGAATGTTGCGCAGGTCAGTTTACTATTTTTCATTCATAACGCCAAGGTCGCCTACACATCGATGGCCGCCGATGACGTCACGCACGTTGCAATGGCCAATTAGAAATCAAACAAAAACCTAACCTTTTTGTCCTATTTTAGAGTGTTACAATTAAGAATTTATAAGAAGAAGTATAAATTATATAAAATGGTATAAATAAGTGTGGTTTAACTAAAATGCAAGCCTTTAGTTTCCAGCAACTTACAATGAAGGAAAAGGTTTTCTACGAATTAAGGCAAGAATCAAATGATGGTTACTCGGGGGTTAAAATTTGGTCGCCTTTGAGGAAATGACTATGGACATGGTTGTTGTAGCTTTTAGATGTCCAAAACATGCAGACTGAGACTATTTCACAATTTAATCTGTAGAAGTGGAGTTTGTAGGTGTTTGAAACATTCTACCGATGATCGGTGTAAATATATTCAATAACGTTAATACAAGTTTACTTATAATAAATTTATAGGATGGATTTGGAGCAGTCTTCTACTCATTATAACTTGTACAACTTTATGGGTTGGATTATTTGTATGAGTGTGTACAACAGAACAAATGGGGAAGATCACTTGCATACATTACATGTAAAATAGATACATATGGAACTCAAGAATTTATATGAAGATATGCACAATAGAATTGCAATTTCTATATTAATAATGTAGCCCAATTCCTAAAAGGTCTCTATCGATTACTGAATTTAGTTCTATAAATTAGAAACTAACTTTCAATAATATCGTTAAAAGCTAGAAGTATGTAGCATTATAAAATATGGTTTATTAAGGGATTTGCAAGATGTGCTAACTAAAACTGTTAAAAACCAATTTGATTATAATGTCTGGGAGTGTATTAAGATTTAAAGTATGAAAAGCAGAGACAGTAAAAAGAAAAGGACAAACAAGTTCTAATGGATATAAGGGTTTATTTTATTTACAGGTAATTGAATATTAATTTTATTTCATTAATAAATAATAATATTTATTTGTTTAAGGGACATAAGACTAATGGTTTTTTGAACAAGCTTATAATTGCTTTAAAGCTTCGTACTGAGGAACATAAAAATGGACGACTTTAAATGCTCTTTGTAGAACTATTCCATTCACCTGTGTGGTCAATTTGGAAAACTATGAAATGTATCTGAATTAATTGCCCAAGAGTAGTTGTAGCATTAATTAACAAATATCAATCAATTAATATTTGTTAATTAGACCAACAGGTAGAGTTACAATCAAAATTATGGCAATTTTGATTAAAACTCTTTATTTTAATAGAAAGTTGTTTACTTGAACACAAAGGCCTGGGAAAGCAGATAGCCGTCGCCTTCCCCACCAAAGAAATTGTGATTAAATTTGCCAAACGAATGCATAACACAATGAATCAGAAATTTTACATAATTGAAGGTGTCTTCAAAAGGCATTAAGTTTAGGGGAAGAAGTTACATTTTTCGACCCCCAACTCAATTTTAGAAAAAAGAATCCAATGCCTTTGTGTAAAAGTTGAAAAAAAATTGTAGGTCCTAACGAAATAAAAATTACATGTTAAAATGTGGTTAAAATAAACAACCCTTGGCGATGTCAATAGGGCACCTAACTAAAATAATTATTGTTCAATACCTAAATAAAATAATAATAGATTATAGCACCCAACCACTGGAAAAACTAAAAAACATAATTTAAAAAAGTCTAACCAGCACAAAGAAATTACTTTATGGTCACGGCGTAATTTGGGGGTAGCATGGAGTGGTAGTTGCCACCCCAAAATTTTAAAATAAAAATATCAACAATTTACAAACAATTGTACGATCAAATTTTACAAGTAAAATGCTAGTTTTGAAATTTCTCGGATTCTCCTTACACTGAGAGAATTTTGATACCCCCTCCCTCCTTCGGTACGCCTTACCATCACAGTCAAAATGCTGAAATTACGCCCACGTCTAATGATGATGTTTTATCTTGTAATGTACAAAGCCTAAATGTAAAAAAAATTAAAAAAATTCTTACCATAGAAATTAACCATTTCCGTCCTCGATTTCATATTGTCCTTTAAGGCCGATGTCCTAGAAGTAGTCCTTCGATCTCCACTAAACTGTTCTGCAATAAACCCAAAAAAATACTCAGTTATTGATGCGTCTTTGAACTGCTAATTACGAAAATATTAATTCATTTGTGAATATACGTAATTAAGAGCTTACATTTAAATTTTAGAACCAAATTTTAGAAAACGCCTGTGTTCGTTTCGAGGTTCGCTCGCAAACTGAATATGAAACTGTTATCAACCGACCGTGACATTCCAAAAACTTGATTTGATATCGCACAGTCACACATTTGTTAAAAATCAATACTTTTATTTAAACTGTTAGGCACTTAGATACAAAATAAATTAAATCGATTTATACAATGTCAACAGTTACAGTCGATGCGCGGTAATCCGACAAATGTTGCTCCAATATTGCACCAAAAATTTTTGTTAAAGTCATATATTGTTTAGTTTAAATTTTTTATAATACCGGCCACAGCCGTCAAAGTTTTACTTTATCCGCGCACAAAGGTTACACGCACCCATTTTTTATATGAAAATAAAAAATAAAGCAAGGGCGAATTTATTTCCGCCAAAAAATGTCTAATTTAACGTGGGTGTAAAAATTCATAGGTATTTCCTAAAATAGTTTTTTTAAACGATGTTTTTTATATTTTAGCGGTCGATTACCCCTTATAAATGAACAGCCCTTGCGTTAGATTTAAATAATTTTGCAAATAATTTTTTTTTATACTTCTGAAAAGCGAAATACAAGTGGACTACTTATTAAATTTTTTTCGGGCTTATTAGCAGGAATAGAGCAAGCATGCATTTACTAAATTAATGTTTGCCATAGTCCTAATTGAACAGCCCTTGCATTACATTTAAATCTTAACAACATCGATAACCACAACAATAATAAAGTACAGAATGAACAAGGTGAATCCAAAGTGCAATCTAGTTAATACATATTATTGTAAATATTACCGTTAAAAAATTCTAATTGATATATTATTAATCATTTTTGTATTTGTAGAGCTTTCAAATGATCGTTTCCTTCTATGGGAAGTTTCTTGGAGTTAATTTTTTATAATAGGGACTGCTTTAATTAAGTAAGTTAATGCAATTTTGTCTTATTTATTTCTTGTTAAATAATTGTTGTGCTATTTTAGTTTGTCATAATTAATCGAATTTGGGCGCTACAATTGGTTAGGCAGCAATACATAAACTATTTAGAAAAATCAATACTTTAGTTGGGCTTTCAGCCGTTAGGTTTTTTAAAAAGTTTTTAAGAAATTGTTTCCTTATATTTATTAATGTTTTATTCTTTATTAGATATTGTATTTTATTGAAAAAAAAGTGTATTTGCCATAGTAATGAGTGGAAGGGGGCGAAAAGATACGAGAATTTAGTACATGACAGAAGAGAAAACGATTAAATTATTTATTTAATTTTTTGAATAATTTATTTGCCTAAATTTTGTGAATGGTGCTTAAAATCGAGTGTGCACATTCGAGCTCAAAGTGGCACATTCCGATCTCGGGAAAATAAAGCGCGCCTCTCCGCGTCGCGCTTCATTTGCCTCCCTCGCTCGGAAATGTGCCACTTTTCGCTCGAATGCGCACATCCTGGTATATATTTACATTTATGATTACATTTAATTTAGTTATGCCAAGAAGTATAACTTCTCACGGGCGTGCATAAGTACACACACCTTTCTTTATCATTTAACAATTGTTGTAAGTAATATGAACATTTTCAGCTTAACCACTTTAATAAATTTTATATAAAGTTAAACTTTAATAACTCCACAACTCGAATTCTTTGATAACTAAAGTTGGAAAGTGTTTCTCGATAAAATGCCTATTTCAAAAAGGTAGAATTGAAACTATTCTAATATAACTATGGTTACGAAGTGATTAACCTTTCTGATTGGTCATTTAGCTAACGGCCATAATTGTGTATCAAAAATGAGCCAATCATAGTGACTTATTTAAAGCGGGATTTTTAAAGTATGCTTTAAACCATGTTTTTTACATATTGTTGTTAAAACATAGTTTTAATTGGCAGATTAAAAGCACATTTAAAATGTTGCATTCTTAGGCAACCTACATAATTGAAACCACTAGTAAAGGGTTTTTTGAATACTGAATGATTGCAGGAGAATCTCATAAAAGAAGTTGGTTCATCAAATTCTTTCGTACTCGAGGACCAAAAGCACCACAATGGAGGTGATTAATAATTCAACCAAAAGGCATACATTTACGAAATTAACTTTGTAATTCATTAATTGTAGTTGTTTGTGTTTTCCAAGCAACTTTGCCACGCCAATGTCGAATTCTCGGGTTGTGGCTCGTACAAAATGGATTTTTCAATCTTATTTTGAGTTAATATCGTTCAATAATCAATTGAAACTTAATAATATGTTGGAGTATTGCAATTTTAATTTAATTATTTTTTAGGCTCTTGGAATGTCTTTGTCGTTGTTACTAATGATGATCCAATTACGATATTCATCAATCACAACCAACAATTGCTTGAATTCTGCAAAACCGTAGATAAAAATTATATGACATCTTTTATATACAAAGGTATGTTATTAGAAGTTTAATTTTAAACTGTGGGATCTTTCTTTTTGTTTTGAAAGTTTTCGTGTCGAGTTTAGTTAATAATATATGGAAATTTGTAGGGTTGCAGAGCTAACTTTGGGGATCCTTTGAACAGAGGGTGCAAGCTGCTTTATATAAGGGTTTACAAAAACTTATGAAAGTGTAATGTTTAAAAAGGATTTATTTATACACATAAAGGCACACGATAGATACATAAGTACATTATGGTGGTCCTTAATAGGGGTGTTATCGAACTTTTTTGCTCCCAGGGGCTTAAATGCTTCCGAATTGATAAAAAAAAATTCCCTGAAAATTTTAGTTCTTAATATTAGCTTTAAGATAGTCCGCGTTCCAACCCAAGTTTCTTACGGAAATAACATAGGAAAAATTTCATTTGTTCTTTAGAATTACATAACTCAGCGACAAATAAATTAAAAGTAATAAATCGCGTCATGTTTATTGTAAATTTAACGCTCTACAAAAAAATCTCTTATAATTTTTCGCTAATTTTATTGACTTAAGAGTTATTCGAGCTCAAACTTTAATTGTTATATAATTATTAATGTTACTAAGTATAATTATTAAGTAAATACTTATTCTACAAAATATATAAAATTTTTCTTGTTAACTATTTATTTATGATCAAAATAAGCAAATGCAATGTTATTCTCAAAATTGTGATTAATATGTGTGATTTTTAAATTAATAAAACAAATATTTTATTAATTCTCCAGATAATAACATGAAAGTACAGATTAAATATGATATCATTTGGATAATTAGCCTTAATCCATTTTCATATTTTCAATTATTGCAGATTTTCGAGTATCAGTATAATATTGCTTATATTTTGATAAAAATAGCAAGCCCTTCTGGTAATTTTTATTTCAGCACCACTCAGACGGATTTAAATTTAAAAAATCTGTATTTATTCAAAATCGTTTGAAAAACTGGAGTGATCTTGATGATACGAATGAAGCAATGTTCCAGTAATATACATCTCTTAAGCCAATAGATTTAGCGAAAAATTGTACGAGATTCTTTTTGTAGAGCGTTAAATTTACAATAAACATGACACGATTGATTACTTTTGATTTACTTGTCGCTGAGTTATGTAATTCTGAAGAACAAATGAAATTTTCCCCATGTTATTTCCATACGAAACTTGGGTTGAAACGCGGACTATCTTAAAGTTAATATTAAGAGCTCAAATTTTTATGGCATTTTTTTTTAACAATTTGGAACCATTTGAACCCCTGGGAGCAAAGAAATTCAATAACACCCCTATTAAGGACCACCCTAATATTTATATATTTCACATTTATATATTTGTATATTTTTATTTTTACTTATATTTTCTGATGCGCAGAAAGAATTAGAAGTCTATGCTGTTTTGCGCCTTCTTTTTTTTTTGTGGAAAACACGTTAACTTATTAAAAATTCCAACTCATATTTTTTTAAAGACGGATGGTCCTTAGCTATAAAAAAAATTCAACGTTTTATCTTCAAAAATACGGCGGTGCAACCGAAACGCAATTTACATTTAAAATACATACGACAAAACTCGTTGATCGGCACCCTTAATTAGTTCTTGGGGTATTTTAAAAAACTAAATTTAAAATAATCGGGTCTAAGGCTTCCTACACAAATTGTGTTTAGTAAAATTGCCTAATAATAGCACATTTTTTTTCCTTTAACTTAAAGCGCTTTTATTGCCATTTAGGGGCTGCTAAGTTTTTTTTTTTTGAACCGAAGGTCTTTAAATTAAAATACAATCTTCGAAAATAACGTGTACGATGCGCTCTTAAAAAATCGTTTAAGTACAACACGTAGTTTTTGAGTTATAATGGTTTTGAATGAACGTCGTTTCAATTGTTGTTAATTATTGTTTAATTTCGTTACCGTTGATCGCAAAAAAAATATATCGCCTGTTTCGCGGTGAAATAGCCATTGCGTACGTTTTGTGAATAATTTAGACCGAGAAATTAGACGAAAATTAGTTAAATAACTTAAGTCGTTCTCTCTCGCTCGCACCTATGAGATTGTCATATCTTTTCGCTCGCTCCCACTCATTGCTATGCTAAATATGTTTTTAACACATAAAATGGCCTTTACTAAACTAATTTTTTTGATTCGAAAGGGAGAAATTACAATTTGAATTTGAATTTAAATTTAAATTTAAAAATTACCAAGCATGTTAAATCGCCGACTAAAATTTTACTCTCATCGCGCTAAAAAGAAGTATAACTTCAAAAATCTTTATTTTTATTTATATTTTTATTTATATATATATATTTCACATTTATATATTTGTATATTTTTATTATTACCCATATTTTCTAATGCGCAGAAAGAATTTGAAGTTTATGCTTTTTGCGCTTTCTTATTTTTTTTGCGGAAAACCCGTCAACTTATCAAAAATTCCAAATCACATTTGTTTAAAGACGGATGATCGCTAATTCAAAAAAAAAATTCAAAGTTTTATTTTCAAAAATACGGCGATGCAACGGAAACAGAATTTACATTTAAAATACATAGGACGAAACTCATTGATCGCCACCTTTAATTGGTATTAAAGATATTTTAAAAAACTAAATTTAAAATCACCGGGGATAGGGTTTTCTACATAAGTTGTCTTTAGTAAGATCGCGCAATAATCGCCCAATTTTTTTTCTTTTAACTTAAAGCGCTTATATTGCCATTTAGGGGCTGCTAAATTTGTTTTTTTTGGACCGAAAGTCCTTAAATTAAAATAAAATTTTCGAAAATAACGTGTACGATGCGCTCATAAAAAATCGTTTAAGTTGAACACGTAGTTTTTAAGTTATAATAGTTTTGAATGATTTTGAATGAACGTCGTTTTAATTGTTGTTAATTATTGTTTAAATTGCGTTAACGTCGATTGCAAAAATAATATATTGCGTCCTGGGCGGTAAAATAGGCGCTGTGTACTTGTTGCGAACACGGGCTCGCTCAAATATAGAAGAAAAAAAATATTTTCGGATCCCGCTATTATTTTTTTGATTTTAAAATTGCAATAACTTTTTATTTAAACAAAATAAAGAAAAGTTACTCTACGATTATGTTTTGATTACCATGCTTGATTTTTGTGTGCAAAGAAAAATTATGTACCTTTGATATTGGGTGAATTAGAATGTGACAAAGTTTTTGTAAGCCATGATCGGCAAAAAAACTTGACTTGCTATATATACAAATTCCACTTTCTATATACTTAAGTGTGTCGGCTCCGGTCGATATCCTATAATACCTGAGAAGGTGTTATCATTGAGGCAGCAGGAATGCTGCTAGTCCGTCAGTGCTTGAGTGCGTATTCCTCCCTGACGGACATGCCAATGACTACATCTGATCAGTTATGTTAGGTTTCTCATGCTGCACTAATACTATCCAGCCCAGGATAATATAAGTTCACCGTGGAAGCCTATATATAGGATGGAGAAATCCCCCGACACACATTTTTGATGTTTTTTAAAAAAAAAATTCTAACTCAAGTATAACATTCTTCGACAACAAACAGTATTACATGTTGTACATTACAGTAGACCCCCGATAATTTTGAAAACTGTTAGAAATCCATAAAATTTAGGAAAAAAATAAAGCTAGTTAAATGACATCATTACCAAGTGAAATATACTCAATTCTGCGCACTACAGTAGACCCCCGATAATTTTAAAAGTTGTTAGAAATCTATAAAATTCAGGAAAAAAATAAAGCTAGTTAAATGACATCATTACCAAGTGAACTATGCTGAATTCTGTGTACTACAGTAGACCCCCGATAATTTTGAAAGTTGTTAGAAATCCATAAAATTCAAGAAAAAATAAAGTTAGTTAAATGACATCATTACCAAGTAAAATATACTCAATTCTGCGTACTACAGTAGACCCCCGATAATTTTAAAAGCTGTTAGAAATCCATAAATTTAAGGAAAAAAATAAAGCTAGTTAAATGACATCATTACCAAGTAAAATATACTCAATTCTGCGTACTACAGTAGACCCCCGATAATTTTGAAAACTGTTAGAAATCCATAATATTTAAAAAAATAAAGCTAGTTAAATGACATCACTACCAAGTAAAATATACTCAATTCTGCGTACTACAGTAAACCCCGATAATTTTATAACTGTTAAAATTATAATATTTAGAAAAAATAAAGCTATTAAATGAGCGTCTTTACAAAGTAAAATATATCAATTTTGCGTACTACAGTAGACCCTCGATAATTTATTAGTGTTAAAATTAATAAATTTTAGAAAAATAATTATTTATTAAATAGGTTTTACGAAGTAAAATATATTCAATTTTGTGTACTACAGTAGACCCTCGATAATTTATAAGATGTTAAAATTAATAAATTTTACAAAAAATAAAGCTAATTTAATGAGGTCTTTACAAAGTAAAATATTCAATTTTGCTACTACAGTAAGACCCTCGATAATTTTTAAATGTTAAAATAATTAAATTTTACTAAAAAATAAAGCTTATTGATAAGTCGTTTACATAAGGAAGAATATATATTAATTTTGTACTACAGTAAACCTGATATTTTATAAATGTTACTAAATAATAAATTTTACCAAAAATAAATAATTGAGCGTTTGCAGAAAATGAAGAATTTAGTTATTGCGTACAAACAGAGACTTAATGATTAATTTTTAAAATATTAGCAAGATAGTATTAAACCTTTTCTAAAAATTATTAATCAAGTTTAATGAGCGTTTGTGATTATTAAAAATCTTCCGATTCTACGTTTTAGGTCAAACAAAGATTATATTATTACATTTGGTTTAAATATTTTGGAAATAAGATTAATACAATTAGTTAATGATTTATTGCAAATTTCAATTAATAAAGTTTTCTTTTTGTTATAAAATAATGCCTATACAAAATTATATTTATATCTAACGATTTAGAATTAAATTTTACTTGTTTAGCTTAAATAACTGATTTTAAGAGAGATTAGTACAAAGTTTTATTTGATTTTATCAAACAATCTTATTAATTAGAGCTTTTCTCTTTATTTAATAAAATTTTGCAAGAATAAGTATTTACCTTTGCTTAAATTTAAATATTTATTGATTTACTTTCATAACGTTTAATAGAGATAATGTTTTTCGTGCTTATTAAATATATTAAACCTTCCAGTTCACTCTTAGCCCGGACAACAACCTACATTATTTATTATTAAATTTGGTTTTAAATTTATTGTTTGGACTTAAATAACGATTAAGAGTCGTTATACAATTAGTTTATATGTTATTTATTTCAAAATTGCTTTTATTAATTAACTAGCTTTTTCTTTTCATTGTTATAAAATTGTATACAAATATTATATTTATTCTATTGCGATTTAGACATTTAAAATATTTACTTTTTTACCTTAATAATAACTGTTTAATAGGGGAGATAGAACAAAGATGTATTTGAATCCTTTACTTACAATCATATTAAAGAGCCCTTACTCATGTATTTAAATAAAATCTTTGCCAAGAATTGTAGTAAACCGCTCTTGCCTTAGATTTTAATTATTTGAAAAGAAAATTGGATTTATTTTCTTAACGCATTACAAATGGAAACTCGAATTAATTTCTTTCGGGCTTATTAGAAATAATGTATATTTTTTAGCGCTTTAGACTTTCTAAGCCCATGACTTCCTTACCCTTAAGAGCTGGTATTTTCTATCCGTAATACTATCTTTTTCCATATTTTCCTGTCCTGGTCTTTTTGTTTCCAACTCTCCACTTCGTCCACTCTTAAATCTTCTTCCACCGCTTCCAGCCACTTTCTTTTGGATATACTTCTCTTCCGCTTCACAAATTATTAGTTATTGTCACTCAGAAGTATTCAAATCGTTTAACTTCTTTAAAATAGTAGGTCTTTTCTTGTGTCGTTGTGACTTGTAGATAGTGTCCTCCTTTTACTTCTTGAGCCTCTTCTTGTAACTCATATTCTCTTCCTTTTCTTTTCAAGTTGCTAAATACTGCTTTTAATTAGCAATAATACAACAAAAATAAATTTTAATAGAAACCAATATTTTTGTAACACTGTGTATATGTGTTTTCCTAAATAAAATAAATCAATAATTGTGTATAACATTATCAAGGTTCTTTTTAATCGGCTTTTGATATCAGGCAAATGGGCTTCCGGGTCAGTCGATAAGACATCTGTTTTCACATACCGTAGAATTGCTTTGTTTGGATTTTTAAATCGTCCTAGAATAGTATTTTCAAATTAACTTTTTAAATTTCCGAGTCAACCTTTAAATTAAGGTGAATTTTAATTCGAGGCCTTTCTATTAAAATCTACAGCATTCGAAAAGCTTTTGAACTAACAATGTTAATTATTTTGTTTTATTTTCGGGTTAAAATTAAAGGTTTTTTTAACGTTTAAAAATACGTAATTTATCTTATTGATATCTATTATTTGACTTTGAATATCAATATTCTAATAGGTCTTAATTTATAATTTTCCAATTTGTTTTAGAATGTTGGATTAAAATGAGTCATACCTTACTGTTTTGGGTATGATCTATTCGATATTTTAAAAATAATTTATTTCTCAAAAACGGCACACGATATTAACCTGAGATTTTTACTAGTGCATTAGTTAATTAAGTTTATGTCATCAAATTTTATTATTCGATTTTTAAAATTAGGATTATAAAAAACCCAAATTTGGATTATACGAAAATCATTCTGGAAAATTCTATTTTGGTGTATATTTTAAAAAATTCATATTTTAAAAAATGTTGGAGATATTCATCTGAAATATTTACTGAAGATAGATATATTAATAGTCTATCTAATTTAAAAGAATGAAATAAAGCTCTTAAGGTATAACAAAAGTATGATTGTTAAACGTTTGATTTAATATATAACAATAGAAAAAAACTGAAAAGCTTATGGATATGCTGTTAAAAACCCGCTTGGGAATGTTTAAGCAATTAATTATTACTAATGTTATTAATTAATATTGTTGTATTTAGTCCTACATTCGTGTTTTTGAAAATGTTTGTTTTAAGTAGATTTTAATTTTTTTTAAGAGTTGTTGCAAAGCTTTTGCCAAATCTACTACCTCAATTAGGTAGCTAATAGCAAACTAAAATTGATTGTTATTTTTAATTCGAAATTTTTTTTATTAGTGCTTAAAAGATTTTTTCAAAATTCAAAAACGGCATATGAAACTACATAATATATTGAATCGATTACCATTCTTCGATTTTTGAAAACGTAAAAATCCCAAAATGCGTTTTTTTCAAAAACGTTCCAGAACATTCGATAAGAATTTGATTGCATCGGCAATAAAAGGTAAACGTTGGATTTTTACGAGTACTAGTACAATCGGCCAGCTGTGCGTTGTGTAGTTCTAATAATGTAATCGCCAATATTCGCATAAACACAGTTGTTCTGGTCTACTTTCGCAAATTTTGAGTAATGCATGCGCTTTAACTTTCCATTCAGTATTTCGCGGGCTTTTGTAGTGTGTAGACGTGTGAATTGTGATGGGCAGAAGCATCGGCCTTTGTAAATATCTACTCCTAAGATAAGATTTTTGGTTTTTAATTTATTTTTGCTAAATCACAACTCTTGATTTTTGGATTTAATTATTTCACATTGAATTCTTCGATTTATGGTAAGAGTAACTTTGTTAATCAAAATTAAGGGTTGTGATTCTATGTTTATTGATATTCTTTGTGCTTTATTGTATTTTGACGTGCTATTATATGATATATGTGTAATTTAAAAATCGCAGCCTTCTGCAGTGGCCGAAGTCGCATCTCCGCTGGGGCAGTGCCATTAAAATGCTCACCCACGAGCTTTGTTAAGCCAACTTACTGTGTCGGAAAAACTTAACGTTTGGCTTTATTTCCCAAACAAACATTTGTAATTGCGGTAATCAGGATTATTACGGTTCAATTAATTGTCAGTGACTGGTTGTTCATTAAATATTTATAAAGCCGCAAATTTGAAAATATCGGGAGCGCCGAACTGCATTAAATTTCCAAGGAAAATTCAATAACTTCAGGAGTCGGTCCAAAACACACTCAAACTCACTTTTTTATGGTGGATTGGTTTCTGAAGAGCATTTGTTTAAAAACTACTGTAAAAAAATACACAAATATTCGAAATTAGAAATGGCGTTCAAAAATTTCTTAATTTAAGAGAGGTATCGAGCTCTCAATCTTTTAAATTAATTTGTCCGAGACCTCTTTATTTTTTTTCGGATAGTTTACGTTTTATTTCTAATCAAAAACGGTTCAACGAAACCAAATTGCCTAATGTTTAATCTATATAGAATTAATTTTTGAGGAGTTCTTCCGATACATTGATTGATAAAAAGAGTAGATTTCAGTGGCGTGTACCCCTTTAAATTAATAAGCGTACACTCTTTCTACTTTTTAAAGATAGTTTAAATTGTATTTATAATCAAGAAGATTTCAACAAAGCCAAATTTATTAAGACAAAACTTGTATAGAATTTGTTTCGGTTGAGTTTTTCTAATGCTTTCATTAATAAATAGGAAAGGTAGATTTGATAAGCGGGCATCCCTCCAATTTAATAAGCGCACACATCCTTTATATTTCTTATGGTAGTTTAAATTTTATTTATAGTGAAAAAGATTTCTACAAAACCAAATTTCATAATCTAAAACATGTATATGTTACGGTCAATCTGATTAATCTGGGCATTATGAATAATGCTGGAAATTGAATGGGCAATTTGAGAAAATTTTTATTCATATTTCTCTACATACAAAAATAAGAGGATATTATATTAAAGTAAATAAGTATGAAAAATACGTACGTTTAACAAAAAAAAACATACCTATACACCCAAAATGTCAAATCCAAGAGTTTTTATTTATTCTACGGAGCCCTGACTTTGAAAGTGTCTGGGCTTCCCATGTACCATCATTAAATCGGGCCACATGCTACATAGTTTTTTAATAGTACCTATTGTTAGCAAATTTTCTGCCATTATCACTTTGCAAAATAGTAAGCGTACCAAAAAAATTATTAAATTGCCCATTCAATTTCCAGCATTATTCATAATGCCCAGAATAATCAGATTGACCGTAACATATACATGTATAGATGTATCGATTAAATCGTTCGTGACCTGTTTTTTTATTTTTCTGAATTTTTTGACTACAGCACGTTCAGTTAGAGATCTATAACTTTTAAAATATTAGAATTTCATGGCTACCTAGGTATCCCCAAAGTGGCGATTTAATATTGCCCCGGGAGGCAATTTTACCGTGCTTATTCCTATAGGTCTTTTTAATTACTGCTTTTATAACTTAAATTTCGAATAGGTAGAGGAACCTGTTGTACCTTGGCGCTTTATTCACTTGTATTTTTTTTTAAATTGTATATGAAACAATTTGTTGATAAAATGAATTACATTGTAATGGGGCACTAATAAGATATTCATCATAAAATATTTGAAAGCATTACCAACCGTTTACTCAAATTGCTAAAAGATTTAAAAATTAGTGGATCAATGGCCTAGGTACAACAGAGGCAATGTACCTTGGCTCTATTCACATTAAGCAAAATAAAACCCATTGTTCTATGAAAACTATATATTTCTTTTTGGATTATAAGAACTACTAATGTTCTTCTTTGAGATGACACTAAAATTGTTTTAAAAATTAACAAAACTTTGCTCGTATACTAAAATTTCACATAATTAATGGTTAACTTTGTAAAAATTTAAATTTTTTGTTAGACTTGCGAGGCCTATTATCTGAAGCAAAAAAAAAAAATAATTTATAACAAAGTTTTTATTTATTGCACGTTGATCTTAGGGCCAAGGTACAATTTATTGACAGTGACCGAGGTACAACACACCGATCCTTGATGTTTAAACTCAAAAATAAAATTAAAGATTATGCTGTGTCAAAATCGGACCATTAGTACGCAAACATTAATAAATAATCTTTCTATTACGATGAGTCATTTGTTATTAGGTAATAAAAATCAATAAGATATTTAAGTAAAAAGAATATAAAAAGACTTACTTTTTTTCGATTAAAAATTTCAATTGATCTCATACATTAACAAAGTACATTGGCCAGCTGCTGCTAACTTTACCTTAATGTTTGTCAATGTGGCATTTGAAATATCAAAAATTATGGGTCACGAAAGTCCGCAAATATTAAAAAAAGGAAAGTTGCCCTAGGTACAACAGGATCCTCTATTTGTTTTAATACGTAAATTAATTAGTATATTTCTTTTAAATAATAATGGTAGTATATACCGGGTGTTTCATTGAAAGTATTACGAATTTATAACTTTTAAACTAATAAAGATTTCAAAAAGTACAAGTGTAAAAGTTTCGTTTATTAATACAATTTATGTACTCTCATAAAAATAAATTATGACTACTTTGGGTTTAATAGAAGAGTTAAAATTTTTCTAGATAATTGGATAGAGGTCGTCGAGGGATTTTCAAAAATGTATAACAAGTTGCTCTTTGATTAATAAATAATTTTGTGGCCCTATGAATGAAACACTTTGTATAAACTGTGATAGGACTACGAGGGCTTTCGTAAAAATTTGTTAATTAAACACGAAAATGTCTGATTTAACCATTAAGAATATTTGAAACGTATCTGTATTTTCTACAATTTAATTTTATATTATTATCAGGTGTAAAAGTGTACATTGGCTATCTCTGATAAAATTGCTTGAATAATAATTCGTGACTAATGTTCTAAAATACTTTTCTATTTGCTTTCTTTTAGTTTAAATGGTAATTTCGAGTGCTTCGGACGTACAATTCTTTTGGGCTGTCGAAAATCCGTTTTCCAGGACGTTCTGGAATAAATAACACTTCATCGTCGGTAAGAAAGTCATAATCCCTCCCATTCCACTTTTTCTTTTCAACAAGTTTTTGTCATGTAAAAAAAGTATTCTATTGCAGGTGTAGTGAATTGTGTTAAAAATTTTTAATTTTTTAATACACAATTTTTTGAAAATTTGTCTAATTAGTCGTTGAAATCTCAACTGTGCAAAGTGTTTAATGTAATACAGTAGCCGCATGAAAAAGTGGCCGCTTTTCCGGGTAACCAGGCCTTTCTGTGGGCGTCGAGGCCGAAATGCCTAAGCGTTCATCGCGTCTTCGCGTTGTGCAATATTTTCGCCGAAAGTGAGTGCGTGGAAGTCGTATTTGCTTGTACCGTAGTTCTATAACCGTTTATACCCTCCCAGTATAAGTAGTGGACCCTATAATATATTAAATCGTGCGATTAATTAATTAAAAATCTATTATTACAACCACATGTTTAGTTTAGTACTAAACACACCTTTGTAGTAAATTTGAATGTTATACTACCACCAGAACTACCCTTGGCAATCACATATAACATGGAATAGTATTTCTTAAATTTTCATGTCATATATTTCAATAAACATCTTAGGCCTTTATAGCAATAACAAATTTATACACATGTCTTAGTTTAATACTAAACACACCTTTGTAGTAAATTTGAATGTTATACTACCACCAGAACTACCCTTGCCAATCACATATGACATGGAATAGTATTTCTTAAATTTTCATGTCATATATTTCAATAAAGATCTTAGGCCTTTATCGCAATAACAAATTTATTTACTAGGGTCAGCTTAATATTAAACAAACTTTTCTTGTAAATTATATAGTTATAATTGCAATGAATCAACCACTAAATATTACATACAAATTTAAATGATAATATTGCAATTCTATATAAATTCATTAAAATGTGTTAAGAGTATACAATTTTAATAAACTATTACATAATATTATATTTAACAAAAAGATTTAAGTTTTAACTATTATTTACATAAAAAGTTTATTTTTTTTGCAACAATTAACACTTCAAAGTAATTATTAAGACTTTTATTATATTTGTTTTAGTTCCAAGCGTGTATTTAAAACGAAATTTTAAATATTCATTACGTTCTTATTAATAAATGTATAATAACGGAGTTTGAAAATAGAAATAGATCAATTTTTTAGTTAATATTTATATATAAAGTGTTATAACATTTGGAGCAATTAAAGTCTTTTAAAAGACATTGAAATATTATTGATAATTCTAATCCGCTCCTGACTACCAGCGCCCCCGCAGCGATCTGCGTGTGCACGTTCGTAACTATTTTAACTTTGCGTTCTATTTATTTATTTCTTCTTAACTAATTATGTTCGTATTTTGCAAATAGAATTTATATATAAAATATTATTAATTATATAATCATAAACATTTAATAATTAATATAAAGTTAGTTTAGTATAAACAACTTTTTAGTAAATTTGAATGTTATACTACCACAGAACTACCCTTGACAATCACATATGACATGGAATAGTATTTCTTAAATTTTCATGTCATATATATCAATAAACATGTTAGGCCTTTATAGCAATAACAAATATATACACATGTCTTAGTTTAATACTAAACACACCTTTGTAGTAAATTTGAATGTTATACTACCACCAGAACTACCCTTGCAATCACATATGACATGGAATAATATTTCTTAAATTTTCATGTCATAAATTTCAATAAACATCTTAGGCCTTTATAGCAATAACACATTTATACACATGTTTTAGTTTAATACTAAACACACCTTCGTAGTAAATTTGAATGATATACTACCACCAGAACTAGCCTTGCCAATCACATATGACATGGAATAGTATTTCTTAAATTTTCATGTCATATATTTCAATAAAATCTTAGGCCTTTATAGCAATAACAAATTTATACAAGTTTAGTTTAATATTAAACACACTTTTAGTAAATTTATGTTATATCAAGAATAACCACTTCAAATAATTATAAGACATTTAATATATTTTTAATTTTCAGCTATATTTCAATTTAAAATTCTTAGGTTCTTATTAATAAATTTAATAAGTAGTTAATATTAAAAAAGATCAATTTTCTAGTTAAATTTAATATAAAGTTATAATTTGCAAGCAATTAACACTTTTACAAAGAATTTATTAATATTGCAATCTATATAAATTCATTATAATATGTTTAAGAGTTCAATTTTTAAAAAGAATTATTAAAATAATATTATTTTATTAAAAATGTATAAGTTTTAACATTATTTAGTAAAGTTTGATTTTATTAAAAATTAATCAATTTTAGTTAATATTTATTAAAGTTTTCATTTCAATTAAAACTTTTAATAGACTTAACGTGTATTTAAAACGAAATTTTAAATATTCATTACGTTCTTATTAATAAATGTATAATAACGGAGTTTGATAATAAAAATAGATCAATTTTTTAGTTAATATTTATAGATAAAGTGTTATAACATTTGGAGCAATTAAAGTCTTTTAAAAGACTAAAAATTATTGATATTTCTAATCCGCTCCTGACTACCAGCGCCCCCGCAGCAATCTGCGTGTGCACGTTCGTAACTATTTTAACTTTGCGTTCTATTTATTTATTTCTTCTTAACTAATTATGTTCGTATTTTGCAAATAGAATTTATTATAATTAAATTAACATATTGAAGACGAGGCATTTGAACTTTTTAAATAATAACTGACTCTAAACGTTACATACAAAATTGATTGACAATTCATAGAAATCTAAATGAATTTATTTACAAACTTGCTTTAGGACTTTATAGCAATAATAAATTAATTTACAGGGTTAGCTTAGTATTAAACACACTCTTGTAGTAAATTTGAATGTTATACTACCACTAGGACTACCCTTGACAATCATATATAACATGGAATAGTATTTCTTAAATTTTCATTAATATTTCAATAACATTTTGCTCATATATATTTCAATAAAAGATTCCAGATTTATTAAATTTAGGCCTTTTATAGCAATAACAAATATTATACACATGTCTTAGTTTAATACTAAACACACCTTTGTAGTAAATTTGAATGTTATACTACCACCAGAACTACCCTTGCCAATCACATATGACATGGAATAGTATTTCTTAAATTTTCATGTCATATATTTCAATAAACATCTTAGGCCTTTATAGCAATAACAAATTTATACACATGTCTTAGTTTAATACTAAACACACCTTTGTAGTAAATTTGACTGTTATACTACCACCAGAACTACCCTTGCCAATCACATATGACATGGAATAGTATTTCTTAAATTTTCATGTCATATATTTCAATAAAGATCTTAGGCCTTTATCGCAATAACAAATTTATTTACTAGGGTCTAGCTTAATATTAAACAAACTTTTTGTAAAATTATATAGTTATAATTGCATGAACTAACCACTAATAATTACATACAAATTTATGAAATTTGCATTCTATATAAATTCATTAAAATGATGTTAGGTTTTTAGCAATTTTAAAAAACTATTACATAATATTATATTTAACAAAAAGATTTAAGTTTTAACTATTATTTACATAAAAAGTTTATTTTTTTTGCAACAATTAACACTTCAAAGTAATTATTAAGACTTTTATTATATTTGTTTTAGTTCCAAGCGTGTATTTAAAACGAAATTTTAAATATTCATTACGTTCTTATTAATAAATGTATATTAACGGAGTTTGAAAAAAGAAATAGATCAATTTTTAAATTAAATTTATAGAAATTAAAGTAAGCAAAATTTTTGAACTTTGGGCAGCATCTTTACTTGTACTTTTAAATTCGTTCATTTTTTCTTTAACTAATTATGTTCGTATTTTGCAAATAGAATTTATTATAATTAAATTAACATATTGAAGACGAGGCATTTGAACTTTTAAATAATAACTGACTTAAA
Organism: Sinopyrophorus schimmeli; assembly: GCA_036325965.1. Taxonomy (NCBI): domain Eukaryota; kingdom Metazoa; phylum Arthropoda; class Insecta; order Coleoptera; family Elateridae; genus Sinopyrophorus; species Sinopyrophorus schimmeli. Next base: position 588,208 of record JARFIZ010000405.1, read on the forward strand.
CGTTACTACAAAATTGATTGACAATTCATAGAAATCTAAATGAATTTATTTACAAATTGTTAGGACTTTATAGCAATAATAAATTAACATATTAAGTTAGTTAGTCATTAAACACCTTTGTAGTAAATTTGAATGTTATACTACCACTAGGACTACCCTTGACAATCATATATAACATGGAATAGTATTTCTTAAATTTTCATACCATATATATCAATAAACATGTTAGGCCTTTACAGCAATAACAAATATATACACATGTTTTAGTTTAGTACTAAACACACCTTTGTAGTAAATTTGAATGTTATACTACCACCAGAACTACCCTTGGCAATCACATATGACATGGAATAGTATTTCTTAAATTTTCATGTCATATATATCAATAAACATGTTAGGCCTTTATAGCAATAACAAATATATACACATGTTTTAGTTTAGTACTAAACACACCTTTGTAGTAAATTTGAATGTTATACTACCACCAGAACTACCCTTGCAATCACATATGACATGGAATAGTATTTCTTAAATTTTCATGTCATATATATCAATAAACATGTTAGGCCTTTATAGCAATAACAAATTTATAACTATGTCTTAGTTTAATATTAAACAAACTTTGTTGTAAATTTAATAGTTATATTGCAAGAATCTAACCACTCAAATATTACATAAATATTTATTAATATTTGTCATTCTATATAATTCATATAAAAGATTTAAGAGTATCAATTTAATAAATTATTACATAAGGTAGTTTATATTAAAAAAGATTTTTTGTAATATTATATAAAAGTTTATAATTTGCAATAATTAACACTTAAATATTATTAAATTTATAATTTGATCCAAGCTGATTGCAATTCTAAATAATTACGTTCTATTAATAAATGTTAATATACAATTTTAATAAAATATAGATAATAGTTATATTTAACAAAAGATTTAAAGTTAATTAACTATTATTTAAAAAATTTATTATTTTACAACAATTAACACTTCAAATAATTATTAAGACTTCTATTATATTTATTTCTTGTTAACGTGTATTTAAATAGAAATTATTAAATATTCATTACGTTCTTATTAATAAAACTGTATAAAACGAGTTTACATACAAAATTGATCAATTCATAGTTAATATTTATATATAAAGTGTTTAACTTTGGAGCAAAAAATTAAAGTCTTAGTTTTAAAACACCTTTGTAGTAAATTTGATTTATACTACCACCAGAACTACCCTTGCATCACATTGACATGGAGTTCGTAATTTTTAACTTTTTCATTCATTTATTTTTCAATAATTATGTTAGGCCTTTTGCAAAAAAATTTTATAATTTAAATTAACATATTTGAAGAAAACATTTGAAAATTTAAATAATAACTACCCCTAAACTTTCCTTGCAAAATTATTGACAATTCATAGAAATCTAAATGAATTTATTTACAAAATTGCTTTAGGACTTTATAGCAATAATAAATATATACACATGTCTTAGTTTAGTACTAAACAACCCTTTGTAGTAAATTTGACTGTTATACTACCACCAGAACTACCCTTGCCAATCACATATGACATGGAATAGTATTTCTTAAATTTTCATGTCATATATATCAATAAACATGTTAGGCCTTTATAGCAATAACAAATATATACACATGTCTTAGTTTAGTACTAAACAACCCTTTGTAGTAAATTTGACTGTTATACTACCACCAGAACTACCCTTGCCAATCACATATGACATGGAATAGTATTTCTTAAATTTTCATGTCATATATATCAATAAACATCTTAGGCCTTTATAGCAATAACAAATTTATACCATGTCAGTTTAATACTAAACAACCTTTGTAAATAAATTTGAAAAAATATACTACACACAGAACTACTCTTGCAATCACATATGACATGGAATAGTTTATTTTTAAATTTTCATGTCATATATTTCAAAAGATCTTAGGCTTTATCGTAACAATTTATTTACTAGTCAGCAAATTAAACAAACTTTTCTTGTAAATTATTAGTTATAATTGCAATGAATCAACCACTAAATATTACATACAAATTTAAATGATAATATTGCAATTCTATATAAATTTTAAAATGTGTTAAGAGTATACAATTTTAATAAACTATTACATAATATTATATTTAACAAAAGATTAAGTTTTAACTATTATTTACATAAAAGTTTATTTTCAACAATTAACACTTCAAAGTAATTATTAAGACTTTAATTATATTTGTTTTAGTTCCAAGCGTGTATTTAAAACGAAATTTTAAATATTCATTACGTTCTTATTAATAAATGTATATAACGGAGTTTATTTTATAAATTAGATCAATTTTTAGTTAATATTTATATATAAAGTGTTATAACATTTGGAGCAATTAAAGTCTTTTAAAAGACATTGAAATATTATTGATAATTTTAATACGCTCCTGACTACCAGCGCCCCCGCAGCGATCTGGGTGTGCACGTTCGTAACTATTTTAACTTTGCGTTCTATTTATTTATTTCTTCTTAACTAATTATGTTCGTATTTTGCAAATAGAATTTATATAATTAAATTAACATATTGAAGACGAGGCATTTGAACTTTTTAAATAATAACTGACTCTAAACGTTACATACAAAATTGATTGACAATTCATAGAAATCTAAATGAATTTATTTACAAAATTGCTTTAGGACTTTATAGCAATAATAAATATATACACATGTCTTAGTTTAATACTAAACAACCCTTTGTAGTAAATTTGACTGTTATACTACCACCAGAACTACCCTTGCAATCACATATGACATGGAATAGTATTTCTTAAATTTTCATGTCATATATTTCAATAAACATCTTAGGCCTTTATAGCAATAACAAATATATACACATGTTTTAGTTTAGTACTAAACACACCTTTGTAGTAAATTTGAATGTTATACTACCACCAGAACTACCCTTGGCAATCACATATAACATGGAATAATATTTCTTAAATTTTCATGTCATATATTTCAATAAACATCTTAGGCCTTTATAGCAATAACAAATATATACACATGTTTTAGTTTAGTACTAAACACACCTTTGTAGTAAATTTAAAGTTATACTACCACCAGAACTACCCCACAATTACATATGCATGGAATAGTATTTCTTAAATTTTCATGTCATATATTTCAATAAACATCTTAGGCCTTTATAGCAATAACAAATTTTATACATGTTTTGTTTAATACTAAAACATTTTTTAGTAAATTT